>CP050235.2:15792500-16392500 GCA_012066045.3 Morus alba
CAAAACGACAAATGAGGTTCCCACGTGAAGGATGAATTTTTTTTTTTTTTTTTAAATTTGGAATCTTTTTTTGATCTGTTAATTATCTACATTATCAACTTCAATTCTAACTGTATAGCTTCATTTTGCATCAAATTTCTCCTCCTTTCACATTTACGCTAACTATATGAATATAATCTAGCTGGTTCCACGGTGGCAGACCTTTGGAGATATATATTTTAAACTGAAATCTCACCCATAATTATTATGTACATATAATATCATTATAGCGAGAAATTCAACCATTGAAGTACCTATAGGGAGATCCTTAAAATCTACATCATCATCCTATAATTTAATAATATATATATATATATAAATTTGTTATCTGAGTTATCTAAGATAATAGATTAAGAAATCAAACCAATTTCTACATACTTTTTGGATGGTCATCATCGGAATAAAAATATTTATCAATTACAGTAGGACTAGTACATGACTAGTACATCTCTGAGGTACTCAATTTGTGCAATGAGTCCATGCATATACATCCCAATAATTATTATAGTTCTATATATATATATATATATATATATATATAAGAAACTAATTTATTTTGAACTTAAAGATGGGAGATTTGAACTTTGTTGAGTTAGAAATTACATATTGTGATATATATTATTACCATTCTTAATTAATTACCTCAAAGTATCTTTCATCTCCTAATTATAATCTTGATTTAAGTTAAGTCAACGTCTTCATCCATGTACGGACGACCCAAACATTACAATAAAAACTCATAACTTTGAGACAATACTCAATGCTCAACAGTCTTTTAAATTTCTGTAGTTTATGGTTGTTGCACAACTAAAAGTGCTTCTTTTGATGTTTCATTTTTGATAATATAAAGCCACTTGACAACTTTTTACAATTTCATCTACACACAATCATAGATATATATATATATATGTATGTATGTATGTATATAGAATATTTATGTTTTCTTACTCCTCAATTATAGTACATATATATTTTTGTTTGTCCACAAAGCAACTATAATTTCTTATGGTCACGTATGTTTGGGATACTGTCTAGGGATGGATAATTAAACTCTGTCTGCAACGTTCTTGGAGTAAAGTAATTAAATGGGACAGCATATCCCTAATATTTAACACGTATATATTTAATATACTGCACTAAATAATAATATCCAGATTACTCAGTTATATTAAACTGAGAACAGTACGCATGTTTGTATAAAATATTATGTTGTTTTTCTAAGCAAAAGTTATAAACATTTTGGTGGTCCATTAAAAATTATAATATTAAAAGTTTTAAACATGTATTTTGGGTAACTTCTGCCTCTTTTGTTTCCATGTTTATATTGTCTACATGAATTTGGGGTTCTTGGAAAATAAAGCAAGGAGATATAGTTATATAAAAAAAAAAAAAAAAAAAAAAAAAAGGAATATTAGGAAGTGTGCCTCTTTAACTCACCTTTTGGTTTTGTTCCCTTCATTTAGTATATATGAAGATAAAATTAGGATAGAAAATGGGTGTAGAACCCTACCCCTTTCTCTTAGAATTCCGTTCTTGATAAGTTAGTATATAAAAAGGGGGAGAATTAGGGTAGAGATCTTATTGTGTTTAAGAAATGACTATAATGAATATTGATGACCTAAGGAAATTTGCTTACTAGCTCACTTTTATAGTTTTGTGTTTTTCTCTTATAAGTTTCTCCCTACTACGTTGATATATAGTAAGAGAAACTGAGGATACAAATCAGATAATGTTAATAACAATAATAATAATAATAATAATAATAATAATAATAATAATAATAATAATAATAAGAATGAGAATAAAGAACATAAACTTTATATTCTACAGAAAATTGCCGACTTGCTCTTAAAGTGCATAGATCTGAATTTTTATATTTTATTTTTGATTAATATCCTTTTGACTAATATAATTTGACTAAAAAGAATATTAAGCAATAGTAAAGAGTAAAAATTTAAACACAAGCACTCTAAGAGGTATTTGTTTCATTTTCTCAATATTTGGGTAATCTTGATAAATACCCATTGAAAGTAAATGAGTCTGGATTTTTATCTTTTACTTTTGA
This sequence comes from Morus alba, assembly GCA_012066045.3. Classification (NCBI taxonomy): domain Eukaryota; kingdom Viridiplantae; phylum Streptophyta; class Magnoliopsida; order Rosales; family Moraceae; genus Morus; species Morus alba. The sequence continues at coordinate 15,794,605 of CP050235.2, forward strand.
TTTGTGACCTTTTTAGTCAAATAATTATACTAATAAAATGATATTTATTAACAGTAAATGCTAAAAGTCTAAACTCATGCAACTAAATTCTCCATTTTTTCACTATTTACTTTTTGGAAAATAGTAGAAAATAGGCCATTATGAAAAGCTTAAGAAAGTATATAAGCCAATTTTTAGTTATAGAAATTAATAGGTCATAACTTGTCAAGTTATGGTTCATAACTATATAAGTTATGGACAAACTTGTCAAGTTATGATTCATAACCATACAAGTTATGGATAATAACTTATCAAGTTATGGTTCATAACCAAACAAGTTATGAACGAAAAGAATAATTTAGCCTATTTATTAACTTATATAAACTATTAATCTATTAATTTTAATTAATCTCAAGTCTTAGTCTATTTCTCACTCTCTCCCTTAATTTTTCTACGATTCAATTTACAAGCCCAAGCATCCTGCCGTCAATTGCCGAAGTCCAATCTACTTTGCTCTTAGTGGGCCAAACCTTGGGTATTAGTCAGAGAAAGGGGTCCAATAAAGGCCAGGGTCCAAAAGGCCCATTGACTGGAAGCCCCAACCTTGCATCTAAAGGAAGCTTTTTCCCACGGGGCTCGGATTAGATAAATATTGGACAATGACATTACATAGCCTAACTTGGATTATTAACACGATCATGATCGCATTATTAGCTTTATGTTATGAAGAGATAATAATTAAACACCATTTGAAGTGATATATATGTATGAGTTACATTTTCATTGTACTTATCTATTACATATAGAAATTTAATAATGTGATGTGATAAGAGTTTTATTTCATTAACTATTATAATTTTTTTTTCAACTGTTTAATTTATTATAATTGATGGATCAACATCTTACAATTAAAATAAATTGATGAGTAAATATTAGAGTAATCATTTTAAATGTATATTGGTGTACCACTACCATATAGCATCTTGAATTGATACCTTGTGGAGCTAAAATTTGGTATTTTTATAAAGACTTAAGCTGGTTTGATTCTTATACTTAAAACACATAATTTTAATTTTACTATAGTATTTTTCATCTCACAAAGAATTTGAATTCAAAATTTATTCTTCTCTCACAAAGTTTCTGCTATAGCGGCCAATTAATAATTTAATATGTCACTTAGTCAGTCCAATGGTAGAAAAAATTTTAAACAAAATTATTATATAAGTAGCGAGCAGTGAATTTCAGTTCTTAATCAATAATATTATTATTTAGGTAAGTTTTGTTCATGAGATAGAGCTTCATAACATGACCATTGTTGCAATAATTTTAAAATTTAAGAGCTATGTGCATGCCATTTCTCAAGAATTCAGGAAATATTTTTCTTTTTGAAAGTGGGTTGGAAGATTTAAATTCTATATTTTGTGGTAGCATCAGATGTGGAATCAACACTCAATTATGCCTACATTTCAACACGAGGACTTTTTCAGACTTTTAGTTTATGGGTGACATTTTTTAAAGTATCGTGGCATCCTAGGATTGCTGGTCGAATGCTTGTGACAATGGGATGGAAAAAAAAAATTAAAAAAAAATAAAAGAAGTTGTCTGTTGAATGAGATCCCTACTGAATCAGTAGAAAAAAGAATGTAAATTAATGAATTTTGAAAAGCCATAAATCAGTCCTAAATCCTGATCAAATACGTATTACACCCGGCACATAAAATAAAATTAAGCCAAAATTTAATATTTAAAACGTGATCCTATTTCCATATCTAGAACTTGCACGCTTCCGAAACACTTTTTTTGTATACCAACTATATATTTCATCTTAAAATCTAACATGACATCTCGATTCATTATAGACTTAGATGTAATTAAAATGCATCTAGAAAAACGAGAAAGTACTTTAATATTAGTCCTTACCAACTATATAAGATACCCTCATAAAATGATATTATAACACAATTTTTTAAAAAATTTGAAAGCTAGAATTTCATTGAAAAGATAATATTCTCCACTTTTCTAGAATAACTTTCGACTCTTTAAGTCACTTAAATTTCACCAAAATATGTATCCACTCGATCAAGACTAACAAGATATTTTTTGAAACAGAGCTGTGGAATGATCAGTTTTGTTGTTCTTGAATATTTAACATGGCAGATTAGCACTCTTAATTAATTGAGAGTGATATAATTTGTTGGTTGTTGCCTGTTGGTGTCATGGTTTTTAAAGAGCTGGCCGAGAGAATCAGTGGCTGAAAATTACGTTATATGTATTGAGAGTGACTAGAAGAGAGAGAGAGAGATGGTTTTGTGGAGAGTGGAAAGTCCAGGTGCCTCTACCTCAATTCTCCCTAGATGTATATATGCATCTTCTTTTACATCACAATTCAAACTTTTTTATTATAGTGTTTTCTTTTATAAAAACTCAAATTTAAATTAAATTTTTTTATTATAGTGTTTCTCTCACAAAAAATTTATTTTTAAACTAAAATTCTTAACTTGAGTTGATATCTTTTCTCATCATTCAATTTTTCCTAATAAATAAAAATTAACAGAGACGATCAATCATAATTATTTTATTTAAACGTGACTAAAGAGATTCTTACATGCTGGAAAATGTCTACATTTAACCACAATTGCTTGCATCGGAAGATGTGAATATTAAACCGATAACCCGAAAATGTTAGAAATAATCAAAGTTTTTTTCATGAACGTCAATCCTCTCATTTACCAAATCATTTGGACAAAAAAGAAGAATGATAAAGTGAGAAGCACATAATGATGATAAAGTGAGAAGCACACAATGATGTCATGAATATGACTTGGCACTGTACTCTGTTTTTTTTTTTTTTTTTTGGAAATTTTTTCATGCATAGTTCACTTCTTTGTTTTGGATTTCTTCTAATAGTCAACAGTTCACTGTAAACCCGCAATGCCAGAAACAGCAAACTTGCAAGAGAACCAAAGCACAACACCATCTAGTACTTTATCAGTGCTAAAATCTCAACAAAGATTAACTTTTCCATCGGTTTTCATGAACCTGACTTGGTTCATAAGGATAGCCATCTCAACAGCATTTCTAATGTCACAGGCTTCTCCTTCTTGAGTGAACGGGCTATGTGGCGCCATGGAACCGATATGTGGCCAAGCTCATGGAGCTAAAAACGTCAAGCTTCTCCCAAGACCCTTCTCATGTTAACCCTTTTGCTGATGCTAGTGTCAATTCCTGTTTCTTTCTTGTGGCTCAACGTTGACAAAATCCTCATCCATTTCGGTCAACAAGAAGACATTGCAATCGTCACGAAAAACTACCTCTTCTATCAATATCGGATACCAGTATTATGGTTGAATACCAGGCGGTATCACGACCAGATACTCGCGGTGGTAGCGTGGGGGCTGTCAGACAGTTTCAAGCAGATTTGGCGGTAATTAGTATCACGGTCGGCAACGGTGGTTTCTGGTGAATTTGGGTGGTTACCGGCCGGTGACTCAGTAGTTACGAATCAGTAACTGGTATCTTGCCGATATCAATTAGTATCTTGAGCAAATACTAGTGGCTCTGTTAATGCCAGTGGTTGGTAGTTGCCAGCGACTATTCCCACTAATATTGACGGTTGTCTGTCAGATATCACTGAGTAGCTCAGTTAGATACCAATTTCGTGGCCGAGTACCTTCAGGTATCTCATTTGGATACGGATATCATGGCCGGAGACCTATCAATATCATAAGGGTATATTTAGTATTCTAAATATAATGTAATGATGTGTCTATGGTATTTTCTGTAAGAGTTTATGTCTCCTGAATATGTGAATCTAAGCTTGAAACTTATGACAGTTCCCTTTAAAGCCCTAAAATTTTCAATCAGAATCAACACGTAAAATATCTGCCCACTAATGATGTATTGATCTGGTCTTGTAGTCTTGTGCCTTAAATGCACAAGATTGAGCTAAAGTCCAAACTAGTGAACGTTGCGAATTCCACCTCTACATGGATATGAGTACGTGATGAGCAGTGAATGGATATATATGAGCACCGGAGGTTACAGACCTTTGTCTCTTGGGTCAAAGATCTGATGGCCAGCTAAGAGGGGCACCGGACTTTGGCCCTAAAGACACAAAGAAGCGGCGATGTAAAGAATAAGAAGAAACCTAAAGGCTCCTAAAGTAGAGTTCTAGTTTATCTATGTAGGGAAGGAAAAAGGTCAATAAATTATGGTGAAAACTTTAGAAAATGAAAGAAAAAGGTCATCAATAACCTAAAAACCGCGTTTATGACTCTTCTTACTACAATACTCTCAAATTTGTCATCACACGTGTTTAACGTGCCATTTTCCATCAACCATATCTAACAGAAAAGAAAATTTATAAGAAATTTAAAGTTCAAAAGAAACAAGATGTTACAAAGTGAAGTTTGGAAGACATTTTGTGACGCTAATTAGCTTTTCGTTCGAGCGGGGTAAAGTGAAGTTTGTCCCCCAAAAAAAAGTTTTTTGCAAGTTGTGATTAATTTTTCGCAAAGTGAGTCTCTAGCATATTTCCTTAAAATTCACAGGAAATTATTGAAACGCTGGTACCAGGTTTTTTTTTTTTTTTTCTTTGTACTTGAGTAATAGTTACGGCTAGGCAGCTAAGGACAAGGCCTTCTTTGCTTTAGCATGGGGCTAAAAATAAACTCTACAAACTAAAGCAAAATACCTCTAAACTCTTAGCTTTTTCATCCTTTAAAAATACACCTGATCAGGGGAAATTTTTAGGGAATTCATAAACAAGAACATTATATTATTAATGACAACCGTACGCTTTAAATATAGTAGTTGAATACTGTGAGAAGATTCCATTACATTATAAAGGTTGCATGATTTAATTAATGAGACTTCAAATTTATAAGCCATTGAAGTTTGGAGATACTATATCGATTCTGCAAATTTATCCACTGTCACATCTTCTTGATATATGCTTCAATCAAAGGGCCTACGTGAGAACTAATTATTTTTGTACATTAAAATTATTTTCCCACCTGGTTATTTTAAGTAACACAAACTCGCACAAAAACCTCGAGTGATTTTAAAGGAAGATATATGTGGTCACAGAGCAACAACTAATGGCTTTTTCACCTACCTCTCTCTCTCTCTCTCTCTCTCTCTCTCTCTCTCTCTCTCTCCTCTTCATTGGATGTAAATTCCTTTTCAATTTTTGCTAGAAAAAAATACCTCATGAGTCAAGAGATCCATGCAACACAACAAACCTTGCATAGAACAGACCTTTTCTCAACCAATCACTAAAAACACACCATGCCAGAAACATCAAACTTGCAAGAGAACCAAAGCACAACATCATCTAGTACTCGAAAATGGCCAAAACTTTATGCCAAAAATATAATGTCAGAGCTAAAAACTCAACAAAGATTAACTGTTCCATTTGCTGTGGTGAACTTGACATTGTTCCTAAGGATAGCCATTACAACAGCGTTTCTAGGTCGGCTAGGAGAGCTTCAGCTTGCCGGGGGCGCGCTTGGCTTCACTTTCGCTAATGTCACAGGCTTCTCCCTCTTGGTTGGGCTATGTAGAGCCATGGAACCGATATGTGGCCAAGCCCATGGAGCTAAAAACGTCAAGCTCCTCCACAAGACCCTTCTCATGGTAATTATTTTGTTGCTGCAGATAACAATTCCGATTTCCTTCTTATGGATGCATGTTGATAAAGTCCTCATCCAATTCGGCCAACAAGAAGACATAGCAATTGTCGCGAAAAAGTACCTCTTCTATCTCCTGCCAAGCTTAGGAGTTACCTCATTACTTTGTCCTCTCAAATCATACTTGAGCTCACAAGGCATAACGCTTCCTATTGTGCTCAGCTCAGCGCTTGCACTTGTTTGTCATGTCCCCATCAACATCTTTCTCTCCAAAGCCAAGGGTCTTGGAGGGGTTTCTATGGCCTTTTGGATCAGTGATCTAATTATTTTGATTATACTAGCCCCATATGTGTTTGTGGTGGAACACAAAAAGGATGGGAAATGGAAGGAAGGTGGGTGGTGGGAACAAGGGTTTGAAGATTGGAAGAAGCTTCTCAAGCTTTCAGGAGCATGTTGCCTCACAACCTGCCTTGAGTGGTGGTGTTTTGAGATCCTAGTCCTTCTATCAGGGAGGCTTCATAACCCCAAACGAGCAGTTGGGATCATAGTCATTGTGCTAAACTTTGACTATCTTCTCTACTCTGTCATCATTTCCCTCTCTTCTTGTGCGTCAATCCGTGTGTCGAACGAGCTAGGCGCGAATAGATCAGAGCCTGCCCGTTACGCAGCCTATGTGTCTCTTGTAGTGAGTGTGATCCTAGGCTTCATAGGTGGCTTGTTGATGGTTGCAAGCAGAGGAAGTTGGGGGGGCTTTGTTCAGCCATGACAAGGGGATTATAAGAGGTGTGAAGAAGATGTTGTTGTTGATGGCTTTGATTGAAATGATGAATTTCCCTTTAACAGTTTGTGGAGGAATTGTAAGGGGAACAGCTAGGCCATGGCTGACTATGTATGCAAATCTTAGTGCGTTTTATCTCTTGGCTTTGCCTTTAGGGGTGGTATTTGCCTTTCAGCTTGGGCTTGGGCTTGGTGGGTTATTGACAGGGCTATTAATAGGGGTTGCTGCTTGTCTAGTTCTGTTGTTGGTGCTTGTTTTCAGGATCAAATGGGATAAAGAAGCCGGTAAAGCACAAATACTTGCCTCCGTTCACGTTCCTCATGCCTCTGGCTCTTAGATGAGTAGCGATGGGGATCACAAAACTGTAGGGACAGTTGATAATCACCAAGTACGAGCATAAGAGAATTCTTTGATGGGGTACCACAAAAAATAAATAAACAAATGGGTACTGCACAATTCTAAACCATTAAATTATTATTGTGTTATGTTGAATTCATATATATTATTTTTATTATGGTACAATTCTCATGTGATTTGAACAGTTCTGTTTTAAAGATTTTTTCTTTCCCTGTTAAGGAATCCTCTATGAGAATATCTTTTGGGGAAAAACCAAACGTTTCTTTTGCAGCTCATGTTCAACAAATGCACAACTTAAAACGACAAAATTCTTTAAAACAAAACACAGAATGATTAGCAGCTGCCCTATAAATGAAATAGGGATAAACCCAATGAGGTTTTTGTCCTCTCTAAGTAGGTGAGAGTTTTTCTTCTTCTTATCGGGCTGTTGTTTATGCATGCAACTTTCATGCATCAGGAAAAAACCAATGTCTTGAGGCATAACATTGCATGTGAAATATATGCATATCCGCAGACAATTAAGCTTGTATTTTCATGCCAAAAAAAAAAAAAGATTTCATTATGCAATGAATGAGGAAAGTCACGAACCATATTTAACAAAAATTTATAATCACATGAACAATTCGAACCAGTTTCGTGGAATTTCATAAAGATACTTTACAGTGCTTTCATGGATTGCTTAACTCGTATACAATATTAAAATCTCAGAAGAACTTTCTTTGGTCTATCTTCAACCACGAAAATAATATCACAGATTAAAAAGAAAATAATCATCATCAAATCCAGCTCTTTGACTTCTGACCATTTGCCAAGAAGCAGATAATAACAAGTTGTAATTTCTCCACTAATAATACCTGGAATTATGAAATATGTTTGTGCGCAATGCTGCTAAATCCGTCAATACGAGTCTACGACAAATAAGTTGTAAAAATGACTTAACAAGAAGGTTTTATTATAAAATAACTTTTTAAAAATTTTTAAGATTATTATCACTGATATTTTTAAATTTTAGGTTCATTTTTGTTCTTCGAGCTTTTAAATCTCTCACTTTGTCTCCCAGACTTTTAATTATTCCCAGTTGACTCTTTCTATTATAATTTCTATTAAAAACATTTAAAAAAGGAATAATACAACCATATAGTCTTTATGTTAAAAATAAACAGATAAAAATTATATGACCACACTTGACCCATTTTTTTCCCTTTAATTTTAACAAAAATTCTTATCTAAGAACTTAAATGGGACAAATTTAAAATTTAAGAAGTAAATTGAGCATTTTCAAAGTTAAAAAGCTAAAATGAGAATAATCCTAAAATTTAGTGATACTAGTGAGATTGTAACACCCTGAAGAATTAATCGAGATTAATTAAGGTAATTAAGATTATTAGTGTGCCTAATCTGATTTAATTAATTGAGTTTAAATGATTCCAAGGTATTTAAATTATTTACAGTAATTTATTTAATCCAGAAGTGTGTATGGGCGCATTTCTGGACTGTTATATTTTACACATTTTTTTTTTTCATTTTCCTTTTTTTTTCTTTTCCCTTTTTCTTTTCTTTTCTTTCTTTCCTTTCTTTTTCCTTCCCGACACGTTCTCTCTCTCTCTTTCCACTCTCCCGAGCACTCTCTCTCTCTCTCTCTCTCCCATTTCCATCCCAAATCGAACGAGTTTTGAGCCAAAGAGTGATTTCAAAGAGTTTTCAACATCAAGAGAAGGATTCAAGGTAAGATTACTGAAAGAACCTCTCTTGGATTTCAAGTTTTTCGGATTCAAAACTTATTTTTGGTTCAAAACGGATTTTGATGGATTTTGAGTGAAACTAGGGTAGAAATTGGAGATCTTGGGTTCTTTGGACTTGTTTTAGGACCTAGAACCCAGATCTAGTGGTTGTCCCTTGAGATTTTGTGATTTGGGACTGGATTTACAGGATTTTGGACTGATTTCCGCGATTTTTCGCGAACTGGAAATGTCCACCGGTCGACCGCATCGGTCGACCGGACTTCGTTGAGGCCACCGGCCGACCGGACCGGTCGACCGAGTGCACACCACCGCCGACCGGTGGTGATGCACTGTCTCCGGTCGACCGGTACACGGGTTTGACCTGTTTGGCTTGAAATTGTCGTTTTGACCCCTGTTTTGGGGAGAACCCAAATTAGCTTCATTTGGGGACTTGGGATGAAAGGATTAGTATCCTTAATCCCCCGATTTGATATTTAAAACCCTTGGAATGGAATTTAAACATGAAAAATTGATTAGGGCACACTAATTGGAAAATCTTGGAATATGATTGAGATTGGATTACTTTAGGACCGAGGATTGATCCTAAGGTGTTATCTTGTATCGATTGCTCGCTGTGGATTCAGACTGAAGGGGCTTGAGGAAGCGGAAGCCGGAAGAGGGCAACGCTAGTCCCAGGTTTGATTGTGCGAGGTAGGATTTCTATCCCTTTTCCTTGTGAGCCTGTTTTCAAAGAAGATTTTGGCCTTGAAAATGTTTTAAAGAAAGGGATTGGTTTGCGAAAGAAAAAGGTTTTAAAAACCATGGCTTGTTAGTTTATGGAAATCCTTGGCTTGTCCTGTCCATGGAATCCATAGCTTGTCTAGTCATGGAACCTCATGGCTTGTTCAGTCATGGGGCCCGCGGCTTGAGTAGTTCGTGGGGTCATATGAATGATTTCATAATGTTAAACGGATGATTTCTTAAGATAAGAGATATTGTGAACTGGTAATAGAGTCTATTGCTGTAAGCCTAGATAGGATGCGGAGAGTGCATCCTCGGGGCAGTAACCAAACCGGTCCGGTAGGCGAGGCACTTGGTGAGGTGAGTAATTTGTACTAATTACTCATCAAGCCTGTAACATGGTTAGTTTTCGTCATATTTCCTTTGAGAAAAGGATGTGAGGTTCCTACTGCTCAGTTTCGGGACCGAATGTCTATTTATTTTATTTACGCACTTATTTATTTATTCGTTTATTTAAATTATTTCAAATTATATCCTACTGGGCCTTTCGCTCATGTTTCAAATGTTTAAACCCCTCCCAGGAGATTCGAGGAGCGGTGCATCGTAGCTGAGTGGTGCTACGGATCGAGCAAGCGAGGATCAAGTTCATCCTCTGAGTTAAAGTGTAAGGAATATGCAAGAACTTGTAATAAATGATATTTGGATTTACTAGACTGTGGATGATGTCTGTTGTAATGATTATTTACGTAAGCATGTATGTATGACATCAGTATGTCTGGGGTGGAGCCCCGTGTGTCGAGGCTCTGGATTATATTGTTTATTTATTTATTTTAATGCAGTCAGGTGGGGCCCGGTTGGGGAATTCCGCTTTATTAATCCCTAATCGAGCTCCACGTCACCCACCCCGTTTGGGGGGCGTGACAAGAGTGGTATCAGAGCATTAGGTTAAGAACCCCGGGATTGTACATACATGTGTGACATCTGTTATCCACTGAATAGTCTAGTTTGATTTCAGTTGAAGGAAATGGCGCCTCGCCACAGACTAGGTAACCAGCCGGAACAACCGAATCAAGGATTCTTTGATGCCATGTTTACTGCCTTTCAAGGCATGGCCACTAGAGCTCGGAATGAGCAACCGGCTGGGGATCGGAAACAGGAATATTTCCGGGAATTTAGGAGAGCGCCTATCCCCTCGTTTAATAGTGAGGGAGGACCCCAGGAAGCTGAGTTTTGGATTGACTCCATAGTTAAACACTTGAGTACTATGGGAGTTCCAAATGAATACTGGGTGGAATTGCGGTGTACAAGATGGAAGGTTTAGCAAACACTTGGTGGAAACAGGTCAAGAGGAGGATGGATGTCACAGGGATGACCTGGGAACAGTTCGAGGTGATGTTCAATGATCAGTACTTCCCTCCGAGTTACAGGGAAGAAAAGGCATTGGAATTCATGTCGCTATGGCAAAGTGACATGTCTGTAAGGGAATATGAGGCTAGGTTTAATGACCTATCCCGGTTTGCGCCATCTCTAGTGGAGTCTGAAGACATGAAATGCCTCAAGTTTGAGGGGGCCTCAAGAACTCGTGAGGAGATCCTTGGTGGCTCTAAGACTTGGAACTTCCGGATTTGGTAGCTGCTGCTACAAGGGTGGAACAGATAACCCGCCTACCGTCAAAGTAAAGAGGAAGAAGCAGTGTCGGGTCTCTGCGCTCTCGTAGACCTCCGTTTTCGGGCAGGCCTTCTGTTTCGGGTGGACCACAGCGGAGTGGTAGAAGAAACCGCAATCAAGAAATGACAAGTGGTGGCAGTAGTTCTTCTGGGAGTGACAGAAATGCTCCGTACGGGCCCAAGTGTCACCATTGTGGGCAGGTGGGCCATATTAGGAGGAATTGTCCTAATCGGCCGCCGGCTCAACAAGCCCAAAGTGACGCTTCCTATAGCCAAGAAGGGCCACCACAGTACATGCCGCCATATCAGCCGCAACAGATGCCATACCCTACTGCGCCGACCTATCAGCCGCCTCAGTATTCGCATTTCCGGCCTCAAGCGCCGAGACCGGTACAACCACCTCCGCCACAACAGTATAGGCCTCCGGCTCAGCGGCCTAATGTTGGTGACAGAGGGAAGGGGAGAGTACAGGGACAAGCTTATACCCTGGCAGGAGGCAGCTCTGGAGGTCAGACCAGTAACGCGGTGGTTGAGGGTATGATTCTAATCTCTCATTCTTTTGCTCACGTGTTGTTTGATACAGGTGCCACACACTCGTTTGTATCCAGTTCTTTTGTTCGGACTTTGAAACAGAAATTTGAGAATTTAGAAGTCCCGATGACTTTGAACTCCCCACTGGGATGTGTGGAGGTAATGAGTGTGTGTAGATCGTGTGAAGTCACGATCGGGGGTGAGCGATTGAGAGCGGATTTGATTATCCTTCCGATGAGCCTGTTTGATGTGGTGCTTGGAATGGATTGACTGTCAAGGTACGGTGCAATTGTTGATTGCTACCGTAGAAAGGTGACATTGGTAACGGATTCCGGAACAGTGATTGCTTATCAGGCAGAGATGAACCCAGTTCTTGGGGAACGACTGTTGAAGTACAGCGTTGGGGGACGGAAGAATCTAGCATGCTTCTTTTCCCTTCTTGCCTCAGAAGGTAAATCTGAAGTGATCGGGGATAGTGTGGGAATCCCTGTAGTGGATGAGTTCCCAGATGTATTTCCTGACGAGCTACCTGGTTTACCGCCAGATCGGGAAATTGAATTCTGCATTGATTTGGTTCCGGGAACGGCATCTATTTCCATTCCTCCATACCGGATGGCTCCGGCGAAAATGAAGGAATTAAGAACACAGCTTGAAGAGCTGGCAGAAAAGGGATATATCCGGAATAGTACTTCCCCTTGGGGTGCACCAGTGCTATTTGTGAAAAAGCACGACGGATCTCTTCGGTTGTGCATTGACTACCGACAATTGAACAGGGTAACTGTGAAGAACAAGTACCCACTGCCGAGGATCGATGAATTGTTCGATCGGTTGGGTGGATCACGGTTCTACTCTAAGATTGATTTGAGGTCCGGGTACCACCAATTGAAAATCAGGGAGGAGGATATTTCGAAGACTGCTTTCAGAACTCGGTATGGGCACTTCGAGTTTCTGGTAATGCCGTTTGGGTTGACAAATGCCCCTGCTGCATTCATGGATTTGATGAATCGGGTTTTTCGGCCGTACTTGGATCGGTTCGTCATCGTGTTCATTGATGACATCTTGGTGTATTCGAAGACTTGGGAAGAACATGTGCAGCACCTTAGGATTGTTCTTCAGACCCTTCGAGAACACCAGTTGTATGCGAAGAAGGAGAAGTGTGACTCTTGGTGACAGAGGTAAAGTTCCTTGGCCATGTCATTTTCGGACAAGGAATTTTGTCGATCCTTCTAAGGTCGAGACGTACTTTCACGATGGGAAAGGGCCAAGAATGTGGCAGATCTGAAGCTTTCCGGACTCGCTGGGTATTACCGGCGTTTTGTAAAGGACTTCTCGAGTATAGCTGCACCGATGATTTCGGTTGACCAAGAAAGAAGTCGATTTGAGGGATACTGAATGTGAACATGCCTTTCGTGAATTGAAGGTAAGGTTGACAAGTGCACCGGATTCTCGACGATTCCTAATACCGAGGAGCCATACGAGGTGTACTCTGACCGGGGGTTGGGCTTGGTTGTGTCTTGATGCAAGGTGGACACGTAGTAGCTTATGCATCTCGGCTAACCGAGACCGCACGAGCGGAACTACCCCACGCATGACTTGGAATTAGCAGCAGAATATTTGCTCAAGATATGGAGATGTTATCTCTATGGAGCAAGATTCCGTGTCTTCTCCGATCATAAGAGTCCAAGTACTTGTTTACTCAGAAAGATCTGAACCTCGACAGAGGAGATTGGTGGAGTACATGGAAGACTATGACTTCACTGCAAAGATCATCTGGAAAAGCTAATGTGGTGGCCGATGCCCTTAGCGGAAAAAACGTCGGGAACTCAAGGCGTCATTAGCTTTGGAGGATTGGAAGAGGATCAAGTGGTAAGTGAGTATGATCTTCAGGTACCATGAGGATTATAACCAGGTTGTGGTGTATAACGATTTCCGCACCACTCTTGTGCAACAAGTCAAGCAGAACCAATGGCAGGATCCACACCTCCAAGGAATTTGGATTCGAATCCAGAATGGAGAACAATTTGAAGATTGGAGAATCCGGGAGGATGGAGCCTTGTATTTTCAAACCGCCTCATTGTTCCTAAGGCGGGTGAGATAAAGAAGATGATTCGCATGAAGCTCACAAATCGAGGTACGCCATTCATCCGGTAGTACCAAGATGTACCAGGACTTGAAGAGACAAGATTGGTGGAGAGGCATGAAGAGAGATGTTTGTGAGTATGTCTCGGAATGCGTGACTTGCCTCCAAGTTAAAGCCGAGCACCGAAGCCAGCGGAGAGTTGCAACCTCTTCCTGTCCCGAATGGAAATGGGAGCACATCACGATGGATTTTCCGATGGGACTACCGAGAACCGAGATGAGGCACGATGCCATCCGGGTGGTGGTTGACAGGTTGACGAAGTTCGCGACTTCATACCGCCCGCGCGATTTATTCTGAAGGTTCCGCCGAATTGTACTGGAGCACATCGTGAGGTTACACGGGTGCCACCGCTTATCACGCCTAATCGTGACACGCTGCTTTCAATGCAAGGTATTGGAGAAGTTTCCGTGAAGCCATGGGAACAGAATTGAACTTCAAGACAAAGATTTCATCCTCAGACGGATGGACAATCTGGAAAGAGTTATTCAGATTCTCGGAGGATATGCTTCGTGCTTTGTATTTCGGATTTTGGCGGAATCGAAGAAATACCCCGATTTAGAATGAGTTTGCATACAACAACATTTATCGTGCCAAGACGGGTATGGCACCGCTTGAGGCGTTGTATGGTCGTCCTTGTAGGTCACCTGTTTGTTGGTTGGAACCAGAGGATAGACTTACAACCGGACCGGATGCCATTCAAGAGAATAATGAGAAGATAGCTGTGATTCGAGAGCGTCTATTGACAGCTCAAAGTCGTCTTAAAAAAGTTATCTTGACAGGAGGCGAGGCCTTTGGAATTCCAAGAAGGCGACTTTGTGTTGCTAAAGGTTTCCCAACGTAGGGAGTTACCGGTTTGGTGTGAAAGGAAAACTCGCACCGAGGTATGTGGGACCATTCCCGATCAGTGCAACGAGTCGGAGTGGTGGCGCATCGATTGGCTTTACCGCCTGAGCTATCTCACGGGCATGACGTGTTTCATGTCTCCATGCTTGAAATGTCACTGAGCCGGAAGCGAGTGCGGTGGTTTGACGTTCCGAAAGATGATGACGCGCGTCTTACGAGGAGGCACCAGTTGATTCTTGACAGAAGATGAAGAGTCTGCGTCATCGTGAGATTCCGCTAGTGAAAGTGTTGTGGCAGCACCATGGTGTTGAGGAAGAAACATGGGAGCTTGAAACGACGATGCAGAACGTTATCCGCATCTGTTTGCACTTTGAGGTGAGTTTTAATTTCGAGGACGAAATTGCCTAAGGGGTGGAGTCAGAACACCTGAAGAATTAATCGAGATTAATTAAGGTAATTAAGATTATTAGTGTGCCTAATCTGATTTAATTAATTGAGTTTAAATGATTCCAAGGTATTTAAATTATTTACAGTAATTTATTTAATCCAGAAGTGTGTATGGGCGCATTTCTGGACTGTTATATTTTACACGTCATTTTCTTTTCATTTTCCTTTTTCTTTTCTTTTCCCTTTTTCTTTTCTTTTCTTTCTTTCCTTTCTTTCCTTCCCGCACGTTCGTTCTCTCTCTCTCTTTCCACTCTCCCGAGCACTCTCTCTCTCTCTCTCTCTCCCATTTCCATCCCAAATCGAACGAGTTTTGAGCCAAAGAGTGATTCAAAAAGAGTTTTCAACATCAAGAGAAGGATTCAAGGTAAGATTACTGAAAGAACCTCTCTTGGATTTCAAGTTTTTCGGATTCAAAACTTATTTTTGGTTCAAAACGGATTTTGATGGATTTTGAGTGAAACTAGGGTAGAAATTGGAGATCTTGGGTTCTTTGGACTTGTTTTAGGACCTAGAACCCAGATCTAGTGGTTGTCCCTTGAGATTTTGTGATTTGGGACTGGATTTGCAGGATTTTGGACTGATTTCCGCGATTTTTCGCGAACTGGAAATGTCCACCGGTCGACCGCATCGGTCGACCGGACTTCGTTGAGGCCACCGGCCGACCGGACCGGTCGACCGGAGTGCACACCACCGGCCGACCGGTGGTGATGCACTCCTCTGTCTCCGGTCGACCGGTGTACACGGGGTTTGACCCTGTTTGGCCTGAAATTGTCGTTTTGACCCCTCTTTTTGGGGAGAACCCAAATTAGCTTCATTTGGGGACTTGGGAT
Organism: Morus alba; assembly: GCA_012066045.3. NCBI lineage: Eukaryota > Viridiplantae > Streptophyta > Magnoliopsida > Rosales > Moraceae > Morus > Morus alba. The sequence continues at coordinate 15,810,269 of CP050235.2, forward strand.
GAAAGGATTAGTATCCTTAATCCCCGATTTGATATTTAAAACCCTTGGAATGGAATTTAAACATGAAAAATTGATTAGGGCACACTAATTGGAAAATCTTGGAATATGATTGAGATTGGATTACTTTAGGACCGAGGATTGATCCTAAGGTGTTATCTTGTATCGATGCTCATTGTGGATTCAGATCGAAGGGGCTTGAGGAAGCGGAAGCGGAAGAGGGCAACGCTAGTCTCGGGTTTGATTGTGCGAGGTAGGATTTCTATCCCTTTTCCTTGTGAGCCTGTTTTCAAAGAAGATTTTGGCCTTGAAAATGTTTTTAAAGAAAGGGATTGGTTTGCGAAAGAAAAAGGTTTTAAAAACCATGGCTTGTTAGTTTATGGAAATCCTTGGCTTGTCCTGTCCATGGAATCCATAGCTTGTCTAGTCATGGAACCTCATGGCTTGTCGGTCATGGGGCCCATGGCTTGAGTAGTTCGTGGGGTCATATGAATGATTTCATAATGTTAAACGGATGATTTCTTAAGATAAGAGATATTGTGAACTGGTAATAGAGTCTATTGTCAGAAGCCTCCAGATAGGATGCGGAGAGTGCATCCCGGGCAGTAACCCGAAACCGGGTCCGGTAGGCGAGGCACTTGGTGAGGTGAGTAATTTGTACTAATTACTCATCAAGCCTGTAACATGGTTAGTTTTCATCATATTTCCTTTGAGAAAAAGGATGTGAGGTTCCTACTGCCTGGTCGGACCGAATGTCTATTTATTTTATTTACGCACTTATTTATTTATTCGTTTATTTAAATTATTTCAAATTATATCTTCTTGGGCCTTTCGCTCATGTTTCAAATGTTTAAACCCTCCTGGGAGATTCGAGGCGGTGCATCGTGGTGAGTGGTGCTACGGATCGAGCAAGCGAGGATCGAGTTCATCCTCCGAGTTAAAGTGTAAGGAATATGTAAGAACTTGTAATAAATGATATTTGGATTTACTAGACGTGGATGATGTCTGTTATAATGATTATTTACGTAAGCATGTATGTACGATACTGTATGTCCTGTGGGGTGGAGCCCTGTGTGTCAGAGGCTCCTGGATTATATTGTTTATTTATTTATTTTAATGCAGTCAGGTGGGGCCCGGTTGGGGAATTCCGCTTTATTAATCCCTAATCGAGCTCCACGTCACCCACCCCGTTTGAGGGGCGTGACAGAGATCAATCTAAATTTTTATTTGCAAAATGACTACAAAATGATAATAATAATAAAAAAAAAAAAAAAAAAACCTTTTTTTTTTTTTTTTTTTTACAATGAACCAAAAATGACAAAGGTTAATCTTCCATTTCCAGTTTATTGGGCAGTTATTACCGAGCAATGTAATTTTTATATTTTTCCGAAAGGACGAAACAATCTTAATAGAAACATGAAAAACTTCAGGTAGTTTAGAATTTGGAGATCATCTAAGTGTGGGCAAACTTTTAATAGATTAAACTTGATTCGAGAACTATTTATTGAAAAACATGCATAACTCAAATAGCAGTGAACTTAAGCCTCGTTCAGTTTGTTAATTCGAGTTTTTAATTTAAGTTGAGATGTGATTTTATATGTGAACTTTTTATTATAAAGAAAAAATTATATGTGACTTTTTATGAGAATTTTTAACTATAACAAAATTAAAATTAAAAACTCGAAACGATACCTTAATTTTAATACTGTAAGAGAGAATATTTTGTTTAGACAACTATCTCGGTTATGCTTCTGCTAAAGTTGCAATCTTTTTCCTACAATTTTAAATCTTTTTCTTTCCTTTTGAATCATATTATTACCTACTGTATTCCTAAAAATGTTAATTACAATTAAAATACATCATATACAATTGAACATATAATAACATTTTTTTAGTCGGAAATTACAAGTCCTAACCTAGGAGGTACTAAGCTACGTACATAGCTGTTGAAGCGTGTGCCCACACATAATGATTAGAAAAGCATACTTGAACCTCACTCACTGTAGTCCGCCACTTTGTAAATGATGGACGTGTCAAATTAATGTAATTTTTTTATATTGAGTCTAATTATTACTATTTTATAAATTAAAAATTATTTTAAAATATACGATAATAAATCAATGTCATACACATTTATTATAAATAATTATATAAATAATATTAAAAGACACAATAATAAATAAACGTTATTTTTAATATGAAAAATAACATGTGTAAATATCATTTTTATTATTAATATTAACTGTTTTATCCACTGTCATTTTTAAATATGAATAATATTATTACGAAGGATTATATATGTCTTGCTTCACTTGGGCTAATGTCACAGGCTTCTCCTTCTAGAGCGGGCTATGTGGTGCCATGGAACCGATATGTGGCCAAGCTCATGGAGCTAAAAACGTCAAGCTCCTCCACAAGACCCTTCTCATGGTAACCCGTTTGCTGCTGCTAGTGTCAATTCCTATTTCTTTCTTGTGGCTCAACGTTGACAAAATCCTCATCCATTTCCGCCAACAAAAAGACATTGCAATCGTCGCAAAAAACTACCTCTTCTATCAATATTGGATACCAGTATGCCTGGTATCACGACCCAATACTCACAGTAAATTTTTACTATTTATTATTAATTAATATTTTTTTGACTAATATAATTTAACTAAAAAGGATATTAAGGAATAGTAAAAAGTAAAAATTTAAACACAAACACTCTAAGGGGTATTTATTTTCATTTTCTCAATATTTGTGTAATCTTATAAATACCCATTGAAAGTGAATAGGTTAAGATTTTCACCATTTATTTTTTATTCATAACTTTTTTAGTTAAATAAGGGAGAAAGAAAGAAATAGATCAAGACTTTAGATTAATTAAAATTAATAAGTCAATAATTTACATAAGTTAATAAAGAGGCTAAATTACTGTTTTCGTCCATGACTTGTCTAGTTATGAACCATAACTTAACAAGTTATTGTGCATAATTCACGATTTTTGTCCATAACTTATCTAGCTATGAACCATAACTTGAAAAGTTTATCCATAATTTATCTGGTTATGAACCATAACTTGATAAGTTATGGCCTATTAATTTCTATAACTAAAAATTAGCTTATATACTTTCTTAAGCTTTTCATATTGGCATATTTCCTATTATTTCCGATCAAATAATTATACTAATAAAATAATATTTATTAAAAATAAAAAATAAAAATTCAAACTCATACACTCTTAAAACTAATTATCTCCACTTTTTCAGTATTTATTTTTTCTACTATTCAATTTACAAGCCCAAGCATCCCGCCATCAATTGCCGAAGTCCAATCTACTTTGCTCTCTAGAACTTGCACGCTTCCGAAACACTTTATTGTATCCCAACTACATATTTCATCTCAGAGAATTAACATGACGTCTTGGTTCAATATAGGCTTAGATGCAATTAATATGCATCCAGAAAAACGGGGAAATGCTTTAATATTAGTCCTGACCAACTATATAACATACCCTCATAAAATGAAGCTATAACACAATTTAAAAAAAAAAAAAAAAAAATCAGAGCTAGAATTTCATTGAAAAGATAATATTCTCCACGTATTTAGAATAGCTTTTGACTCTTCAAGTCACTTAAATTTCACTAAAATATGTATCCACTTGATCAGGACTACCAAGATATTTTTTGAAACAGAGCTATGGAATGATCAGTTTTGTTGTTCTTGAATATTTAACTTGGCAGATTAGCACCATTAATTAATTGAGAGTGATATAATTTGTTGGTTGTTGCCTGTTGGTGTCATGGTCTTAAAGAGCTGGCCGAGAGAATCAGTGGCTGAAAATTACCTGAGATGGTTTTGTGGAGAGTAGGAAGTCCAGGTGCCTCTACCTCAATTCTTTCTCAGAAAAGATGGAGTTGCCCCTAGATGTATATGAATCTTCTTTTACAGCACGAATCATAATTTAAATTTTTTATTATAGTTTTTTTTTTTATAAAAATTTAAATTTAAGTTTTTTTATTACAATATTTTTATTCACATAAAATTCACTTTTAAATTAAAATTCTCTAACTTGAGTTGATATCTTTCTCCATCATTTAATTTTTCTTAGTAAATAAAAATAATCTGATCAATCATAATTATTTTATTTGAGCGTGACTAAAGAGATTCTTACATGCTGGAAAATGTTTACATTTTTTAACCACAATTACTTACATTAGAAGATGTGAATATTAAACGGATAACCTAAAAAAATTTGAAATAATCTCAAAGTATTCTTCATGAACGTCAATCCTCTCATTTATCAAATCATTTGGACTAAAAAAAAAAAAAAAAAAACTCTCAAGATGGGGCCCTTGAGCCTGTCCTTTTTGTTCCTCATAGATCAGAATCATAGAGACATTAGCTTTAAGGGGCACTGAGGACCACATAATTATTTGGCCATCTTTCTTCTGTTCTTTGCTTTTTTTTTTTTTTTTTTTAAATGTAAAGCTACTTTTTTCTTTGGTCCTATATAGAATCTTATTGGCCAGGCTTCATATCTTACAAGTACGCTACAAATAAGTAGCATTTTTCCTATAAAAAAAAAAAAAAAGAAAAAAAATCTAACGCCTGTTTAATAATATTTTTAAAATAATTTTATTTTCGGTATAAAAATAAAAATGAGATTATTTTAAAAATTATTTTAAAATTGATTCTTAAATTATGTTTGGTAGTCTTTCAAAAGATTAGTTTGAGTATGATAAAAAAAGTAAAATCTTGTTTAGTTACATTTATGTTTGTTTTGAGTACATGTAATTAATAATCTTAAATTAATATATTAAGTAATTAATAATTGATAATTATTTAGCAAATAAGAACTAATATATTAATAATATAATAATAATAGATAAATTATTATTAATGAGTGCATTAGTAATTAAACTATATATATAATAAATAAATATATTAAATAATTAAAAATAGTAATTAGTAATTAATTATAAGTAATTACTATGTTAATAATGTACTCATATTTATTAGATTATAATTAATTAGTTAGTGTATTAAGAAAAATAATTAGTATATACAAATTTATTAATATTCAGTTGACTACTTATATTATTAACTTTGAGTTAGATAATTAAATAATTAGTTAATTAATTACTAATGTTCATTTAATAATCTATTATTTGATATATCACATGATTACTTTTTGATAATTATTCTTATACTGATTAATTACTAATTATCAATTATTAATTATTATTGGTTAGTACATTACATATTGATAATTATAATTTACTATTAATTATTAATTGAGTAATTACTATTTATTTTTTATTTGCCAACTATTTACTAATTAATAGATTATAATTAACATAATATATGATTGATATATTAATTATTTTTTATTTATTTAATAATCTATTATTACTTGTTTTATTGTTAATAAATTAATATTTAATTAATAATTAAGTAATTAATATTTATTTAAATAATTAATTAGTACATTATTTATTATTTTATTAATAAAAATAAAAAACTTAATATAATATAATTAATATTTAATTAATAATTTAATTTATTTATTTATTAGTTATAACTTTATTAATTATTAATTTATATAAATATAAAATTAATAATTAATTATTTAATATAACTTTATTGATAAGTACTATAAATGAAAACGAAAAAGTAAAAACAACTTTCAATCATTTTTAATTTTCTTCACAAAAATCATTCTCATTGTTTTATGTTTTCATTCACGTTTTCAAAACTTTTATTCAAAACTTTTATTTTTGTACCTCAAAAAACGTGCAAAAACATTTTTAAAAACAATTAAAAAATAATTCTAAACGGACCCCTAGTATTCTCAATTAGAATCAACCTAAAATAGATGCCCACTAAACAACTCATTGATCTGCTATCCTGGTCTCTGTCTTAAATGCACAAAATTGAGCTAAAGTCCAAACTGGTGGACTTGGTGTTTTAACTTCCACCTCTACATGGAGATGATCAATACGTGTGCTGCTTTACAACATAAAAAAAAAAATGGAGCTAAAAATAAATAGATAAAACATATTTAGTGCCTTAGCTACAAGATAAAAATACATGAAAATGGACAACAATGTTGATTGGATTTTAGAAAAGAAGAATGGGGAACAAGTCGGAAAGCAAATTAAGAGATAAAAATAAGAAAAGAAGAATGATAAAGTGAGAAACACATAATGATGTCAGGAATATGAATTGGCACTGTACTCTATTTTTTTCTTTTTTTTGGAATTTTTTTAATGCATAATTCACTTCTTTTATAAAAAAAAGACGGACTCCAAAATCAAAGAGGCTCTCCCGGGAAAAGTTTAATCCCATAATTCACTTCTTTTATAAAGTAGAAAATTTTTAATGATGTGTAAACTTTTTTTTAAGCTTTGATTTTCCCTACAGTTTATTTGGTCATCATACCTTTTCTTTTCTTTCTTACTCATATATTTTATAAAGATTGTTGGAGAACTTTTTTCCTGTTTTTAAGGGCATATTGTTAGCGGAACCATGCTAGAAATATTTTGTTGAGTCTCTCTAAACCGATTTCTTTGTTTTGGATTTCTTAATAAATTTTGTTGGAACGTGAGTCTTATGAACTCTAAATACTAAATTTGTCAAAATTCTTTTGCTTAAATTCGTGACTAAATATATTGACTTCGGAACAAATAGTTGGTATAGAGAAAATTCAGCACATGACAAAATACAGGGCCGGTTTAAAAAAAAAAAAAAAAAAATGTTTTTGCAAGTTATGATTAAAATTTCACGGGCAATTTGCCATTATAAAGCTGATTCTAGCTTTATTTATTTTTTGACTTGCGTGATAGGCAAAGCTTGGCAGATAAGGATATGACTTTTTGGCTTTGCTGAAAAATGATATATTTTCAGGAAAAAGTGAAACGGAAACAAACACAAACAAAAATCTTGAACTAGTGGATGATGTATGCCGTCACCGAGCAATAACCAATGCCTTTCTCACTCTCATCACTCACTACAAATCCACCACGTCACTCCCTCTCTTCTGATACACAATTGGCCGTTAAAAATTCTCAAGTCCTTTCCAATTTTCTTCTTCTAAAGAAAAACTATCCTCGCAAGTCGAGAGATCCATGCACTTCCCCTACACAATCAAACGTTGCATAAAACAAGCCTTTTTCAACAGTTCACTATAAACCCACCATGCCAGAAACATCAAACTTGCAAGAGAACCAAACCAGAACACCATCTAGCACTCGAAAATGGCCCGAAAAAATGATATCAGAGCTAAAATCTCAACAAAGATTAGCCATTCCATTGGCTTTCATGAACTTGACATGGTTCATAAGGATTGCCATCTCAACAGCATTTCTAGGCCGGCTAGGAGAGCTTCAGCTGGCAGGCGGCGCGCTTGGCTTCACTTTCGCTAATGTCACAGGCTTCTCCTTCTTGAGCGGGCTATGTGGAGCCATGGAACCGATATGTGGCCAAGCTCGTGGAGCTAAAAACGTCAAGCTCCTCCACAAGACCCTTCTCATGGTAACCCTTTTGCTGCTGCTAGTGTCAATTCCTATTTCTTTCTTGTGGCTCAACGTTGACAAAATCCTCATTCATTTTGGCCAACAAGAAGACATTGCAATCGTCGCGAAAAAGTACCTCTTCTATCTCCTTCCTAACTTAGTAGTCGCCTCTTTACAATATCCTCTGAAGACATACTTGAGCTCACAAAGCATTACAGCTCCTATCATGCTCAGCTCAGCTCTTGCGCTTGCTTGCCATGTCCCCATCAACATCTTTCTCTCCAAAGCCAAGGGTCTTGAGGGGGTTTCCATGGCTGCTTGGATCAGCAATCTCATAATTGTGATTATACTAGCCCCATATGTGTTTGTGGTGGAACACAAAAAGGATGGGAAATGGAAAGAAGGTGGATGGTGGGACCAAGGATATGAAGATTGGAAGAAGCTTCTCAAGCTTTCAGGAGCATGTTGCCTCACAACCTGCCTTGAGTGGTGGTGTTCTGAGATCCTAGTCCTTCTATCAGGGAGGCTTCATAACCCCAAACAAGCAGTTGGGATCATAGTAATTGTGCTAAACTTTGACTATCTTCTCTACTCTGTCATCATTTCCCTCTCTTCTTGTGCATCAATCCGTGTGTCAAACGAGCTAGGCGCGAATAGAGCGGGCCCTGCCCGTTATGCAGCCTATGTGTCTCTTGTAGTGAGTGTGATCCTAGGCTTCATAGGTGGCATGTTGATGGTTGCAGCCAGGGGAAGTTGGGGCGCTTTGTTCAGCCATGACAAGGGGATTATAAGAGGCGTGAAGAAGATGTTGTTGTTGATGGCTTTGATTGAAATGATGAATTTCCCGTTAACAGTTTGTGGAGGAATTGTTAGGGGAACAGCTAGGCCATGGCTCACTATGTATGCAAATCTTAGTGCGTTTTATCTCTTGGCTTTGCCTTTAGGGGTGGTATTTGCCTTTAAGCTTGGGCTTGGGCTTGGTGGGTTATTGATAGGGCTATTGATAGGGTCTTCTACTTGTTTGGTTCTGTTGTTGGTGTTTGTTTTTAAGATCAAATGGGATAAAGAAGCTGGTAAAGCACAGATACTTGCCTCGGTTATCGTTTCTCATCCCCCTGGCTCTGAAATGTCGGGTGAGTAATGATGGGGAATGGGGATCACAAAACTGTAGAAACAGTTGATAATGGCCAAGTACAAGAATAAGAGAATTCTTTGGTAGAGCATGAAAAAGCACCTTATTGGCTCTAGGCCATCAAATAATTTTCGGATTTTGTTGAATTCGTATTGGTATTTTTATTGTGATTCTGATGTGATTTGAATAGTGGGAACTTTCTCAATGGAAGAACCGTTTCTGGTTTTCTGCAAAGTGCCAAATCATAAGTATATGAAATAATACCATGTCAGACGTAAAGAATTCCAATAACAGAGTCGTATTGATTTCAGGGTAAACCTTTAGGCATGAGTGTAAATTAAATCTATAAATCGGTACATTTATCAAATTGGATAAGTGTTGTTTTTCTACCGTTTGCCTCTTTTTGAACTAAAAAATCAATGTCCAACGATTACTATTGACTGGCCACATTAATGCAGGAAAAGTTTTATGTCATTTGGTGGAATCTTCGTCCTCCTTCATTTCATAAATTTAAATTTTTAATTTGAGTTAAAATATAACATTTTTTTAAGAGTTTTTAAGTATAGTTAAAAATATTAAATGTGACATTTTCTTATAATTTTTAACTGTAAAAATGTAGAATTGAAAACTCAAATCGGTGAAATAAACGAGGCATTTGCGTTTGGAGGAAGGATATTGCACGCATTGAAATTCCTATAATTAACATCATGTGTTAAAATCTATTGAAATTCACGTGTCAAACAATACTGAATATAGAGAGTGATAAATAAAGTAATAAAAAGATCGATGTTAGTATTTCTCTAACTTAACTAGGACTTGAAAGGAGACTCTTGAGTTGAACAAAACATTACCTTCGATTAATATAATGTTTGTTATGCCTTTATTTTGGGAAAAAAAAAAGTATAAAAATACCATTCAAAAGATGTAATTTTTATATTTATATCAATCAATTGCATAAACTTACATATATGCTATTCAATTCACCAAAAAATATTTTGAGATTTTTTTTTTCCCGACAAAGATGGGCGGGTATTTTTTAGAGAGTATTTTTTAAATCATCAAAAATAACGTAAATGTAAAGCTGTATAGATCTAGTGGCATATTACATTATTTTCTCTTTGTTATAGGTGTCGCGTTGTATGTGCCGAGGTGTATAAAAAATGCTAAAATATCTAATGGGAATTTATTACAGGTCATTAAAATCTTTTTATATTTAAAATTTGGTGATGATGGAACATTCTATTTTAACTGTTGAATTAAGTTTTTAATGATTAAATTTGTATATGTTTCTTTTAAAAATTTATAATACATCACATAAAACTATTCTTTTTACAAATTTAATCATTAAAAAAATAATTTAACTGATCAAAACAAAATGTTTTACCCAATAAATTTATTTAAAAGATCTCACAGTAAAAAAAAAAAAAAAAAAGGCTTAATATTACTGTATCTATTTATTTATATGTATACACATGATTGATTGATTCATTTATTTGGAACCCGTACGTCTGCTCGTCACCAAGCACAAACTTTCATTATGCGGACAGCAAAGAAGGCACACCTTTGATCCCACTATAAGAAAATCTACCATGGCTTTAGTAGAGAGTGAGGTCCGTTTATTTTATTAATTTGAGTTTAAAATTTAAGTTATTTTATAATAAAAATTCTCTTAAATAGTCATATTTAATTTTTTTATTACAGTAAAAAATTTTCACATAAAATCACATCTTAACTTAAATTAAAAACTTAAATCAACGAACTAAATTGTCCTTAAATCTGTTATAATCATTCATATATGTCTTAGACTTGCGTCAGTACTAATCATTTTGTATCCACTTATTTGTCCTCGGGCTTCTTCAGAAAATCTGTTAGTCCATCAATATGTTCTTATCAACCTCTTTTATGAGTTTATCATGTATGCTACTACAAATTCAGTGCTCTTTTCAGATTTTCCGTACAAGATTTGGTGATCATTTGGACCTACAAATCATTCGATATGTATGAACTAGTGGTGTAAAAATACAATAACAACTACATATAAAATTCTTCCACTAATATAATCACTCTCTTCTATTTCATTTGTTTAAGAAGCATTATCACCAGTTAAGAGTTTGAATTAAACGACTTAATTAAGCTAGGCATGCAAGAATAGTAAGATTGGAAAGTGGAAAAAAAAATGGCAATAATTGGACTTTGTTTTTCTCTGAGATAGCTTCTCTCTTCTTTTTATGTGGATTACAGCAAGGTGATCACATTGATACAATTTCCTTTGAACAAATTGATTATATATAGTGTTTGTGTCAAAAAAAAAAAAATCAAACGATAAACAACAAGATATTCTTTTTAATTGGACTCAAAAATTGGGAAAAAAATAAAAAAAAAATAAAAATAAAAACCTCGAAGTCAAACTGTCGTCGTTTCGTATTCCACGAAATGTAATCGTTTTGTTCCTCATCAAAATTCGTTCACACATATGGTAAGTATTCTCTTCTATGTTTGTACTTTGACAAACTAAGCATGTGAGTGAAGGTGTGAAAGAAAAATAGAGGCATATTGTTGAGTAATCACACTCCATTTGTTAATTAGTTGTACTAATTAGTGTGAGTCACTAAATCAGTCCAATGGCAGAAGCAATTATAAGTGTTATGGATTTCACAAAAAAAAGCCACTTGATTTGACCATTAATTCCTTAATGATGGGGATATGATCATCTCCTCCCAATAAGTGGCCAGCGGTGAATCCATTGTTTTTTTTTTTTTTTTTTTTTTTTTTTTTTTTTTTTTTTTTAGTTCTTAATCATTATCATCTTTTACGTAAGCTCTGTTTTGGGCCACAACTTTCAAAATTTAAACGTCTATGCATTTTATTTTACAAAATTCGGGAAACATTTTTTCTGGCTCACTTAAATTTCACCACCTGTATCTACATGAGACTAACAAAAAATCTTTTAAAGCAAAGTTATGGATTTCCTGTTTGGGATTTGCTTTCCAACCCTAAATTAAAATTATTTTTGAAAGTATTATGATGATTTGTCAGAAATGTTTAAAATTATTAAAGAAGCTTCTAATTAAAACACAAAATGAAGCTTCCACACAAAAATATATATATATATATGAATAGACTCTAAAATTTATACCAGAGTTTCATTCAGGCATAATATATTTCATTTCAATAAGTTAAAATCTTTTGGTTTCAAACACTTACTGAAAAGTCAGAGCTTTTGCTTTCTTTTTTTATTAACTAAAAGCAAAAAGTAAAAGTTATGTCAAACGAGTATTTATGGATTTCAATTTAGTTAAAGTTGATTTAAATTGGAAGATTGATTGGCATTTTGAGAGTGATATATAATAATTTGTTGGTAAGGGGGTTTGTCATGGTTTTTAAAGAGTAAAGACCAATGACTGAAAATTACCCCACATTGAAAGAGATGGCTTTGTGGAAGCTAAACCAATTTGGTGAATGATTAGCTAGATAAGAGTGAATCTTCAATGAACTTATCCTTCATTTTCCCAATCTTGTCACCAATTAGTGCCACTTTCACAAAAAGGGCTTCTCTCTTAGAAAGTGGAAAGTCCAGGTGCCTAATCTTATTTCTCTCCCAGAAAATATAGACCTGCACCTACTTTTTTTATACATATATATATATATATATATATATATATATCTTTGCCCATCGTTCTTTTTTCTTTTGGTGAATAAAAATAAAAGAGACGACCAATCGTAATTATTCTTTTCTCGGTATGACCAAAAGTGTCAACAACCAGAAAAAAAAAAAAAAAAAAAAAAAAAAAAAAAAAAAAAGAACATTTACATCAATTCTATGAATGAGAAATAAACATTGAATCGGTAGTTTTGAAAATAACTTAAACATTTTTTATAGGACTTGAACTTAAGATCTCTTATTTGTAAATCTGTGAATAATTTATAAAGGGTATAATATTATAAAATTAAAACCAATATAATAAAAGATTATTCTCATCTTAATTAGGCATCTATCTAGGTTATACTTCTGCTAATATTGCAAATCTTTTTTTTCTACATCTTTTATCTCTGTCTTCCCCTTTGATTCATAGTACATACTATATTCCTAAGAATGTTACAATTAAAATACTTCATATACAATTGAATATATACTAAAATTCTTTGGCCGGAAATTATAATTTTTAGTCTAGAAGATATATGTTTTCTTTTCTTTATTCCTATCTCTCAACCATACATCACCTTGAACAAAGGGATGAGCAAGACTACAGAATCTCATCGGGTTTCATATCAAACAAGTATCTAGCATTTTCAATCAGAATCTATGTAAAATAGACGCCCACTAAAGAATTTACCAATCTGCTCCTGTGGTCTCGTGCCTCTTAAATGCACGAGATATTGAACTATTGAGCTTTTTTCTTCGCTAGTTAATATATATATATATATATATATATATATATATTATTAGTGTCTTCACATTCCTATAAAAAGAATTAACAAGTCCTACCAGTACAATAGTCAGAGCCTAACTCTACTCTCCATCTATTCACGACTTAAGTTTTACATGTCCATCGTTAATCCTTTATGGTGAAGCGTTACCACTTTTAAGGCTAAAAACTCTTTTCTATGAGAAGGTGAAAATTCAAACATTAATCTGTGAATGAGAGAGATTTAAAACAGACATTTTTACCACCATGTCGCCACTACCGGTGGCTCACCAAACTAGCGAATTTGGTGTTGCCAATTCCACCTCTAGATGGAGATGAGTATGAGCAATGATTTTATTATTTAAAAAACAAAAAGAAAGAAAGAAAGAAGGAAAAAAGGAAAGAAAAGAGGCCCATAAATAGATGATATAGTTAGTGCCCTGCAAGAAAGAAATACATGAAATGAACAAGTTGGAAAGCAAAGTGTTAAAAATATTTAGAAAAGACATATATACAATCCTTTATAATAAAGAAGAACAATTGAAAGGGAGAAACAAATAATGGTGTTCTATTGGTCCATGTCCACGACTGTCTCTGTACTTTTTTTGGGTACTTTTATCATGCATAATTAACTTCTTTTATAAAGTAACAAATTTTAGTGCATGACTTTTGGTTTTTTAAGTTTTTGATTTTACACTAGAGTTATTTCCAGGACAGAAATAGTGACTTCGAGGTCTATTTTTGTTTATCTCCCTTATTTGAATTTATACTTTTGCCATTTTTTAAGGACAAAATGAAAATGACTAAATGACAAGAAGAAGACTTTTGTTGCATTATGGTTTCTTTGTTCCCTTGGTAGTTTTCCATCATAAACTGAAATCATAACTTCAGCGTTAATTAATATTGAAACAATCACATTAATTTATAACTTTAGCGTTAATTAATATTACACAATTAAAACAATAATCCTTATCGATAGATAAATTTTAGAATAACTATTAAAACCACATCCATTAAAATTGAATAAAAATTCAAAACTGAGAAAATAATTTTCTTTCAATTTATTCAATAATCTTTGAATGTAAAAAAAAAAAAAGTTCCTCTATAAAAACTTTGGAAAACGAGAAAAGCTTCAAATGGGGTCCTTCAATCAAACTGCCTCTTTTTATTCCTCATAGATCAGAATCATGGAGGCCATTAGCCTTAAAGGCCATGGAGGACCCACAGAATTATTTGATCATCTTCCTTTCTTCTTTTCTTTGCTTTAAAATTTCTTTTTCATATATATAACAAAGAGTATTGGAGAATATTTTTTTCCCCCCTTTTTGCAAGGGCATAATGTTATTGGAACCATATCAGAATATTTGTGTATATGGTCACTACATAGGGGTATCTATAAACCGGTTTCTTTGTTTTAGAGATCTTCTAAATTTTGTTTGGAACGTGATTCTTATGAACTGATCAATATGCTAAACTAGTCAAAAAAAAAAAATTATAGGGTGTTTGGTATGAGGATTTGTGTCATGGTTCGAATTATGGTTCGTGACTCATTATAATGCTTTCTCTCACAAAAATACATGTAAATCTTAAATGGTTATGAATCATGGTTCTGAATCCGTGAACCTATTAGCTTAATTTGTGACAAGAGATCTCAAGGCTATCAACAAAAAGAATTCATGAAAGACGAAATATTGACTTTGCCACAAATTGATGCAACAGAACAAATATAGCACATAACAAAATATTCATTGGGCCAGCTTAAATAAATAAAAAAAAGTTTTTCAAGTTGTGATTAATTTGTCACTGATTGAACTTGCAATTAGCCATTCAAAAGTTGATACAGTACTGATACTATGTGATAAATTATTTTTTACTTGAGTGATAGACAATTAGACATAGCTAGGCAGATAAGGATTGGGCCTCCTTTGCTTTACCATGGGGCCAAAATAAATTCTAGAAGCCTAAGCAAAATACCTATAAAAAAGCTGAAAAAGTAGGGATACTATGTGATTATTAACTGTAACAGTGTAACTATATGATTTAGACAGGACATATATTATAGTGATTGGATACTCTGAGAAGATTGTTTAGATAACAGCGATTATGTTTTCTTCATAAACACTGCATAATTAAATGATATGATTGCCTCCACCACAAAAAATCCTAAAAATTATATCCTCATTAAAGTTTCGAGGTATATGGATTCCGCAAACTTATCCACTGCCATAGCTAAATTATATGCTTCTAACTAAAAGCCACTTCCCATTAAAAATGTAACTAGTAAATAAAAGCTACTTGAGAATTAAGTATCTGACTTAATTGCTGTTTTTTTTACATTAAATTCTTTTCCCACCTGCTTTGTTTCAAATATTTTTCTTTTCGTCTCTTTTCAGGGGAAAAAAAAAGGACACAAAAATCTCAAAGTGATTCCAAGTGTGACACGTGTGTGTGTGTGTGTGTGTGTGTGTGTGTGTGTGTGTGTGTGTGTGAGCACTGAGTAATAATCAGCACCTTTCTCACTCTCATCACGCACTATAAATCAACCACTGCCACTATCTCTGCTCTCCACAATTGGCAGTTATATATTATTAAGTCCTTTCGAATTTGCTTCTTCTAAGCAATTTGCTGACACAAGTCACGAGATTCATGCACTCCTCATACACAATCAACCTTGCATTGCATAAAAAAAGCCCTTTTTCAACCGTTCATTCAGAGAAAAATCCTTACTTGAAAGAAACCCACCATGTCTGAAACACCAAACATGCAAGAGAAGCAAAGCAAAACAACGTCTAGTACTCAAAAATGGCCTGCAAATTTCTCCAAGAATATGATATCAGAGCTAAAAACTCAACAAAGAATAACTGTTCCATTGGTGGCCATGAACTTGACGTGGTTCATAAGGACAGCCATCACAACAGCATTTCTTGGCCGGCTAGGGGAGCTCCAGCTTGCAGGCGGCGCACTTGGCCTAACTTTTGCTAATGTCACAGGCTTCTCCATCTTGAACGGGCTATGTGGTGCCATGGAACCGATATGTGGCCAAGCTCGTGGAGCTAAAAACGTCAAGCTTCTCCACAAGACCCTTCTCATGGTAACCCTTTTGTTGCTGCTAGTGACAATTCCTATTTCTTTCTTGTGGCTCAATGTTGACAAAATCCTCATCCATTTCGGCCAACAAGAAGACATTGCAATCGTCGCGAAAAACTACCTCTTCTATCTCCTGCCTAACTTAGTAGTCACCTCATTTCTATGTCCTCTCAAGGCATACTTGAGCTCGCAGACCATAACAGTTCCTATCATGCTCGGTTCAGCTCTTGCACTTGCTTGTCATGTCCCTATCAACATTTTTCTCTCCAAAGCAAAGGGTCTTGAGGGGGTTTCCATGGCCTTTTGGATCAGTGATCTCATAGTTGTGATTCTACTAGCCATTTATATCTTTGTAGTGGAAAACAGAAAGGAACGAAAATGGAAAGAAGGTGGGTGGTGGGACCAAGGATATGGAGATTGGAAAAAGCTTCTCAAGCTTTCAGGGCCATGTTGCCTCACAACCTGCCTTGAGTGGTGGTGTTATGAGATCCTAGTCCTTCTAACAGGAAGGCTTGAGAATCCCAAACAAGCAGTTGGGGTCATAACCATTGTGCTAAACTTTGATTATCTGCTTTACTCTGTCATGCTTTCCCTCTCTACTTGTGTGTCAACCCGTGTGTCAAACGAGCTAGGCGCGAACAGAGCAGGCCCTGCCCTTCATGCAACCTATGTGTCTCTTGCAGCGAGTGTGATCTTAGGCTTCATAGGTAGCTTGTTGATGGTTGCAGCCAGGGGAAGTTGGGGGGCTTTGTTTAGCCATAACAAGGGTATTATAAGAGGGGTCAAGAAGACGATGTTGTTGATGGCTTTGGTGGAAATTATGAATTTCCCTTTAACAGTTTGTGGAGGAATTGTTAGGGGAACAGCTAGGCCATTGCTGGCTATGTATGCAAATCTTAGTGGGTTTTATCTCTTGGCTTTGCCTTTAGGGGTGGTTTTTGCCTTTAAGGTTGCGCTTGGGCTTTGTGGGTTATTGATAGGGATATTGATAGGCGCTGCTACTTGCCTAGTTTTGTTGCTGGTCTTTGTTTTCAGGATCAACTGGGATGAAGAAGCTGGCAAGGCACAAATACTGGCCTCGGTTGTTGTTTGTCATGCCTCTGGCTCTGAGATGAGCAGTGATGGGGATCACAAAACTGTACAGACAGTTGATAATGACCAAGTATGAGAATAAGAGAATTGTTTGGTAGGGTATGAAAAAAGTACCCTATCGGCACTGCACAATTCTACACAATTATATTATATTCGGCTATTCGTATATATTATTTTTATTCAGATACAAGTTTAATATGATTCGAATATTAGGAATTGTGCAGTATTAGGGACTTTTCTTACCGTATCATAGAATCCTCCACGAGAACATCTGTTGGGAAAAAAAATAGTTTCTAACGTTGTTGAAGTTCAACAAATGCACAACTAAAGATAAATGCTTCAAAACAAAACACACAATGTTTAGCTGCTGCATCTGTATATACATTGGGCATAAAACATTGAGTTTTTGGTACACTCTAATCAGGATAGAGTTTTTCTTCTTCGTGGGCTATTCTTTATGTACGAAACTTTAGATACATCAGGAAACTGCTGGGAAGAAAGAAACCAATGTAGAGCCCTCACATGGTGAAATATATGCATATTGTACAATAAAATGAATGAAAACTCAAGAATTTAACAAAAATTCACAATCACATAAAGAATTTGTACCAGTTTGGGGAATTCTGAAACAGACTTTGGGAGGTACACGACTTGATTAACTAGTACACCAAATTAAAATCTCAGCAGAAAATCTTTTGATCCACCTTACCAAGAAAATAACATCACAGATCAAAAGGAAAATTATATCTCCGCATTAATCATCATCAAATCCTGGTTCATAACATAAAGACTCCAGCTCCTTGGCTTTCTCATCATTGAATCCAAGGGTAGCCATTATCTTGTGGCTGGGGAATTGACTTCCGACCAAATGCCAAGAAGCAGATAAGAAGTTGTGATTTCTCCACTATCACCTAGAATTAAAAAGACCAACGAATCAACAAGAAAGGATTTCAGCATACAGAAGAACACTTTTTCAAATACGCCAAAGGAAATATGAATGCATGCAGTGCTTTTAAATCCACCAATACGAAAAAATGAGATTGATGCCAGAGGATGTGAGAAATGTCAAGATCCAAAAGTGTGATCTGCTCTTTTTTCAGAATGGGAAAAATCAGCATGAAAAAGTTCAGATAGTTTGGAGATTGTCTCAGTTTAGACACCTTTTATTTGATTAAAGTTGTAATGGGAAACCATTTATTAAACTGAATGCAGAACCTAAAAAGGAATGAACTCAGGTTCAACATGTAAGAGAAAACCTTTTTTTTTTTTTTTTTGTGTATGGGGATTCAAACCAACCAAAATAATTCCAAGAAGATGACGATTGAAACTTACCAGAATTTATTTTTTTATCAATAGCCCAATCAAGTACTCTTTGAGCATCTTCGGTCAAAGGAGGATGCTCGGGACTGAAAAAGTACATGTCAGCCTTCCCAAGTAACTTAATAGCCTCCTCACGCACCTTTAAAAGTGTTATTCCATTTGCTCGCAAAAACTTTGCCGCCAAACTAGTACCTGAATCCAAAATGTAATTAATTATTCAGTATGACAAACAAATAGTACCGGCTCAATGAGTTACAGCACACAAAAAAACTCCTAGAGGGAAATTGAAAACATAATGGAAGCTTTAGGACACGTACATCTACCATCTAAGTCCTGCATTACGATAATAACTGCAAGATTTTGGTTTCAATAGTTTTCAACTTAGAAAACAAATATCTGACTTCTCTCTTTTCTGTGCAGAAATACCTTTAGGTTGTGTCTGGTAGGAGGCTTGGGTAAATAACCTAGGCAAGGAGAATAGAGAGAAGCCAGAAAGAATTTTTCCTTTATTGTGTTTGGTATGGATTACCACCTCCAATCCTCCAAGCTTGAGGGATCAAAATCGCCGTCACATAGATGATTATAAGTTCCTCAATTGAACCGCCCTCTTCTAATCCTTCCTACCAAATAATCACAATTCACAAGTTCCAATATCTGTTCTAATCCACCCACCCGATCTATCCTTCTACTTTTTTCTCCTGACAAATAAGGCCTTATGGTCTCAATGCTAAATGTAACTAGAGTAACTTAAGGATTAATGAAGGTAGACCTTCCTCCTACTAAATCATTTCGAGCTACACGAGTCGGAAAATGGTTTATATTTATGCAGCAAAAATTGTGTACAAATATCAAAAATGTAAAACTTTCATTCATCATCAACCAGGTAATGAACATTTAGCTAAATATTAGTAAAAATCTAAAATCTAGACTTTAAGCATCAACTGCATTTCTTCTCGACTTTATAATAGCAGCTCTAAAGGAGTAGTTTGAAATGGCCAAAAGAATTCCTGACAAAGTCATTGGGATTAAAATATATATATATGTAATATATACATACATACATAAAATTGATATAAAATTGATATAAAAATAAATAAATAAATAAGGTTAGCTGCTAACCCTCAACGAGGATTCCCATGAGAAGGGCTTCAGTCCCAGTAGTTGGGTACTTGAGCTTCCTAGCTTCCAGTTCAGCCATGCAAAATGACTTTATTGCCCTCCATGACCACCTGCTCCCAAAAATGCCCAATCAGAAAACTAAATTAAAACTTTTTAACCAATCCAAGCAAAACCCAGAAACCAAAACCAAAATCCCAACCAAAAAAAGAACTCACTTGGGTATTTTCTCAACGGAAGAACCCGTCTCTGGTTTTCTGCAAAGTTCCAAATCAGAAGTATCTGAAACAATACCATGTCTCATCTAAAATGGGACAAGAAAATAAATAAAAACAAAACTTCAATAAAAGAAATGTTTGGGAAGAAAATTACGCTGTGGGAAGGCTGAAAGAGACTGTGGCGGCGACGAGACGGACTTTCTTGTGGTGGGGCCTGAGAATCGTTGAGAGATTGTTCGTGCCTAGCCATGGGGTCTGTAAGCTTCTGGTTCTCAGAGTTAGGGTCGAAGTTGAAGAAGAACGGGTTTCGGGTTTTCTTCTGCAATTGGGTTGCGAAATTGTTGTCGTTTTGGGAAGCTTCGAGAGAATAGTGGCATTACCGGACGCCATTTTTGGAGGAGAAGAAAGCTTCCGAGTTTCTATCTCTGTGTCTCTCTAGAGAGAGTCTGGGGTTTCGCCCGGTTAGTATGGATATTGTAAACGGATATGACAAAAACGACGTCGTGTCTCTTGGGCTGAGGGATAGATGTCGTTTTTTCCTTCATTTATAGACTTCCGGTCTTGGCTCGATTAGAATTCTGAGAGGACCTGAGCCTGCTTCTGTTGAGATACTGTTTATGGACGGACAATCAATGGCCTTTCTGGCCCATTTTGTGGAATATTGAGCGCAAATAAAACGGAAATGGTAGTAAATTGCAAATTTTTTAAATTAAATAAATAGTAGATTTTAAAATTATTTAAAATAAAGAGTAGTTTATTGTGTAAATATTTCATTTATTATTGGTAAATGATCTTAAATGGATTAAAATTATTTTTAAATTTTTTAATAAACAATAAAAGTGTAGAAATTAAGTTTATACTAATAAAATTCTGGTGCAACTTTTAATGCTTATGTAAAAGTGTTTTTTTTAGAAGTAACATTTTGTTCTGAAAAATCAAAGTATTCATGTCGTATTTTTTAAACACTTTTAAATGTAACTATTCGAGAAAGAAACTCAAGGAGTCTGTTTGGATTGGCTTAAAAAAGCTATTTTTAACTTATTTTTAAAAGTGGCTTTTGAATCTGTTTGAATGAACAATTTTAAAGTATTTTTGGTTTTTTAAGCACTTTTAAAACAAATTATCTTCTTAATACTTAAAAAAAAGTGCTTATGGAAAGCTTTTTTATTTAAATTTTTAACTTTTTATTTGTAAACAACAAATAAATATCTCATTCATATCATTTTATTATATTACTTTTTATAACAATAAGTGTTTTTAATTTTTTTATCCAAATAGGTTGAAAAGCTATTTTTAAATATAAAAACACTTTTTTAGACACTATCTAAATACTAATTAAAAAACCTCAAGTTATATTTATCTTCTTCTACTACTTAAAAGCACAAGCACAAATTATTCCAAAAACTATTTTTAGAAAGCTCTTCCAAACAGATTATCTATCATATTGAAACAATAAAATGATGATTGAATCACAATTTTATTTATTTATTTTTACATTCATAAATAATATTTCAACTTGTTATTCTCTATATACTTTAGTCTATATATCGACATTATAAATAAATTGTCTTCAAACATTTTTTTTTTTTGTTCAACTATCATTATGTATACATAAACTTGTTTATTTTACCGATTTACTTTTTCAGTTTTAAGTTTTTACAGTTAAAAACTCTTAAAAAAATATCACATCTGACTTTTTCTATTATAATTAAAAGTTTTCATATTTATTCATGTCTGCACCTCCCTCTGTGCTTGGAAATGTAAAAGCTATTTATGTTCAAGTTCAGCTCAATCTATAAGTTGAATTATTGTATTTACTTTAAATATTTTCATGAAAAAATTAAGAAAATAGCTATTTATGTTCAAAAACAATCTATAATCATATTTACTTAAAATATTTTCTTTGTTTTTCAATTTGTTTAAAATAAAAAGTATATATATATATATATATATATATAAAAAAAAAAGAGAAAAGAAATTTTCAGTCAGGCAGGGACGTGCCTTAGTCACATCTTTCATGGTAGTAATAATAATAATAAACAAGAATGCTAGTGATTAATGCGAGGGGAAGAATTGTGGCAGAGACACTTTCAGAGTTTGACATGATGCATGTGAAGTAAAAAGATCGTGTGCGCAGCTACTAAATTCAGTAACAAAAACTAACATTACGGTTGACCCAACAACTGCCAATGCCACTACTCCTTCTTCATTGCGTCTTTGAATAATTGGTGTTTCGGTTCTGACACAGAAGTAGTTGCTCTTTGTAATTACCAATTACCAACAATTTGATTAGGTTTATTATCAGAAAGGTGACGCTTCCAAAAGGGCATGTCCGACCACCCCATAATGGACCCCACATTGTCCCAAAAATGGATGGCCAACTCATATGATATATCATGTGGTGCCATATGTGATGTGGCAACGAGCCTCTTTTCTTTCTTTTTTTTCCTTTTTTTTTCACAAAATTTAAACGTTATTTTTAACCTTGTTCCTGAAATTTAAAATGCCTTCCCGCTCTCAAAATTTCAACTTTAGTACTTCTGTCCAATTTTGCCATTAAAGTCAACCTTAGTTATTTTTTCTAATTTTACCGAATTATATCTCAAATTTTTATTATAATGTCTTTTTATTATAGTGCTTTTTTAATACATAAATTTATATTTTAACTCAAATTTTTTAATTCAAAAAAGCGAAACGAACTAAGAATAAGCCGCAATAAACATTGATCACCAAACTATGGACGGAAGGATTTAATTTGCAGACTTTTAAAAGTATGGGGGGAATAATACGGTGAAAAAATGGCAAAACTTGGGGAACGTTTTCCAAAATTGAACCCTTTATTTTATCGAAAATCCGCAGTGTGAAATTTCACGAGCAGGGTCACTGTTTCTTGACTAATTTAGGTGAAACTCTACAGGGAAGTGGTAGCCCACTAGGATTTTGTTTGCAGCCTACAAAATCTGTTTTTTTTTCTGTCGTTTGATAAAGGTTTGATAAAGGTCAGGCTCTTCGTGTTTCTTGCAGGGAATTGGGGGAAGAAAAATAGCCGAATGAAAGGGACATCTAAATGGTCAAATTGGAATGTTTTAACCTTTTTTTTTTTTTTTTCTGTCGTTTGACAAAGGTTAGGCTCTTCGTGTTTCTTGCAGGGAATTGGGGGAAGAAAAATAGCAGAATGAAAAGGGTCTTCTGAATGGTCAAATTGGAATGTTTGAATTTTTTTTTTTTTTTTTTTTTTTACTGAAGAGAAAAATAAGATGACTAAAAAAAAGGACAAAAAAAAAAAAAGGTGAGGCATGAAGATTTTGTGCTTATTGTTTGGGGCATCTAGTAGATCTCAGCGTGTGAGCCCATCCCTTCTTTGCATGTACGGCACGCATGAGATGTGTCCCTTTATTGTTTGACTTCGTTTTAGGTAATTATTATGGGAAATTATAGGATATTTGTCATTCTTAAGGTGTCAAATTGACATGACAAATTGAACAATATAATGTTTGGTGCATTGCATGTAGCCTGTAGATATCAGATATCGTAATTTTGGCTAAACTGAATTAAGGAAACTTTTTTTTTTTTTCTACTGACACATTGACGCCCTTAACAAAAGTTGTTTATTTACTTGAAAAAAAAAAAAAAAAAAAAAGTAGAGTTAATGGATGGACAAAAAGAGATAAAACTAATGGTTTACATCATAATTACAGGTTAATCCAGATGTCTAGGAATTAAACTTCTAGAAGCAACTATAATAATATTTAGTAGAACAGAAAAACTACTAACATAGTTAGCAACCTAATAAGAATCGTGGTAATAGGTGGAGTGGTTGGGATGATAGTTTTTCCGAGAGATATTATTTTATGTAATCATGTAAAACAGACAGATAAGAGTTATACACGCACGGTACACAACATATAATGGAAATATAGACAGATTCTTAAATTTGGAGGCTGCACAGACTAATAAATGTAACTTTCATTGCATGTTTGTGTAACATTATTCGTACGTGTATGTAATATTTAATTTGTTAATTAAATGTGACACTCAATATTACATGTATTAAACTATATTATTGAATATTATACTAAAGCATACTGTATGAGTGTTATTCGAAGATACAAATAATGTTGCAAAGACATACCAAAAAAAAAAAAATTACACATGCCTGATGTGTCGAACTCGGAACAATTCCACGAAATATATGCCACTCCTTTAAAAAAAAAAAAAAAAAAAAAAAAAAAAAAAAAAAAAAAAAAACTTTAGAAACATTTGGCAAAGTGAAAAAAAAGTTGAAAAATTTAGAAATGATCTTGTGATCAATCAGAAGATTTTTTTTTTGGTTGGTGAGAACATGACAAGACCATTTTGCAGATTGTTATATAGTGATAAAATATTTATACTGATTGGATAAAATTCATCACTCACAAAATAATAAATTTTATTTACTCAATAAATATTTAATTTACGAATTAAATTTAAAATTATTTATTATTATGTGTATTTTTATATAAAAAAAATTATAATAAATCATAAATAATAATTTAAATCATAATACAAATCTTCATTCTAAACACTCTCTCGAACTTATCATGAGAGTGGCGATATTTTAGCCCCGGTGCAAATAGAGGTGCTTTAGTTGTGTCAGTCAGTCATCATACATAGCCCACGCTGCCTATATGCCGAGGTAGTAAGCCCAATCAGTAAGCAAAAGTAAAGGACGTCTCAATCACATGTGAAAAGCCGAAATCTCGTTCTGAGATTCTTGTGCTTAGAAAAGAGTGGTTCTAATGATTTAAAATTACTTGTACCTGTCGACCTGCGTATGGAACTTTCGGTTTGGAAACATACTTCTCTACCTGTAAAGGGATATCAACAATATAATCAAATCTCATATTGATCCAATCACCTTAGTTTGTGATTGACAGTTTTTTAATCGTACTATGGTAAGTAAAAAAAAAAAGAAAAAAATAGAGACAAGAGATTTTGATGAGTATAAAACTCTCATTTACTTTACTAATTTGAGTTTATAATTTAAATTGATATGTGATTTTATGTGAGAATTTTTTATTATAGTAAAAAAGTTAGATGTGACTGTTTTTAAAAAAATTTTACTGTAGTAAAACTTAAATTTTAAATTTAAATCAGTAAAGTGAACGAGAATCATATTTACTTAAGGGTTCATTGTGCACTTGAACAGTTGGCATCATAATCAACTTTTGCGCTAGTTATATAGATCTAGAGCCATTAAAAACGGTAACTATAAACGCAATCATGAAAGCAAAAAGAATTTTACAAAAATAATGATCTATATATATAATAGACGTCTCGACTAATTTTACAATACTCATTGATCAATTATAAACTATTCACTCATTTCTCTTCTAATTTTTCGAAAGGGGGTCATTGCACCTCCTAAACTAGATAATATCGTCCAAAATACCATTTTCGTCACGATCTCTTTATAATATACATTAACACAAAAGATTAACGTGGGTAAGAACTATAATTTTATAAATACTTTCGAATTACGGATCATATATGCTAACTTGTCTTTTGATTTTTTTTAAAGGCGGTCATTACACCACCTCAATTAAAAAAAAAAAAAAAAAAAAAAAAAAAACTAAAACTGATTGAGAGATAAAAATATTAGAGAAAAGAAGAGAGGAACATAAAAAGAAAGAAATAAGGGCAATAGTATCGGCATATCAAATATGATGATAATTATTCTCTTTTGCGAGTTGATACGTATTGTGTCAATAATAATAATAATAATAATAATAATAATAATAATAATAACGACAGTTGAAAGTTGTGAATATGTGTTTGCGTGATATTTTTCATTTTGGTGTTTTTTTTTTTTTTTTTTTTTTTTTTTGAAATATAACCCTTTTATGTATAAATGATCATAGGTGTCCTGTTTTATTAGAGGATAAATGATAAGTTCAAATCTTTTAATTTGTGATGTTCTTCCAAGGCTTTAAGATGATTTAGAAACAATACATTGTAGTGAAAATAATTACATACAATTTTACAAGCTCATAGGTGACTTTAACCAAAATTCATCAAACATTATGGGGCAAAAAGGCTTTTTTTTTTTTTTTTTTTTTTTTAATCTCGTTTTTGCTTCAACAGTAATACTGATCACTAAACAAAGAAGTCTAGAAGCATGAGGATCATGCTGTGATATATATTAATCAAGTTAGATGTTAGTTTGGTGGGATTAACAACTTAAAACGACTGATTTGACTTTGGTAATAGATAGCACAACTTTCTTGGTGGAGACATATTTTGCTCACAATCTTGCCATCTCAACAAAAACAACAAGAAAAGGCAAAAAGTGGTTGGCCGACAGATCTAACTAGATATTTAGCTCATATTCGTTATCCATATATGTCTTGTAACGTAAACAAATCTCTTATTATTGATATCATTTAGTAATTAAACCAGAAAACAGAAAGTAAAAGAGAGAAAGAGAGAGAGAAAAATAAAACCATTAGAAATTTAGAATAAAGCATTCATGGCTTTCTGAACTCCCAAGCCAGCTGTTTTTATGTTTTCTTTTCAATAATTAATATGTGATGCTACATATCACGCTTGAGAGTGCATTTGATGAAGCGCATATTAGGAAAGAAACCATGCAGTAATTGAAAATCATATTTTTTACTCAAAAGTAATTATTACGAAAGAAAAGTTAAATTCTTAGAATCTAGTAATTTTACATGTAGGAAAGTTTTCTTTTAGCATAATTGTTAGGTCAAATATAAATTAGTTTTTGTTTTAATATTCGGAATTATTTATTTTCACAATTTTATTTGTAGTTTCCCGTTATCGTTTGAGGCAGCTTAACCTATTAATATGTTAGTTAAATCATATGTAAAGGGAGAGAATTTTTATTAATGAAATATGAGTGTTTATACTACTTATTTTTTTTAATTTTTGATATTCTCTGTGAATCAACGAATCTTGATGCCAATTTCCTAACAGTGGTATTAGTACCAGTAACAAAGAGGTTGTCCCCTCAGCACTACCCTAACAAATTAGACAAATTAGACCAATAAATAGGATGAGGTGTTAAAACTGTGACGATTCAGAACATTGGCAATAAAACTGTAAGAAGCTTAGAGGAAAAAAGGTACTAACAAGAGCAAAAGACCAATTTGATGAAGTTGATGAGATCGGTCTTGTAGAACTTTTCGGCAACGACAACTCTTACATCGGTGTTGAAGAACATTTGGTCAAGGTTCCTAAAATACTCATCTCTGAATTTAATACAATTGACTTTATATTACCTATTTTTAAACACAATCATTTTAGCGAATCAAACAATTTATTTGCTCCAACATTGGATCATCTAAAATTGATGAAGTAATAAATTATCCTCTGCACATATTACTTGAAGCTATTGTGAATTCGACAACGAATTCTTTCCAACCGAGGGAGAATGATGAATGTCGTATTTGGAAAGAAATCATGCAGGTGAATCATATTTTTTGGCTCAAAAATTATTATTACGAAAAAAAGGTCAAATTCTATTCTTAGAAGCTAGCAATTTTACATCTAAGAAAATTTCTTTTTAGCGTAATTGTTAGGTCATATATAAGTTAGTTTCTTTTTTAAAAATTTTAAAAATTATTCATTTTCATAATTTTATTTGTAGTTCATATTATAGTTTGAGGCAGTTTAACCTATAAATATGTTAGTTCAATCATAAGTAAAGGGAGATAATTTTTATGAATGAAATATGAGTGTTTACACTTC
Source organism: Morus alba (assembly GCA_012066045.3). Taxonomy (NCBI): domain Eukaryota; kingdom Viridiplantae; phylum Streptophyta; class Magnoliopsida; order Rosales; family Moraceae; genus Morus; species Morus alba. The sequence continues at coordinate 15,837,885 of CP050235.2, forward strand.
TAATTTTTTCAATTTTCAGTATTCTTTGTGAATCAATGAATCTTGATGCTAATTTCTGACATTCCGTGTGAATCAACGGATTTTGAAGCGCATTTTCTAATATTTTATGTGAATCAACAAGCTAATTGATTTATCATTTTATTTTATTATTTCATTTTTTTCTTTAACTAAGCTTCCGCTACATCGGTTCAATTAATGTCTTTGAAATATATGAGAACTAATGCGACTTAACTTTTAAATATGCCATAGTTGGCACATTGAATGGATTAGTAATTAAAATTAGTCTTGACAAACCTGCAATAGACTTAGTGGTAGAGAGAGCAGCCACGTTTATTATTTCAAATCAATTTATGGTGGTAGATAATTTATGAGGCTAAAGTACTATGATTTCTAAGAAAATTAATAGTAGTACTTTTTTTGGTTGAATAATGTATTATATAGTCCTTGAACTAAGCCGAAAATAAAAGGGTCCATGTTCTTTTTTTTTATTTTAATTATTATTTTTATCAAATCTGACTCTTCTATCTATTTTTGCCGATATTAATATTAATAGCTGTTTTAAAAAAAAAAAAAATTTTAAAAGGGAGATTATTGGTATCTTTACACCCCTCTCAAAATCTATAAAAGAAAACAATTGATCATACATACTGGTACAATGATTGAGGGTTTGTTCTTTTAAAATAAAATTTTAAAAAAATTTAAACTCAAGCTATAATATTATTTAAGTCATGTTAAATTTTTTTTAAGTTTATATTTGTTTGTAAAATTTGAGTTTGAACTTGAGTTTTGAGCTAAAATCTAAAGTTTAAAGTTTCATCTTCAATTCAAGTTCTTAAACTCAAACTCAAGTTAATGAATAATATTTTTTTTATTCTTAATAACATCATAATTTTTTCGTTTTAATTTTGATTGAGATGATTTTTTTCTATGCATTCATAACGAAAAGATGAATAAAATTCCACCTATATATCCTATTAAAATTTTTCATCACCATTGAGTTTTTATTAAAATATTATCTAAATATAAATTGAAGTTTTGACCTACTCAAACACAAACTCAAATAGATTCTCAATTCAAATCATAACTCAAATATACACATCCAAACACAAACTCAAATTACAACTTCAACTCAAATTATAACTCAAATTTAGCTCAAGATCTACACTCAAGTCAGCATAATTCAAAAATACAACCGAACAAGCCTTGAGGGTTTATACTTAGGCCTCGTTCATTTTCACTAATTAGAGTTTTCAATTTTAAGTTTATACAGTGAAAAATTCTTAAAAAATGTCACATCTAATTTTTTTTACTACAGTTAAATTTTTTTTAAAAATATTATATCTCAATTTATAATGAAAATTTAAATCCGTGAGGTTAACGAGGCCTTATTCTCTCCATTCTCTCCTTCAAAATTTAGGTTTCACATGTTCACCACATACCTATATACCCACAATAGGTGAATATCACTACTTTTAAGGTCGAAAGGATTTGAATTTTAAGCTGTGAATGAAGGAGTCCTTTTAATTTTTATTCTTTGAGAAATAATGTGCACAACTAATTAAGACGTAGTGAAAAAGAAAGGAGAATTGCTGTTTCTCATGTTGCACATGAATAGTGAGGCATTTCGGTAAAGAGGTCCAATTAGGCAATTGGCCGTAGTCGGGTACAATGTCCTTTCACGGATGGCTAAATGGACACACACCTAAATTGTGAGGCATTTCGGCAAACTAAAAGCAAGGTCACAATCTCATAAGTTCAAGAAACCAAAAAAATAAAAAAATAAAAAATATTGTCACAATCTTATACAGGTCATAAATAAATAATTTAAAAAATTCACATTTATTTTATTTTAATCCTGTTCATTTCACTAATTTAAATTTAAATTTTAAATTTTACTATAATAAAAAACTCTTAAAAATAATTACATTTATTTTTTATTATAACAAAAATTTTTACGTAAAATTATATTTTTTATATAAAATCATATTTTTTTATGTACAAAAGACATCAACCTAATTTCAAGATTTTTATTTTTCGTGTGGATTTAACTCTGACAGTATGCTTTCCTTCCGTCCTTTCTTTTCCAGCTGGCCATCCAACTTGCAAATTGCAACACTGTAATTTCAGGAAAATAATATATATATAAATTAAAGGCCCCGGGGAAAAAAAAAGTTTTAGCCCCTTATTCCCTTAATATTCACATTTAATTATTCTCAAAATCAAGGAAAAGGATAAAAGATTACTTCTAACCTCAGCCAAATATTATCACAATATTATAAAAGAAAACATGTATTTCTCTTTATTATATAAATTTGAAATTACTATGATAAAAATATTTGAAAAATATTTCAATTTATAAAATAAATGCATGAATAGTAATTCACAAGTGGATTTTGAGTCAATATCAGAAAAGGTTGGTCATGTCAGCCATGAGTCGTGAACTCTCGTTCCATTCTCAAGATCATTCACAAGACAGAGCAGTCAGAAACCAAACTTACAAGGCAAGCCATAACTAGTGAGTAGGAAGGACCCTCAAAAGGCTCTTCCTTTTGTCTTTTGGTTTACGTTTTTCTTTTGGCCTTTTTTTTTCACTTATTATTTTGTTTTCAATTGTTTGGTTGTTTAACTTTGTGTTTAATGTAATTCTGCAGGCTTGTTTAGTTCGATAATCTGAGTTTAAATGTGACTTTATATGAAAATTTTTTACTGTAATAAAAATGTCAAGACCTCGTTTATTTTGCGGCTTCGAGTTTTCAATCGAACTAAAATGTGACATTTTAATAACTTTTACTATAGTAGAAAAATTAGATGTGATAATTTTTAGAATTTTTAACTGTAAAAACTTTAAAATTAAAAATTCAAATCGGTAAAATGAACATACTTAAATGTAATTATTTTTTAAAATTTTTATTATAATAAATTTTAAATTTTAAATTTAAATTGATAAAATAAATAGATTGAAATATCAACTATGTGATAGTGATCGGACAGTCTGTTGCAGCCTGATGATATCTGTATCTAGGAAGTAATCCACTTTGCAACTCATCAGGTAAGCTTTTTCTCACAATGACTGATCCCCCCTACAAGGACGTTAGAAACAGAATATACCAAAACGATCATAACAATGTAGTACGTACTCACTATTTAATTAAGCAGAGAGTCAACTATTTTTCCTGGTAAAAGATTATGTGATCCACTGCTGTGTTGACTTATACGTTATACCCATGTGATTGGATTATCTATTTTGTACTAGTGTCTAATTTATATTGTATTTAACTTTGGTTTTGCTCTTTTTGTTAAAAAAAAAAAAAAAAAGGAAAAAAAAAAAAAAAAAAAATAAATAACCAAGGTCTTTTGGTTTGTTATTTGTGTTTTGGATCCATTATTCCATCAAAACCGTGTTTCGAATATGTGTTTGGTATTATTTGAAAATACAAAATATATATTTGACACTGATGTTTATATATATTTTTTTTATAAAATATGTATATTTTAATTCTTAAAAGATGTATATTTTTTTTTTGGTAAAATATACGATATTTGTATTTTTTTTTAAAAAGAAAAATATGTATATATTTTTTTTAAAATGTGACAATATTTCTTCTTAAAAGATGTACATTCATTTTTTTGTGAGGTCACGCCAACCGAGGAAAATATACAATATCAGGGTGTGTCACCTGGAGAGATCCGCCGAATTTTCGGGAGATTAGCTATCATGAGTTCTCAAAAAAAAAGAAATGTACACATTTTAAAAAAAAAATATACATGTTTTATAAAGAAATGATATAGTGCATGCACAAGTGGATTATTGCCGAACCACTATAAAACCGTTGTTTCTTTCGCATTACCTTCAGTTCATTCCATCATCTTGTGTTTAGCATAATCGTGAGTGATTAAGAGATTAGAGACTCATAAAATATATATATATATATTGATAATTTTAAAAATGTGAAAGTGTGTTTGATTTGCTATCTAAATGCATAAAATAAGGCGAGTAAACATTTATGAATAGAAATAAATCAATCTTTTATTTATTTTTTTTATTTTTTCAATTTTGATGTCTGCTCGTGACTATTTTGAAAACTCCGTTATGAAAATGTGCTACCAAACACGTTTTTCTCCCCAAGCTATGTTACTGTCTTCCAAATCACAAAATTGAAAATAAGACCTCAACAAATGGACCCTCTAACTTTTGAGCTGTACAAGTTATATTCTAAATTGTAATTTAAACTTTTGTTCTAATTTCACATAACACATATACGTGTAAAATTTTAATAAGATAAAACACTTTTCTTATAATTAATATATTTTAAAATTGACCTACGGACATATGTCAGCTTGGCGCAAACAATAGATTTTGATGAGTAAGAATCAAATTACATGTGCTAGCTATTGTCAAAACAAGTGAGGAAATGATGTACATGTCACAAAAATCAAACTAATTTATGTTTCTTTCTATCCAGCAAAAACAAAAAGGTAAATATTACGAGTGTCTTTAATTTATAGATTATAACAATGTGATTAAAATTATTTTTGATTTACGTATATTTTTAAAAATAAAATACTATAACGAATCACACCATAATTCAAATGAGGGAATAAATTCTTCAACCAAACAACCTCAGTCAGCTTTGAATTTTTGTCACTGGAGATAACATCATAAACCCACAAATCTGAAAACTAAAGTAGATGTAGAAAACAAATTTCAAGGAATGATTATAAGAAAAAAAAAAAAAATACTATTACGGTCGTATGTTCCTCTTATTTTCTTTGCCCGTCACATGCCTACTACTTTGACCACACCATAGCTATAATATTTTAATGAAACTTCAAACGGCAAAAATCTTCCAGAAATTTGCTTCCACAAGGGACCCACAGATGAACTAATCCAGTGAAGAAAATGTGAAATCGTGTGAATTAACAAAAAACCAGAATTAATTAACGTGTGAAGTAGTGAGTGAGTGGGGAACACATCTCATATCCAAGTGATCCAAGTTCAATGGTTAAAATCGGACTAAGATACGGACGAAAAATTCGATCCCCGATTATGGTTAATTAATTTTGATTAATTTAATAATAAATAATTAAGCCAACATGTTTAATCACGTTGGATCAAAACATGCCTCGAGTGTCTCACGGAGAGATCTGCGGCGCCGTTGTATAGAATAAAATCCCACCCGGCCATCTCTCCCGCTCACTCTCCACGGGTTTCGAATTTGCCGCCAAAAAGCGCTTTTAACGGTCAAAAAAGCAGATCGGAGGGGAGAGAGAGAAAGTCCCAAGAAAAAGGCGGGAATTACGAAAAAAATGGAAATAAAGAATTTGATTTGTACAAGACGTGGGACCCAGTGACTGACGTCTGAGCTGTCGTCCACGTGTCTCATTCCCTTTTCATTCCCCTGCCTTCTCTCTTCTCCTCGTACATGGCCCTTCCTCGCTGCAAAAAGCCAGTTCCATTTCGCTCTCAAAATTTTCACCCAAAAAAAAAAAAAAACAGAAAGAAAAAAAGCAAAAAAAATGTGGGCCCATGTTCGCCTTTGCCCTTTTTCTTTTGTGTTTTTCCCCCTCACATCCCCATATCGAGGTGGATATACCCATAAATAACGTGGACCCACCAGCAGCCGTCCGATCTGGCGGGAAACAGTTGACCTTCCCGCCAAACCCACTTGAAACGGTAAGAATCTAACCGCCACACCTGTCGTTTCAACGAACAGTTTCCAGTGGGGGAAAAAAAAAACTCCCAACGCTTTTTTTTTTGTTTAAAAATCGTTAGAACAAAACAAACGGAATTGATGCACGTGCCGCGTGGAGCTATGTCCTCTTTGCTAAGGCCTAAAGAAGGCGAGGATTAACGGAGAGAATTTCCGTTAACGGAATACGGTTACCGTGATGGTGCGAGAAGTCGGTGTCAGAGACAGCGGCCAACCGGCAAACGTGTTTTCTGTGAGCTCGCACGTGATTGTCAGACAAAGAGGCGACCCCGCGGGACCACGTGGCTTTGTTTATGTTCATAATGATCCTGGGATCGCCACGTGTCGATGCCTCACAACAATTTTTTTTAAAATTAAATTGTAATGAGTCCGAAAACGTGCCTCCACGACTACGTCTAAAGCCCATGCGGGTAATCTTTGCGCAAACCAATGATATTGCGCCACGTCCGTCATTAATCCGTTAATGACTTATTAATACAACGGAATCTAAACATAAAGATGCGGCATCAAATGGGAATCCTATCGACAAATTTACGAATCTACCTCTGGATTAGGACAATGGAAAATTGCAAAGGAGGGTATTTTGGGAAGAAACAAAATGATTAAAGTGGGGACATAAAGATCAAAGATACGACGAGACGTACAAAGGAAATCGGCCGGAACAAGGACATACTACACAGGGCCGGTGAAGCGTCACGTGCGGACGTCATGATTCCGGTCGTCGAATCCCAACTTAATTACAAAGTCATCTGGGACCCACTAACAGTTAAACGCCACGTGGATGACCCTTCCCGTCATCAAGAATCATATCCCACGACTCCGAGCAACAACTATTGCTAATTGGAGTCGGACGCACGCAAAGGCACAGCCACGAAGCCCTCCAGAAGCCTGCACACGTGGCGTCCTAGCTGGATTCTCCAACCACTAAGGTTGGCGGGACCCATCTGATGCGTCGTAAAATTATTGGTTGACCGGTAGAGGTAGAAAATTAAAAAAATGCGTGGAAAAGAGAGAGAGAGTAGGTCAGCGAGGGCAGGGCTTAACGGGCAGGCACTACTCGCGCATGTGATTGTCTGTCCCTCTCTTTGCGTGTAGGCGTGGTTTCAAAATAATAAAAATTCTAATAAAATAAAATTATAATAAAAAATCAAAATATAATATAAATAAATTCGTAATATATATAAAAGCCTCCACAGCCAAGAGGCAGCGAGTTAAGAACAAGGCGTGGTTTGCGCTTCGGAAAGGAGAGAGAGAGAGAGAGAGAGAGAGAGAGAGAGAGAGAGTGACAGTAACTCGTGTATTTGTATAGGTGTTTGGTGAAAGTTGTTAATGGCGATTTGGTCGAAGGTCTGAAGCAAATAAACCAAGAAAGAGAGAGAGAGAGAGAGAGAGAGGTTTTTGAGGTATCTATCTGGCATTTGGCCTCTTTGTTTTTTGTACGGCGAAGAGTCCGATATTTCTGGGAGATTCCTCTTCTTGTTCGCCGTTAAAGCTCAGAAACAGTTTAGTTTCAGAAGAAGATCAAAAGGGCTTTTTTTTTTTTTTTTTTTTTTTTTTTCGTGTTCATTGGAGAATTGAAAGCAAGAAGAAGAAGAAGAGAAATGGAGTGGCCTGCTCTTCTGGATGAGTATGAGAAGCTTGTTTTCCGTATGAACACTCCAAGGTTAGTTTCTTAGATGCTTATTCCAAGTATTTGTTGGTTTTCACATGATTCTTTGTGTTGTGTTCAATTATTTTCCTAATTCACTTTCATTTTATCTCTCTTTTTTTCATACTTTCTTGATTTAGTCTCTTCAATTTTCTATTTCCCTTTCCTTTTCATTCATCCAAATTTTTTAGATTTTTTTTTTCTGTTTTTTTTTCTTACGGATTTTGCAGTTTTCCACACTATTCTTTTTTCGGTCCTTTGATCACAGTACTGTTTTTACTTTCCTTTCTCGTAAAATCGTTTACCGAAATGGTAACTTTTTTTTTTTGTCTTCTGTTCAGTGAATTCAGATCCGTCCATGATTTGATTTTAATTTTGTGGAATGTTTTGCATTAACTCAATTTCCTTGTTTGAATTAAACTCATACTCTATCCAATTTCCCCCAATTGTAATTAATTTAATTAATAACTTATCCCTATGTGAAAACTAATTAAAATTTCTCTGACTTTTCCACCGTCTTCTCGTGCTTTCCAAAGGTCCAAACAGTCTTATTCTTTTGAGATTTTTCAAAGATCGCCGGTGGGGTTTTTCCAAATTAGAAACTACGGAAAAAAAAAAAAAAAAACAGCAACAAAAAGATGAAAAATAGAAAAAAAAAATTTGAAAAAGTCACCTTCTCTAACTTGACCTTTCTATCGCTTTTTCTGCAGGGTCGTGATCGACAATGCCGTTTGCCCCACTGCAACTCTGGTCAAGGTTAGCTTCTACGAAATCCCCATTAAACTAGGCCACAAATTAATAATTTCCAGTAGGAAAAAAAAAAGGGGGAAAAATGACTAAAGAATATATTCTCTCTGTTTTCTTGTGGGTTGGTCTAACAGGTTGATAGTGCCAGAAGGCATGGAATTCTCTTGGAGGCTGTTCAGGTTCTCACGGATCTGAACCTTTCAATTAAAAAGGCTTACATTTCTTCAGATGGACGGTGGTTCATGGATGGTAAGAAAAGTATTTTGGTTCTTTTTTCTCTTCCTTTTTGGTGGATTTTTAAACAAAAACTGACCACACAAAAGAAGAAGATGAAGAAAAAACAGAGTTTTTCTCTGCTAACGTATACCTGATACCTAGCGTAAATTGATTTATGTTGGATTAATTGTGACATGGGTTTTGCTTTATTTCCTGCAGTTTTTCATGTGACCGATCAAAACGGCAATAAATTAACGGATGAGAGCGTCATAAGTTACATTGAGAAGGTAGTTACTGTGAAAAACTGAAGTGCTCATTTAATGGAAACTTATTGTTTGGTTTCGGAACTGATGTTGGAATGGTTTGATACGTTTTCAGTCCCTCGTTACCATTCACTATGAAAGATCCAACGAAATTAATGGCTTGACGGCTCTGGAGCTAACGGGGACCGACCGGGTTGGCCTACTTTCAGAGGTGTTTGCTGTTCTAGCTGACCTTCAATGCAATGTGGTGGAGTCCAAGGTGTGGACGCACAATGGCCGGATCGCTTCGCTTATCTACGTTAAGGACTGTGATTCTGGTTTTCCGATTGAGGATTCGCAGAAGATCAATAGAATCGAAGCCCTATTAAGGAATGTTCTTAAGGGAGACAATGATATTCGAACTGCGAAAACCTCAGTTTCCATGGCCGTTACCCACACAGAGAGAAGACTGCACCAGATGATGTTTGCGGACCGCGATTATGAGAGGAAGCCCATCTTGCAGTATTGTGCGGATTCTCCGGTGGTCACTGTGCAGAACTGGACGGAAAGGGGTTACTCGGTGGTGAATATTCAGTGCAAGGATAGAACCAAGCTTTTGTTTGATGTCGTTTGCACATTAACCGATATGGATTATGTGGTTTTCCATGCCACTATTAACACAGCAAGGGATAGAGCTTGCTTGGTGCGTATTTTATTGGGCGTTTTTCTGTTCTGTGTGGATATGGCTAATTATTTTTGAACATCCTAGTGACTTATTAGGCTTGGGTGTTGCGTTTGGTTTCAGGAATTTTACATAAAACATAAAGATGGAACCCCAATTAGCTCAGAACCCGAACAACAACGTGTGATCCAATGTTTACAAGCGGCCATAAAAAGAAGGGCATCTGAGGTATGGACTAAAAACCATGGTTCAATGGTTTTATTATTTAGGAATTAATTTTGTTATTTTCATTTGATACCGCAAATGCTAACAGCTAATTTTGGCGTCACATTTTCAGGGCGTGAGGCTAGAATTATGCACGGCGGACAGGCAGTGTCTTTTAGCGGATGTAACAAGAACATTCCGCGAAAACGGCCTAAATGTGACAAGGGCCGAGATCTCCACCTCGGGTGAAATGGCTCGGAACGTTTTCTACGTAACCGACGCCGTCGGCAACCCCACGGACCCTAAAACCATCGAATCGGTCCGACAGAAAATAGGGCTGAGTAACTTGAAAGTGAAGGAATTGCCATTGGTATATCACTCCAAGGGGGAAAGCGAAGAGGAGGCGGTTGGGGTTGGTGGGGCCGTGTTGTTATCACTTGGGAGCTTAGTGAGGAGGAATCTATACAATTTGGGATTGATTAGATCTTATTCTTAAGCAAGAGTAGTCACGCACACTAAAAGGGCAATTTGGTAGTAGAAAGATTTGTCCACATTGTTGGCATATATTCTTTGCTTGAGGTTTGAGCTTTGTGTACATAGAAAGCGAAAAAGGAAGGAGCGAAAGGTGGAATTTGGTAATAGTATTAATAGTTGTTATTATGGTTGGGTTTGGTTGGTCCAAATTTAAATGCTGTCGTTCGTTTGAATTATAGGTAGAGGGAAAAAGCAGATGGGGATGTTTAAAAAGGTGTCGTTGCTGGTGGTATTTGATATTTTTCTGTAATGGTTTATTATTATTATTATTGGCAGGCATAGATAGATGGCAGGTTAGGTACTACTACCAGGACAAAAAAGAAATTGGGGCTTTTTATACAGGAAATTTCACCACACGCTTTGTACATAAAACGACTTGTTAAGTATTTAGTGCTAATTGGTTGACCTCAGATTTTTTTATTATTTATTATTCTTTGCATTTCTTTTATTTATTAGTGTCTTTCTTATCCAATTTGTGTGGTTGTGTTGTGCGCTCAACACTTTGAAAAGAAGAATCTATTGCCGCGTAATTTGAATCTCTGGAATTTGGCTTATTTAAGTTTACAATTGAAGTTTTACAAAAGTTCTAGATAAGCTCTACTAAAATTTAAATGCGTTTTTGTTATTTAAAAACTTTCAATTAAAATTAAATTTTAACTCGAATCTTCGAAGTAAACGGGTTTTAAATCTCGGAATTTGGACGGTTTCAGCTACAATTGAAAATACAAAAGTTCTAGATAAGCTCTACTAATTTAAATGCGTTACCGTTGATTTAATATGTTTTCAATTAAAAAAATATTCGTGGCAATATTTATTATAGTGGAGTAATTTTGAGGAGAATTTTGTTTCCCCTACAATTAAACTATTGTATCACAGAAGAAAGAAAAAAGAAAATTCTAATGGAAGTTTCTTTGCCGTTTCAACTCTTGAGGCTGCTTCTATGATTTTTTTTTATATATTATTTTTTTTTTTTAACCCTTTCAGAAACTAGGTTTGAATAGATAAACGCAATTTTTTTTGTCAAGACTAATATGGCATTTTTCAAAAGTATAATCGCTAAATTGTATTTATTCCCAAGTAATAATTGCTAACTTGTATTATAGTTGTGACCAAAATACTTTGGGACGTTTAGTTTATGAGTTTACAATCATCATTTATGATTTTAACTTTTAAAATTTAAATCTTTTGTGAGAAAAAAATACTGTAAAGAATCAAGAATCATGATTCAGAACTAAGGATAAACCCTTGAAACAACCATCTCATTCATTATTTGTTGTGCATATATATCTCTTTTTCATTAATTATTCTTATAAAAATAGAGAACTTACTCTTGAGAGTGTATGAGTCTGGATATTTATTCTTTACTTTTAATAAATACTTTTTTATTAGCGTAATTATTTAACTAAAAATGTTTTGAATAAAAGTAAAAATCCCGATTCATACACTTTTAAATGGTATTTGTCAATATTATCTCAGTGTTTTTTACTATAAAATTTAGACCAAAGTACCTATTCGTTTTAAAATTGCAAATTTGAATTTGTAATTAAAATATCTGTCACAAATGGACGCCTAATAGGCCAACTGCACATAAATACATGGATAATTCTACATAATATTCTTCCTACTAGCTACCTATTAACACATTTCATAGATGATTATGAGAGGACCACATGATTGATTCAAAATCTAATACAACATTAAGAGAGTAGTCAAAGATATAAAATAATAACAATAATATTGATAAAAAGAAGGATTTATAAAATATATGTTTACAAGAGAGAGAGGAGGAGACGGCTGGATTGTCCTTTGTTGTGTAATTCTGTTCAAAGAGAAAATGCTATGACCACCGACACATTCGATCCCAAATGTGAAATTGATGTCGTCCTAAACAAAAGTTCCATACTTTTCTTCCTTCAATTAAAAGTTTTCAACATATCTAGAACGTTAGAAAATCAACAATGTCTAGAAAAATTTCCTTCATTCTTTTCAACTTGAAGAAAAAAAAACCATAGAAATTCACTAATCTCTCTCCATGCGACCCATTCACGAGAATTACCAACAAGAAAATAAATAAATAAATGAAAAAAGTCACACATCATAAATTTTGTCACCAATTCTCTGTTATTCACAAATCTCAGTGGTGGGTGGTGGGCAGAATTTTGTATTAATTACTTCTACCCAAAGTCACACATCATAAACGTAATTTTGTTTATTTCATCGATTTAAACTTTTAATTTTAAGTTTTTACAGTGAAAAATTTTCAGAAAAATGTTACATTTAACTTTTCCGTAACTTTAAAAAAATGTCACATCTCAACTCAAATTCAAAACTTAAATTCGCGAAGTGAACGATGTTTTAAAGAACAAACTCAAATTTATTGCTGCCAACGAAGTAGTTTTTAAGCGGCTATCTCCAACACCCAAAATCCAAGCTGTAAGAATCTGAAATCACTAAAGTCCTTGGTAGTTAGTGGCAGTGGTCCACACGTTGGGGAAAGAGAGGAGAGAAATATATAAAAAGGGTTGGTGGTGAACAACTAAGGCCTCCTCCACCTTCTGAGTTTCAACTTGTACGCGAGGTTTACTTATATTATTTTGAACCAAGTTTTAGTTATATTATTAGAATTATTAGGGGTTTTTTTTTTTTTTTTTTTTTTTTTTTTTTTTTTTTTTTTACATTTTTAAGTTAGGATGATTTGAGTGATAATCTTAATTTGAGTTTGAGTTATAACTTAAGTTGAAATTGTAAATTGAGTTTGTATTTAGATATGCACATTAGAATTATGATTTAAATTGGGAATCTTTTTAAGTTTGTGTTTGACTGGGTCAAAACTTAAATTTGTATTTATATAATATTTTAATAAAAACTCAATGGTGATTAAAAATTTTAATAGGGTATATGAGTGGGGTTTTATTCGTCTTTTCGTTGTGAATGCATAGAAAAAAATAATTTTAATCAGAATTAAAATGAAAAAGTTATGATATTTTTAAGAATAGAAAAAATATTATTTATTAATTTGAGTTTGAGTTTATGAACTCGAGTTGAAGGAGAAATCGGAACTCAACTTTAGCCTCAAACTTGAGTTCAAACTCAAATTTTATAAAAGAATATAAACTTGAATAAAGTTATAACTCGAATTCAAATTTTTTTTGAGTTTCGTTACAAAATAATAACCTCTTACTTTTTAGAAAATGTGAGTGAAAAGAGAGTTCTGACTTTTACGAAAGGAAATGAGAAACAAGACTTGTAGGGTTTCAAGTTATAAGACTTAGGTCAATTTGGAAATTTTCGATTTGTATAAAACATGCTATTTTTATTATTAATATTAGGAATCTTTTTTTCTTTGCAATGATATTTAAGTTTATAAAATAAAAATCTTTTAAAGTTTTGTGTAAGTCTAAAATATTACTTTTTAAAAGAGTTCTTTTTTCTAAAAAAAAAAAAAAAAAAAAGAAGTCATATTTTGTGAGCACCTATCAAATTAAACAGTTTTTGGACAAAATAATACATAGCTAAGGTGGGTAACCGCGTGGAGATTGGGGTTGGCTGTAATAAGTAAAAACGAGTAACATGGCGGCAACTACGGCGGTTAACAAGGGATATATAGCTCATGAGCTGGTGTCCGTTTGTACTTTTGTTGTATGTTTGAACTTTGAATACAAGAGAAAAGTGACAACGTGAGAATCACATGCACAACTGATCCACAGTTCACACCCTTTGTTGTGTGTATGTTTACATTTACATATATTTTAATTATTTAATTTTCTCTAATTGGCTCTGCTTTATATGGACTTGTTTGATGCTTTCTCACTGATCTCTCGTAAATTGGTCAAAGTGGCACATGGAGGATTCATGTTCTGTTGATTATGGGGCTCAAAACATAGATGACCTAAAAAAAAATTCCCACAATTTGACTCTTCCTTGGATTGTATTTGTGTTTTCAAGAAATATTAAAGACAGTTGCAACTTGTTTAGGTCGCTGATTTGAATTTTTAATTCGAGATAAGATGTGATGTGACTTTATGTGATAACTTTTTATTATAATAAAAAAGTTAGATGTGATTATTTGTGAGAGTTTTTTACTATAGAAACCCGAATTCTAAACTCGAATTGGTGAAATGAGCAGTCTGACTCTCATGTCAAGTTCACACTCAAGAAGTTAATATTCAAATTGCCCCAATTGTCTTTTTTTTTTCACTTTAATTTCATTTTTATCTTTGGCAATATATGGACTTAATTTTATGCCTAGAATCTTGAGAAAACTTAGAAACAAGGGGATGTGCCTTTTGTTTTAGACTAATGCAATGTTTGGTAGAACAGAAAAAAGGAAGGAAACGAGAGAACTGGATAACATTTCATTTTTAAAATATGAACTTAATTTTTAAATTTTATTTTTTTTTTATCTCTTACATATTTTCTAATTTCCATATCCTTTTTTCTCCTTCCTACCAAACGGGGTGTAAGGCATGAAACAATAATGATACTAAAAAAAATTCAACCCTGAAATATCTGCTATGTGCTTAACTTTATGCTCTTTTATCACCATGAAACAGATATAGATGTATCAGATTCTACTCCTATGCAAATCATACAGAACCTTTGCATTTTTTCATAAAGTATTAACTGTATATCATTCCTCTTTCACATGTTCAAAAATTATAAATCAAAAGTGCGCTTGATTCCTAAGATTGGAACCATTGGGAGACTTTTTGTGCATATATATTAAGCACCATAAGGATAAACATAAACTTTTCCCACCACATTTTTTTTTTTTTTTTTTTTTTTTTTTTTTTTTTTTTTGCCTGATTATGTTTCCACCCAAGTATTTGGCATTGAATTTGCACCAAGAATATTCAAACAAGTTGAATTCTTTTCGAATATTTCTAGAAACTCAATAATAAAATCAAAGTAAAATTTAACAAAGTAGATTACAAGTCTAATATTCTAGCCCAAAAAAAAAAAAAAAAAAAAAAAAATTCAAGCTAGTCTAGTATTATATACGAAGTGGGAAGATTACCACATTCACTAAATGCACTAATGCAAGATCCTGTGCAGAATAATTCCTCTCCTTTTTTCCATGTGTTTGTTCCTAAACTTTATAGACACGTGACTGTTTGTGTGTATATATATGTATATGTATATGTATATGTATATGTACCCTCAAGAGTCGGCCTATAGTTTGGCATTTAACCTAACCTTTAAGAACAAGAAACACCCTTATTCTTATATATTATTCAGTTAGATTCTTTAGGCATAAAATACTCAGAATCTTCTTTGCTGTATTTTTTATTTCATATTATATGGAAAATGCGTTTTAGCTTGTGAGAAAGGCAATATTTGACGTCGCCAATGGTGTCCGTACGTCTACCCTATAGTACATGTACACCTAAGCAAAACTCTTATTTGACAATTATCCACTTTGTAGTTCAGCTAGAGTAAATGTTTATTTACGTCATTCATATTGTTAATATATATGTGTGTGTTAATAATCTATACAAAGGGTTTTTCTAGGGTTTCAATCCCTCCAAAAGAATGTCTAGAAATGAAAAACGTAACGCCAAATTTATTTAATGTAAATATATCAAGATATTAATTATCTACGACTATTATTGTACATTTCTAATATCCTTATTACGTTGAATAACCAAATTAAAATATAGTAATAACATGAGATAGTTAAAGTTCTTAATTTTATAATTTTTCTAACATTTATGTTACGTTAAATAACTACCATATTATGTTAAATAATATCTGTATTACGTACTTGCTTAAGAAAGACTATAACGAAGCTCATATATATATATATATATATATATATATATATAACAAGCTTTTAAATATTAAATACAAGGAGGATTATCCAATTAAATGTCCCACCATCCATCTCTTTAGACCTTACTCACCAAGAGACTACGGAAAATAAGTCAAAATATAAGAACATTAATTAATGGCTAAATATAACAGTTTGTAAAACATTTCCTGTACTCATCTTTTCTTAATTTGGTTCTACGAACCTGTTTAACAAATTATATTCAATTTTTTTTTTTTAATTTTTGGTGGGGCTTAATAATAAATTCAAAAGGGTTGATTGGAGAATCCAACAAAGTGACTTGTTTGTTCACTATAGGCTGCTTTCTTAATTTCTTTTTTGAGTGGAATCTACTTTACACATATATGCTTGTTTTTAGGCTTTTTCGGGTTCAAACACTCACACAACTTTGAAGTTCCTTGCTTATGCAAAATGTGTGGGCAAAGTATCTTATTTGTATATAAATTTTGAAAGCATGCAAACTATTTTTAGCTTTTTTCTTATCTTATTCCTTTCCTTTTTTCTTATCTTATTCCTTTCCTTGTTTCTGAAGAAAAAAAAAAAAAGGGTTCTCAGCCAGATTCTGGTGAGTGTTTGTTGTAGTGCTGAATAAATAATTAACAAAATAATAATTATTTTTTTGTGTGATAAGTGGAACTTGATTATTGTTATGGATAATATCAACTTTGTTTGCTCTAAAAGTTACATCAAATGACTCCTTATCAAAGTGCCTAGCTACTAATGTTGGATAGTTAGTGGCCTTTTACTATAGTTATTTTCCTTTTGTAGTCACAAACAAGAAAAAGATCATAAGGGAAAAAAACAAGAACAAGAACAAAAAAAGACTCTCCTGATTATTTTTAGTGTCCCAATCAGTTTAGACTTTTAAGAAATAATCATATACATATTTAGAGCATTGGATATATATATATATATATATATGTGTGTGTGTATATATATATGTATGGATTTTGGATGCAAATTGTTGGTCCTTTTCTATTTGTAAGTGGAATGTCAGTCCAATTTTCCACGGCCGTCTTGCTGTATATAGTTGTAATGCAAATAAAGCTGACACTTTCCAGCTTATGCAAACTACAATATTTTAATTTTTTTAAAAATAAATAAAACTACAATATTTTAATAATTCCAATGTTGCAAAATGGTTGCTTTAGTCGTGTAAACGTTTGCCAATGGCTCTCAGCCAGTTTTGTCTTATAATCTGTTTTATGCTATTAACTAATAAATCCACATCCCTAGTTGCTAATTGCCATGGGAAACTTAACATTTGGATCTTGATCTTTTATAATGATAGGGATTGATAAAATCCAAAAAAAAAAAAAAAAAAAAAAAAAGAAAAAAAAATCCCAACAATCTAAAACTTCTACATGTAGTTAAAGTGGCATTTTCTGGTTACAACTCTATACTTCTTAAACAATGAAAATGACAAAGATCAAGACAAATCATTCTTCTGTGAAAGTATTAAAAAAAATAAGCTTGAAGGATTAGAACTGAATATTCCACTAAACATTGTTGTTTTAATTGTATCCAAGCTCTTGTCGCATAACGTTAATTGCAACATAATCACCTAGATTAATTTTGGAAAATGTTTAATGCAGAATCCAAAAAAGTGAGTCCTTTGTGAGACTTGTTTAATCATATATATACAAGTAAGCAGAATCTCTTTAAGTTTGTCTGTGGGCAATTTCCAGGTTCTATCAAAGTGTTCATACAGCTTTTCTGAGGCAAATGCTTGCTAAAAAGTGTCACTTTCACTATTTATCTGAAATGTGATGTTGTATAAAAGTAGAATCTTAAACCTCATTATCTTCGTTTCAAATTAAGAATCACTACTTGTCTTCATATATAGGGTTTTCCTAAGCTCTAACGTATATGGCATAATTTCTTTCTCTTGCTTTTTCTAACCCTTATAATTTTACCCTTTTTTTTTTTTTTTTTGGCAGTCTAAGAATCATAATCAGTAATTAGTATAAATGCTATGTGGCTCTTTTTGGTGTAGATTTTCTCCTATTTTTATTGTCACAAGATATATTTTTGCCATTTGTTGCAATTATAAAGCACCCAACAAACCAACATAAATAAATAACATTTGCTTTAAAATAAAGAAAGTGGTTATAATTATATCTTGGACTTTTTTTTTTTTTTTTTTGAATAGACCACTTTACTTTGCGGCTTATCTAACTGCAAGCTTTGTCGGCAGCACTATGAAACACTCCAAAATCCCAATTAATGTAAAGTCAGATAATTCAAAACAACTTTTATATATATATATATATATATATATTATTGACCATGTACAAGTTGCAAGGTATTAGGGAAAATATTGATTTCCATTTAATGATTTGGACAAGCTAAGCCCGGTTTGGAAGGCAGTTGTTAACTTTTTGTGCCAAAACCAAAGACCACAAGACCAGATTGAGCCTTAAGATACCCAGATACCAACATAGAGATAAGGCCAATAGGAGCAGAATATTTATGTAATGTCACTATTTTGAGAAACATCATTTTCTTAACAATTCTCTTTATGATAGTTTATGTACCAAAGAGACTCAGCTTCATTTGTCACAAACTCATTGTATTATTTATTCATTCTAGCATTCGGGAGTCTCTGATTAAATCTCACTCAGTCACTCACTCCTTGATAAGTCTCGGGAAACATGACACAAAAGATAATATTTATAAGAAATTGAAGTACCCTTTCCGTGCCTGATTATTGATAATTTTGGTTATAAGATTACTTCATCAACTTGGATTGTTGTATAGAAAGCAGCATATAATGCCAATATAATTCAAGGGAGGTGAGGCATGCACATGTTATATAAAACTCTCGTGAACATACCCCGCCCACCGTTAAGAGACTAACTCAAATTTAAGATCTTATTAAGAAAAAAACCAACTCGAACTTAAAATCTTGTTGAGAAAAATGAACTATAACAAACACTACTAAATAATAGATGGTATATTACCAGCTGTCATAAAACAAATCAGAGTGATACTTAGCTTATTACCTCTTACTGGCTCAAGTTTGAAAAGAACTATACTAAACTGATCATAAGATTAACCAACATAAGATTTGGCTTCTTGTGAAGTGAGGGTCATAATACTAACCAATCTACAGAAAACCATCTTGTTGTTATTGGGCTGAGCCTCTAAAACTAGTTGGAACATTTGATTAGGACTTGAGAGGTTGAGGACTTCTGGCAAGCAGGCTTTGGACAAAAATGTCCAAGTTCAGTTCCAATGAGGCCCAAATTTACATTATCAAATAATTTTGATAGGCTCTTTTTGAAGAAATTAGAAAAATGCTAAGAAGGAGGAGGAGCACAAAGATTTATACCATTTTTCTAATTATTTTAAATATATGATTTGTGTTTTCACTTTCTCTATTTAATATTAACGGAAGAGGAACAGAGTTCTAAGCAAATAACATAATACTAAAGCAGTAAATTAAAGGGACAAATTTCTTAGTTTTAATTTCTCTTCTTTTTATTGTGGACTAAAAAAAGGGGTCCTGCTGATTTTGTTCCACAGCGATCCGATAGTCCATTATGATTCTATGAACGATAAAATGGAATGCCCAAAAAGTGGCCCGTAATTACCAATTCAAGAGAAATTTAGTTCATGTTTTAGAATTATGTTATTAAAATTATTTTCAATTTACGTGTATTTTTTATGAGAGAAAATCCTATAACAAACTAAAAATCATGATTCGAATCAGAAAACAAATCCATCTACCAAACATCACAGTATTATATTAGGATTGGCATTATTTTTACAGATTAGTTATTCACTCATGCTATTTTATATTTTATATTTAAACCGCAGACGGAAGGTTTTGTGGGCATTTTTGTATAGCCTTAAATATGGCATCATGATGCACTGCACATAAAAAAAATTACGTGATTTGTCATGATTTTGTGTAAATTTTCTTATTTATGTGATTCTAAATAATTAAGTATTCTCATTTTTTTTTTTTTTTTTTTTTCTCTTTATTACTTAGATGACAATTATTTATTTTTAATAGAGTGACAGAAAATATATTTTTTTGACACTTTTAGCGGTATTTTTTATTTTTTTTTCCTCGTACTTGTATAAAAAAGGATCCCAAAGTGAGAAAAGCTTACAAACAGCTTTGGCTAGTAATTAAGCCTTGTTTTTCATTAGCAAACAAAAAAATTAAGCCTTGTTTTTGGGGAAAAGTGCTTTTTATATGTGTAACTTGCTAGCTGGAGATTACAAGTTTGACAAACAAGTATTTTTTTTCCTGCATTCTTACGTGGTGTTCAAAGCCTGGGAGACGCCTAGGGAAATTCATTTGTTTTCTTGGTTCAGATGGACCGCAGATTTTAGTTGGTCTTTTGAGTTTTGACCAAAGAAAACAAAAAAAAAAAACGACCAGATTCAATACGAATATTTCCTGCCAAATTCAAGTCCTTTTCTTTAGTACTTAATTTGCAGAATCTAATGGGAAATAATGCTCGGATTTGGCAGTTTCTTAGGTTTTGTGAAATTCATGCACCATTGAAAAATCCCTAATGGTGCAAATTGAAAAAAGGTATCTGTCATTTGAATGCTCAAAAGGAATACGGAATTGTTTGTCCAAGGAGAAATTATAATTTCGTTCACTTTACCGATTTGAGTTTTTAGTTTTAAGTTTTTACAGTAAAAAACTCTCAAAAAATATCTCATCAAAATTTTTTATTACAGTAAAAAACTCTCAAAAAATATCACCTCTCAGCTCGAATCGAAAACTCGAATCCGCGAAGTGAATGAGGCCTATGATTCTGATTAGTTCACTGATTTGAGTTGAGATATAACTGTACATGAGAGTTTTTTATTATAGTAAAAAAGTTAGATGTGACTGTTTTTTAGAGCTTTTTATTGTAATAAAACTTAAATTCTAAACTAAAATCGGTGAAATAAACAGAACATATATATGGCCAGTTAATTCATGTATTTAAATTAGTCATTTTAATTTTAAATTTAAATTCTATGAGAGAACTTATTAACGAGAATTTTTTATTTAAATTTTTTATTAAAAAAATATTGTAATATAATTAAAATTATAATTTTAAACGTATAAATAAAATATACCGTATTTAGAGAGAAAAAAAAAAAAAAAAAACCATGTTTTGACTCTGGGCTTTTTTTTTTTTTTTTTTTTTTGGCAGAAGTCTCTGCGCGATTCTGCTGAATTGATGTTTGACAAGGGGTGACACTGGCACATGTTTATGCCTTAAGAGTGACCAACTGCTCCAGTTTGTGATAGTGATGTGACTCCAAAAGTTCCACAACCTCATATTGCCAATTATAACTTTATTATTATGTTCCAGAACATGCATGACAACTCTGGAGTAAAGATTTTCCAGCAAAATGGAGACACCAAAGCGAAAAAAAAAAAAAAAAAAAAAAAAAAAGGAAAAAACCACTGTATAGCAAAATTGGTTATAGTCATGAAATTACTCTTTTCCATTAACTAAAAGGCAATGTCACTTGGGTTTTTTAAGAAGGCCCATATGTATCCCAATTAGTGAGCAACAACATTTTAAATGTTGATTAGCAAGAGGGAAAACTAATGACAATCCAATTCCTAGCATCTCATTGAATTAACTTGAACGTACTTCTCCAAGTGAGTCAAATGATTAATCATGAACATTATATTGGGAACATCAGCCAACACTTTTGCCCCCTAAAAGTTTTCACAAATTAGTGAGTTGTTTTCTGAATTTTTAATTTTGTTTGATTATTTTCTAAATTCAATAAGGTGTTGTAAAGAGATCTCCAAATCTATGAGGGCTGTTGATAATTTAACAAAATCCCCCTTACATTATGGCTCCATTTGGTAGTGATTTTGAGAAGCCAAAAGTACTTTTTTTTTTTTCAACTGAAGCTAAAAAATGTGTTTAGTAAACACATAAAAATAGATTCTTAGAGAATCCAGAAGTTGCTTCTGATTTCAGATTGTGCAAGGCTTTAATGAAATTTTAGTTATTCCCAAAATAACTCTATATCATATAGGCTTGTTTGAAGGAATTGTGAAAGTTTGAATAAACACGAAGCACATTATGTAATATGTGTGAGGGTGTTTCCTTTTAAATTTAACAGACGCAAAAAAATTTAACATTTAAAATTCAAAAGACAATTTATCAAATTCATAATTTATGGAGTGCCAAAAAAAAAAATCCCTTCTCTAATTTATTAACGTTAGAAAAACCAGCCATTATTTTTAAGGGTTTGTGGGGGTGTAGAGGACATTATGGAACCAATATGAAATCAAATGAACTAAGAAAAAGAATAATCTAAACCAATCAGAGCAAAAAAAAAAAAAAAAAAAAAAAAAAAAAAAAAAAAAAACAGAACAATCTAAAGATTAAATAGAGCCATGTGATTTTGGACCCTCCATGAAAAGAATCAATCTCCAATCTGAGTAGCCCATTAGACTGATATTCCAATTTATCTTGACTTAAAATTCCAAAAGTGAAATGTAATTATAGGTATGGTTATCCTGGTAGTACACTCCCAATCATTTGCTTTGTTAGAACAAATAACTTCTGTTTCCTTTTTTATTTTTCTTATTTCTTATTGGTTCGAAGAAAATAACTTCAACTTTATGTACTTTTCTTTTCCTTTTAACTCTTTTGTTTGTCGTTGGTCACTTTATTTTCATAGGATGGCATTCATCCTCTTGATAACTGATGAGCCACTCTTCAGCAAAGAGTGTGTGTGTGTGTCTATATATATATATATAGGTGTATTGATATGTGTACATATAAAATTTACATAAAATTTATTGAATCCTACTTTCCCATGAAATTTCTTTAGTCTATGTTTTTTGATTTGGACGTGCAATAAGTGCACCACTTACATCTAAAATTCAATTCATCTAAAATTCAAGCGTTAATTTCTTATCTGCAAAATGTATTGGCTTTCCCTCCTACTGTTTATATAATATTGTTCATAAACATTTATTGGTCGAATATTATCTATTTTTTTAATCTTTCGCTTTCCTTGAATTACAATTTAACAACTTAATTAGGTCATTATCGATTAGAAAAATGAGGATGAAGCCCTATTTGCAGGCCAATATACACTACTCAATTATTATAAATATTATTATAAATATTATTATTAAATTATTATTATTATTATTATTATTATTAAAATTTTTGAAAAGAAGAAAGTTGTGGAAGCTAATGTACATCGAACTAGCCACCATATTTATAAAATGGCAGAAACAATTGAATATTCAGGTCGTTCTTATCTAATCCTAATTTCTTAATAATTTTTCTTGTTTTTTGGTGACATATTTAAACCAATATTTATGCAAGATGCCTTTAGTCTTGTGAATAATGTAATTGTATTTAATTGCATTTGTTTGGTCAATGCTTGTGTTGTGGTCCCTTACCAAAGATAAATCCATTTTCTACTTTGCAATGTGATCACTTCCATTCCAATACGCCTGCCATTTTCAAAACAAGTAATTTAGACATATTTTGAAAAGCAAGAAGGATTATAAAGTCAAATTAAGCTTCAATTGAATAACAAAATGTGCTTAGGGGTAGGGCACCACCGGTGTCAAGCATCATCACTAATATAAAATTGATAGTTTCTGGCCATAAGACCCATCTTCTATTAATGAGTGATGTTTAACACCACCGATGCTATAGTGTTATTTTACAAAATTTGCAGCAATTAGGTTTGGGACAGTTAAAAAGAGATCTTGTCCAAACTTCGAACAAGATTAGAAAGTTTGAGAGGTGTTGGTCTTTCAGAGCCAAAAACAACAAAAACTAGTTAACCTCATTTTACTGCTAAAAAAGTGCCTGATTCTACTGTTTCTAAATTAAACACCTTTAACTTCAAAAGATAAGAACACTGATAATATTATGTTAAAAGGTTACAACATCATGTGCAGCCTCCAAAATCACATGCAAAGCATTCATCAGAATAATTGCCTAATCCATTTGGCCCTCTTGGAAGCTTATATTTGTGGAAAAGCCTGCATAAACAAAACAATTTTTATTTTATTTTATTTGTGTATGCTTCTACTTCAAGCCAACACTTTCTACTTTAACTCCCCACTTCTTTTAATGGTTAATAAATAAATCTCCTTCCTCAACCAAATAAATAAATAAATCTTCTTCCAATTGATGACTAACGTTCAAACTTCAAACCCTACTTCTCCATCTGTCTTGTGGAGGGAAAGCTGAAATTACGGTCAAGGATTAAATACTAAAAAGGCACTAGTAAATTGCAAGCAATAAAGGGTAACTTACATTTAAGCTCACTATTACTTTTCTTTAAATAAAATGGTCATGTGTGTAATCACATGGGTAATTTTGTATGTTTATAAGAATCATCTACTTTTTTTTATTATTATTTCTATTGATATAATCAAGAATCTCCAAACTTACTAGTGTTATGAGTTATGAGTTCAAAATTATATTTCACTAAACTCAAATTTAGTGGCACCTAGTTGAGTTTACACAAAGTATGGACGCTTTAATTTATAAAGTTTACATATATATAATATATTTAAAACGTACACACCTTATCAAATGAGTTGCACTCATATGCTTCTTAATATTTTAGGGAGGAGATCATTAAAAAAAAAAAAAATTAAGGAGTAACATTCAAGGTTTAGCATCATCATCCATATGAGCAAGAGCAACTATTCTTTTATTTATTTCTATCTATGTCTGTATATGTATATGCATTTATATAATATTTTTCCAAGTATGAACGACACTTTTTTTTTTTTTTTTTGGCTAATAAAATGAACAACACTATTTACTTCTTCTTGGCTCTTTCCCTCCCTCAAGCACTTCAAAACTCCTTTGGTGGCTTTTCTTCACTTCCCTATTCTCCTAAGAGAAAACCGTAATTTACAAGACTACTAACATATTATTGCATAAAACAGTTGAAGAATAAAACAAAATTATGAAATGAAATGGGATTTTCACTTGGCTTTTTTTTATGATTTGCTGACGGTATTTATTATTATCTTGCTTGTGCCAGATTATGTTTGCCATAATCCAAAAAGTTGATGCTTGCCTTAGGCCACCCTATCTTTTTCCCTTTTCTAGACAATTTCCTCTTGCCTTGGCAACCTAATTTTACTTTTTCCATTCACCTAAAAAATATAAAAAATAAATAAGAACAATAATAATTACCATTATTTCACTTTTGCCCAATTTTCAAGCAAAAAGTATATAAAATTAGAGAAGAATAAGAAAATCCCCACCCACTTCCAATTTTACTTTATATATTATTTCTCACAGGTCACCAGATTCCAACCAAAACCCAAATATCTATATTTTTAACATAAAATATTAAATCACCACAACAATATTCATTAATGCCCATCATTCAATATATATATATATTTTTTTCCTCCTCTTCTCCTTTTATTTTTATTTAATTTATTTTTTTAAATCTAAATTCTGATAGTCTTAAGAGAGTTAGGAACCCAATTAGCTGAACAACAAAAACAAGGTTTCTTATTATTATCTAACCATTTTCCATTCAAAACAACAAAATTAAAAAAAAAAAATTTACAGAGAGCCCAGGAAAAAAAAATCTTTCTTTCAATAATCTCATTCCATTCTATAAACTGATTATTAAAAAAAAAATGAAAATTTTTTCTTCACAATGAAAAAATTTTCTAGCCATCATCTTCTTCTCCAAGCTCTATATTTTCAACTAATCCTCTGAAAACTCCAAAAAAAAAATAACCTTTCTTTATAGCTTCTTTGTTCTCTTCGACACTTTAAAGGAGAATAAGCTTCACAAAGCTATATCAAGTATCACCTCAAGCTCCATATTTTTTTTTTTTTTCGTTTTTTCTTTTTTTCTGGGTTTTGTTTTTCATTTTTCCTTAATTTATTTCTGAGTTTCTGAGATTAAGGAAATAAATATGGGTTTTTGACAAAGAGTTGAAATTTTTTGAAAAAAAGAAAGAAAGAAACCTTATTTATTTTTTTTTATTTTTTTGGTTTTTAACGATGGAGGGAAGAGAAGGTGTGAGTAGTAGTGGGGTTACAGTGGTGGGATCAGATGCACCCTCGGACTACCATGTCGCTCCGAGGTCCGACAACCCTGTTCAGACGGCAGGATCAGCTCCTCAACCGGCCGTCTTGGTTCCGCCGGCGGCGGCGGCGGCGATGACTTTGCCGGTGAAGAAGAAGAGAGGAAGACCAAGGAAGTACAGGCCAGACGGCTCTGTGGCTATGGCTTTGTCTCCCAAGCCCATATCTTCGTCGGCGCCGCCTCCCATAATCGACTTCTCGGCGGAGAAGCGCGGCAGCGGCGGCGGAGGAGGAGGAAAAGCCCGGCCGCCGAGCTCGGTAAACAAGACCAAGTATGAGCTTGAGAATTTAGGTAATGAAAAAATCATGTCCTTTGTTATGTACCCTTTTGAGTTTTAAGTGTAAAAATGGTGTGCACCTTTTTGAATTTGAGGTGTTTTGTGCTTGTTTTCATGGCTTATATTGATAATATGTTGTTACTATTATGTGGGGGTTGGCTGATGAGAGTAGCTTGCAAGCGTAATAACCCGTTTGGAGATTGGATTTATCATTTATGGGATGATTCTTGTTGGGTAGATTTGTGGGTCCTCTGATTGGATACACATAACCTTGTTAGAGAGATCTTGGAGTGTGTGTTTGTGTGTGTGGTAGTTCTGAAAAGATATATGAGTGAGTGAGAGACAGAGAGAGAGTTTTTAAGTTTGGTTGGTATAAGAATGATGGAATCTTCTAGGTATGCCTGTCCTAGTGTGAAGTGTCCTTTGGCAATTCTATCATCTCACTCACCTTTTAGAGGTCAGTTTAGGAAGTGAGGAAATTCTGTGCAAAATAAAAAGTTTCTGCAACTGATGTTTAAGCTTGAAAGTTGAAAAAAAGAAAAAAAGAAAAAAAAAACTTTTTTTCTTAACTTGCTGGCTGATCTGATCTGATCTGCTGCCAAAAGGAAGAAAATAAAAGTTGAATATGTTTACTCCTGAACAGATGCTGTCTTGTTTGGTTTCTTGGAATCAGACTGTATTTATTGGAGATTATTGGTATTTCTACTGTTATCTTGTATAATGATTCCTTTTCACCAACTTGGCAGAAAAGTTTTCTAGTTATCCTCTTCTTGTACCTCGCTCTTATTTATTAGATCAAGTTTAGTGAACTAATTTTCAATTGAATCTGTAGATGATGGACGGAAGAATGAAGCAATAATAACCTTCATAAGCAGAGAAGATATAGCCTGTGGAGTTTGAAAGATATATAACAATTTTGATTAATATAAAATAAGAAGTAATAAGCGAAATAATTCATACAGATCTATTTAATTTTTCTTATTTTTTCTTTTATATGTTCATTTTTCCCTTCTTGATGATCCATCTATTGCTGCGTTTTTTGTCTAATGCAATGAATAAAGTTTACATCTTTCAAATATCGGTTTAATGCATCGAGCTGTGATTCCAAATATCATGGAAACTCACTCGTTTATTTATTTATTTATTAAACGGAGTTTAGTACTCCAAATTAAGAATTATAGCCGCCTTTGAAAAAGAAGTGAAACAACAACAAACCAAAAATTTCTGCTTCAATTTACTGATCTCAGTTGGTTCATAAAAATAGTGCCATTTAAATTTTAACTGTCAGAAAAGCAAGTGGTCAGATATATGATTGAAACTTGAAAGAAAAATTGGATATTATTAATTGATTGCTTCCGAATCATTAGTAGTGTTTTTGCTTGTCCTAAAATGGAACAGCCTATGGTCACCACTAATCTTATGAGCATTTGTTTAGGTGAATGGGTTGCTTGCTCTGTTGGTGCTAATTTTACACCACATATCATCACTGTTAATGCTGGCGAGGTATTTCTTTTAAAATCTCTCATCTCTCGTCTTTTGGGTTTATGGTATTTCTTGGTTGAAAGGAAATTGATAAATGATGAGCTTCAGTTTAATAACTTTTTCTGAAAGGTCCTTTATTTGCTTCCAACTCCATTGATTGTTTTGAGCATTCACGATGGCTCATTATGACGGCAATATTCTGTCTCCTTGTTTTAGGACGTTACGATGAAGATAATATCATTTTCTCAACAAGGGCCTCGGGCTATATGCATACTTTCTGCGAATGGTGTAATATCAAGTGTTACACTTCGTCAGCCTGATTCTTCTGGGGGTACTTTGACATACGAGGTGACGCCATGTATCCCTTCTTTTGATATTTTTCTCCTGGTCCAATAATGGTGGATTCTGAAGCTTTGTAGAGAGATTTATCACTAGCTCTTTCAATTAGTTATGACGATAATAGTTCCATTATCCTATTAAATAAATTTATTAAAATTGTTACCATGCCTTAAACTTGTTACGCCATGACGCCTCCGATGACCATTTAGTTATGTAGTAGGCCACTATTATCCTTAGCACTGTAAACTCTCTGCAGCTTTTACACAAGAGTTGAATTACAAGCATGCTTGTCCTGCAAAACCATTAATTTTACATTGGACTTTCCAAACTGATTAGCTGATATTCACGATTCAATTCACGCATGAAAGCTTTCAAAAAATCTTCCGCCACCCAACCGTGATTCCCTTTTCTGTTTTAGAACGAAAGTAACTAAATTTTCTGCTATAAATTTGACTCCGTTGTTTACACTCATGTTCTTGCAGGGCCGTTTTGAAATACTTTCCTTGTCTGGTTCATTCATGCCCAGTGAAACGGGCGGAACAAGAAGCAGATCTGGTGGGATGAGCGTCTCTTTGGCAAGTCCAGATGGGCGTGTCGTTGGAGGTGGAGTTGCTGGGCTATTAGTTGCTGCAAGTCCTGTGCAGGTTTGGCTTTTTTCTGTTACGATTTCTTTCAACATCACGGGAATTTGTTTATAGTTCTGAGATCTCTACATTTAGCCCTGACCTGTAGTTTGATCTTAAATAATAACATTGTAACTGATTAAGTGCCATCAGAATACGAGCAAACATGACTTTTTAACATTATTTTGTTGGTCTTGTCATAGGTTGTAGTAGGCAGTTTTTTGGCTGGGAATCAGCACGAGCAAAAGCAAAAGAAACATAAGCATGAATACATCACAAGTGCGACGCCAACCGTAGCCATTCCTATATCAATTGCTGATCCGAAAGTAAACCTCTCGGGCTCCTTCCGCACGGATAGTTGGTCTCCCTTGCCCGCAGATTCAAAGAGCAAGTCGACCGACATCAATGTGTCTTTGCCTGGAGGGTGACCTAGAGAACCGGTTCCTGTAGTTGCAGTACGAAGTTTGTTTCACTGACCGCATTGGCAACCAAACTTCAACTCTTGGATCTCACTTCCGTTGTTTATTCGTCTGTAAAACTTACTGACATGTAGTACCAGCATGTCGTTTTCAAGCCGTCGTTTAATCCCTTTTAGTTTACCTTGAGGAGAGGTTATATTTCTATTAGCTGTTTTTAGGTAGGTTTCGGCTGCTGTTGTTGTTGTTGTTGTTGGTGGTGTCATGTAAAATTAGATTAGTTTGGTGTAATATTCGACATCTGAATCTTTCGTTTTCTTTGGACTCAATCATTGTGATTTGAAAGTTTGTTTTTTTGGTATTCTCATATCTCTCTCTCTCTTCTAAAATGGTTTAATTAGATTGCTTTAAATTCAGCCTAAGTGAAATTTCTCAGATTAAATCTCAATTGCCCATATAAAATATAGAAATTAGTAGTTTGTCAGTCACCCACGATTGCCTCCAATTTAATCAATATCCTATCAAGACTTTGTGAAATATGTCATATTCAACATGTAAATATTCTCAAGAACGTTTCTTTTGCAACATTAGTTGCAGCCTAAGTGAGAATACTCCCTTCTTAAGAATTGGTTGAACTAAGCTGTTTATTTTCATTTCTCATCAAAACAAGAAATGAAAAAAATAGACAACTAAAGAATAATATTGCGGTCCTTGAGAAAAAAATGGTTACCATTTTTTGACTTCCTTCCCCCCCCTCCAAAAGTAGTTGTGGGGTATGCAGCATGAAAAGCACAGACCAAAGAAATTGTTTTGCTTTAAATTGTTATGTGAGGGTAAGAGCATGACAATTACAGCTTTTAAGTCAGATTATCTCAACATCAAGACAATAACTCAGCATAATCATCATCAAGACAAAGAAAGTCAAAGGGCAGTACAATTAAACAATTCAGATGAAGAGTCGCCCTCTCAGGTCGGAGGAACCTAGAATTGTAAAGTGTGTTTGAGAAGAAATAAGAACACTAACTTATTTGACCGAGAAAATGCTTAGAGGCATCACTAGTGCTGAACACTACTAATAAAAATTAGATCATATTTGCGAGCTTACATTACCAGACTTACTTTCTATTAATGAGTGGTGTTATAGCACTATAAATGCCCTGTAACATTAATCTATTTGACCCGACTGGCTACAGCAAATTCTTGTACAGTTTACTAAGTGGAAAACGAGGTCAATGACAAGAGCACAAAAGATTTTAGTATTTTAAGAAAGCTGTCATTTTACTATGACGTACAAATAATGTTTCTAAACAAGATCAGAGTTGAAAATGTATAAATAAGTGAAACCGCGAATCTAGGGGGTGATCTGTCATTAATATGAATATTTCATGGAATGATCCATGAAATATTTGAGTGGTCTAGACTGAATGAGAATTTTGTGGAACCCAGTTATACATGTGCCGCAGAGAAGTCAAGTCAAAATGAAATAGAACTGAATCTGTAAGAAAATAGTTTGGAGTAAAATAAAAGTAAAGGTCAAGCTCTGTCCGTTTCTTAAGGAGATCAAATCAAGGATCAGAACCTAACGGATACATGCTGGATGTCGTTTTTCGCTTCAGAATAAAAACAAAAACGACATTCAGAATAAACTACATGTCGTTTTCATCATCAATTGAAATAAACCACATGCCGTTTATCTCCCAATGGCACCTTTATTTTATATTATTTTTGAGAAAGAGAAGCATCCAAGCGACGTCTTTAAAGAACGTTTGAAGAAACAAATTTAGAAAAGGAAATTCACGGAAACGAGGTACACTTTACACTGTTGAAAAACGACATCGAGCAAGCCGACATATTCTAAAAACGACATCCAAATAAAGACGTAGTTCAGTCACTTTGAACAAAATACGTGTCGTTTCAGAAAGCAACATCACCCAAACGACATTCATTTTCACTACTTAAAAATGTCGCCCTTCTATGTGATTAAAAAGGAAAAAAGACCAGTCGTATTTTCCCCCGAATTACACAACACAGCGTTTGTGCATGTCGTTTTTATCCAAATAAGCCATATGTAATAATAATAATAATAATAATGCTTTCCAAACTACATTATACAAGTGTTGTACACCCCACCCAGCCCCCCACACACACACACACAAAAAAAAAAAAAAAAAAAAAAATCCATTATATAAGTGTGATTTAAATGTCAAAAAACAGACAACTTTCTATGCAAAGGTTTCTAACAACATAGATCATAGCCAATTACATAAGCACAAAATAAACTTCAGAAGCATTCTCAACCCTACATCTGGTATCAGAAAATCTGGAAGGTGAGCAACAAATTCACTAACCAAGACCTGTTCCTGCATCCTTGCGTGGTGCGTCAGCCTTAATGCGAGGAGGCCTGACGATGCGATCAATCAGTCCATATTCAAGAGCCTCCTGAGCATTAAAGCGCTTCACCCGACTCAAGTCTTTGTTAATCTGCACAATCACATTGCAAAAATCAAATCATAATTGTTCTCAGAAGTTGCTAATAGCTCATCAAATCAAGAAATAGAAAAAATCTGAAACATAAATAGCACAAAATGGAATCCATATTCAGTGACAAATTCGTTGAACTAACCTTCTCAACTGGCTGGCCTGTTTTCTTAGCCAACTCATTAAAAAGGTAATCTTTAATTCTTGTAAGTTCATTTGCTTCATTCTGAATGTCATCAGCCTGTCATACAAATATAATAAGCATGCCAAGGACCAAAATTAGCAAACATAAAAATGTATATATGGTAGCCTTTTACAGTATTATTTACATAGATTACTACCTGACCACGAGCAGCTCCCGCAGGAGATTGCAATGATATCCTTGATAGAGGCATCGCATACCGATTAGCCTTAACAAAGCAGAAAAGGAAAATGTAATTGACATAGTGTACATGAATTTAAAGCCAACAAAAAAGTTGAATCAAACAATGCATAAATTCACCGAGGTTGCTAAACTACATATACAAAAGAAGCCTATGCGATGTATAAAATCCACTAAGCTGTAGCATTAGTCCTTAATCAAACTTCAATTAGCCAAGCACACAAATTGTAGGTCTCACTTCCCAAGTACTAAACATTCTAGCACTCATTAGCTCTACAAACTCTAATAACCAGTGGAAGAACCACAGGCATCTGAGTAGAGGCACATGACCCCACTAAAATTTTAAGACTTTTACTATGTAAAATTTGAATTCCTCCCTCATTAAAGTATATTTGTGCCTGACACAATCAATTATAGAAACTTAAAACTATCACCCCAATCAATAAAAAAGTTATTTTTATATATTTTCTGTATTGTGAACCCACTGAAAAATTTCCTGGATCTGCTACTACTAAATTACTAATACCTCATGTATGTAAGGCAATATTGTTAAGGATTTTATTAACATGAACATACAAGCAAGATATATTACCTTTTCTCCAGCTGCAAGAAGAAAGGCCGCTAGATTATAGGCATAGCCCACACAATGCGTGCAAACAGGACTCTTCAAGCTTTGCATGGTGTCATAGATAGCCATACTTGGAGTAAGCTACAATCAGTGAAAGTTTTAGCAGAAAATCAAGAAAAATGCAGACGGATTCCATTTTAACAGGTATAATTTAGTAATTTATGAGGAACTCACATCTCCACCGGGACCATTTATATATAAATAGAGCCTTTTGTTATCAACACTGTCAAGGTACAGCATGGTCGCTAGAATTTGGTTGCTAAATTCTTCATCTATGTTTTGCCCAAGGAAGATGACACGTTCTCTATACTGCATTCTCAAAATTCAGTGTATTGCTTAGAGGATATAATCTTAATCAGTTTGAAAAAACTGTAGAAAAGAAAAACCTTAATGTCGGCTCACAGAGAAATAGAGCTAAAAACGTACCAGAGCATTCCACAAGTCAACCCATTGCCAAGTTCCTTCACCAGGAGTTCTATAGGGAACCCTTGGTGTCCCAATAGGCATCATTCCGACTTGTGCTCTTGTTGCTTTATGGTTTCGGGTCCTGCATGAACCAATAGCTATCATTCCTGAGAGCAACACGTTGATTTACAAAAATGAAATAGCTTGCAAAGAAGGATTTTTCCTCGCAAAGAAATGACACATTCTTCATTTGTCAGAGCACAACGGCAATATGAGATTGCGGACTAAAAGTTATCCAAGAGAAACGGGTAAAATAAGGAACGAAATCAGCTCAAGATTATCCGTTTCCTTCGCTAAAATGTCAAGCCAATAATCCAAAAGCCTAATTAGGCCGTCAAAAAGAATGAAAATGAAAACCCATTTTAACATTCAATTGCTTTAGCATAACTGAATACGGGAAAAAAAAGAAGCATTTTTTAATCACACTTCCAAAGCTACAATATGCTTGAAAAATACATATTTTCTAATGATTCAAAAAGCAAAACTTTGGAACCAGCCCAAGAAATTCCAGAAGCAAATTTGGCAAAAAATAGACAAGCTTGTACAACAAATTACCTAGGCTGAAGACTCTTATGCACTTTTCCGTAGAACTCAGCCGTCAAGTTAGGTTTTCCGGCTCCAAAAACTCCTTCATTAAAAAAATGGAAAATGATAAGAAACGGAGATAAAATATGAATTAAATAATAATACAAAAACATATAAGAGCAAGGAAAGCGAGTAGAAAGCATACCTGAAGATTGAAGCTTTAAGCCCGAATAAAGCTTCGTAGCACAACTGCCATAAACAATGATTATTTTGAGACCTCGCAGTTAAAGAAAAATGGAGAGAGAGAGAGAGAGAGAGAGAGAGAGAGAGAACCTGGGAGGAGGGTTAGAGAGTCTAGGTTGGGGATGAATTGTGGGAGAAGAAGCAGTTGGTTGCAAAGAGACGGCCATGGCTCTCTTTCCCACCAATTTCTGGGTAAACACTACGCAAACGAGGTTGACGATGAAGAATTGAAGATGATGAAGATCGAAGTCTGTAACTCTGTATAGAAGATGAGGGGGATTCAGATAGAAGCGGTACTATATTAGCTTTTTGCATAGAACTAATCTGTGCCGTTGGAGACTTAGAGCGGTGGAAATGATCTGGTGTGATATTGATGTAATGATGGAATGAGCTTCGTTAAGGAAAGGACCGCACTCGGTGAACTAGTTTGCAGGGCTTTGTTTGGACGTCTCGTTACAATGAAAATTCTAAAAAATTTTTAGTTTTTATACTTAAAACTTATAATTTTAATTCTGTTACAATATTTTTCATATCACAAAACTTTGAATTCAATTTTTTATTTTATTTTATATCTAACTCTCAATTAGAAGATTTCTATTAAGGTTATTAAATTTTTATTTTAGTATGATTTTATTATGATCACTACTAATACAAATGAATCCATAGTTAGATACCCTTATATCGAGTACTAATTAGTGATGGTAAATAGCATTGTAGCAATGTTCTTCACTTAAGAGAGAAAAAAAATGAATATGACTCGTATGCTCCTTTTTTTTTTTCTACGATTTTTATTTTTTCTTAAGAGAAAAAAAAAATAAACATGATGATGTTAAACAAAATTGTCATGCATAAGCAACAATAACTTAAGATTCGTGATCTCAGTTCTAGACAAGTTTGCACTTTGCCGGACATGTAGGGATGGCAATGGGATGGACGGAGGCGGGGATAATTTCCTGCCCCCATCCCCACCCCCTAAAACCATTCCCAGTTAAGTAGTTAAGTAGAAAGAGGGTATACAAGTATTTGTCAAATCCGGAAATAGATATGTTAAAACAAAATGGCAATCCAATTTGTGTTCATGAAAAGCTCCAATGGCAATTGAGGGATTGTTGCAAAAAGACCGTTCACTCTCATGTTATTGACGTATCAAGAAAGCAAGTAACTAGATCAGATAAAGGAGTTATATTTCACAACAGAAAAGTATGGTTCGCTAGAATTTGAAAAGAGAATACTAATGTAAATGAAGATTGGGGGAACAAATGAAACTATTTAAGCAGGCTTCTCATAGGAATTTCGGTCTCTAAACTCTGCAATGGCACTTCGTATCATCTCAGCCGCATTGGGTTGCACAAACAAATGGGTGCTATCCAAAACGTGTATTATGAATTTCTGCGACGCAGGCAGCGAATTGTTCATGTTGATTATGAATTGTGCCATTGGTATGTCACTGCAAAAAAGAAGATTAGAAGCAAACGTCTTTCGGATCAGAACCAAAGAGAAGAAGAATTTGAGGGACAAAATAAAGCAGCTCCACTCAAAATAGCATCTCACATATCAAAACCCAACTATTCCATTAAGAAAAAGGACTTAATTAATTTTGAACACTCGGATTCTCATCACGTTTGGTTAAATTTTCATTCATCTTCTGCTGCAACATGATTCCGATGTGATCTTAGATTCGAAAATGATGTACTACGACAAAATTCTCCATTTCGAACCAGAATTGTGCACAATCACAATCCAACCGGACAAACGAATAGCTATCCACATATCTACTTGTGGTCTGGAACTCTTGCTGATGATACATAAACTACAAGCTCTAAAACCACTTTCAATTAAAAAAATTGCTGTAGTGAAAAACACACAACATGAATAAGGAGAACTATATTGGTAGGATATAACCGCCAGATCACATCATAATTATATATAACTGAAAAATATGCAAATTTAACAAAACTGGAAAAGATACAACGATCCAGAGCAGTGTAGTACTACTACTGGTAGAGCAGTATTTTTTTTTTTAATTTTATTTCCCAGTACCCTACAAAAAAATTCTCCAACAAGTAAAGATTGTTTCGAGCAACTTAAGTTGAAATTGTCCCAAATTGAGGAGCCAGAGAGTTGGAGAACCAGAATCTCATGCGCAAATCAGATAAAGCACATTCTTTTAAGGTAAGCAAATACATGGCTAGAAATGCTGAAAGTTGGAATAAGTAGTTTACCAGGTAATGCACAATCCTTTGGTTGCATTGACCATATCGTCCTATTGGGAATCTTCAGAATTTGAACTGCAAGAAGAAGAAAACGTCCACGAGATGAGAAGACCACCCTTCTTAAAATCACCAGCACAAATGTCTTACATGCAAAAGAAAACAACTTTTTGTCCAACAAACGACACCAAACGACACAAATATCAAACATGTGATTTCTATTTTCAAGCGCCACAGGCAATTTTGTTTTAATAAGAACAAGAAGTAAAATTCTGACTAATGTGAAAAGAAGAATTGGAAAAACAGCAAGCAACATATAGCTATCCACATATTTTATTTCCAAAAGGAACCATTTTAAGGAAACAAATGTATTATCTCTCTTGAAAGAGTAACTTTTCCTCTCTTTTATTCCCCCTTATTTATGAAGCATCTTTCCGTCATTCCTTACAAGAACCAACCTCACTAATAGGGCGTAATGGCCCATTCACATTTCCAACTTGAAACAGGGTCTCACTTTTGCTTCACTCCTTATTCATGATGTGATGCAAAGACACACTTAACAACATTGAAGTAAAATTGGAACCCGAAATACCAATTCACCGTGTCTGTGCCAAAACCAAAACCATTTGGCTGTGATCTATAAGCCTGATCTTCCTATTGAAAAAACTTCAAACTGATTCCATCCAGCTACTTCCAGGTATCTTGGTGAGTCCTTTTTCCTCCACAGCACCTCTCAATCTACCAGCGTCGTCCCACCTCTCAACGGAGGCGTAGATGTTGGCGAGGAGAGAACTATAACCAGTCTTTCCAGGCTGCAAATCAAAGCAATTCCGGGCAGCAATCTCCCCAAGGTCAACATTGTTATGAATCCTACAAGCAAGAAGCAAAGCACCCCAAACACCAGCATGAGGCTGCATTGGCATGCTCTTTATCAGCTCATGTGCTTCTTCCAATCTTCCTGCCCTGCCTAAAAGATCAACCATGATTCCATAATGATCTACTGAAGGCAACAACCCTTGGTCCTTCATGGAGTTAAAACACTTGTACCCTTCTTCAACTAAACCAGCATGGTTATAGGCAGTTAGTAGACCCTTGTAAGTCACAAGATTTGGGCAAATACCGTCATTCAACATCGCTTCAAACAATTTGATTGCATCAACTGCCTTACCATTTACACCGCATCCAGAGATCATTGCAGAATAAGAAACTAAATCCTTA
The DNA here is from genome assembly GCA_012066045.3 of Morus alba. Classification (NCBI taxonomy): domain Eukaryota; kingdom Viridiplantae; phylum Streptophyta; class Magnoliopsida; order Rosales; family Moraceae; genus Morus; species Morus alba. The sequence continues at coordinate 15,875,071 of CP050235.2, forward strand.
TTTTTCAAGCCGTGAAATAGCTCAAGTGCTTTGTCAATGTATCCCGACTTTGCGTACAAGTCAATGAAAGCATTTGCCAAATGATCATCCATTTGAATTCCATGCAGCTTTATGTATGACTCAATCCAGAGCCCAAAATCCATATACCCAAGTTGTGAACAAGCGGATATAACACTAGTCAAAGTCATCTCATCTGGCCGAATATTAACACCTGGTTTAAGCATCTGATTGAACAGCTCAATAGCCTCTTTTGGTTGGTTATTTCGTTCACAGCAAGCTATCATTGCATTGTACACAAGCATTTCTTTATCATTCATCTGGTCAAAAAGTAAACGAGCAGACAAAACATCTCCACACTTTGAATACCCAGAAATCATTGTAATCCAAGAGACATTATTTCTCATAGGCATTGCATCAAAAACTCTTCTCGCTGATTCCACATTCCCAGAATTCACATATCCGCTTATCAATGCATTCCAGGATGCCAAATTTCTTTCAGGCATAAGTTCAAACAAAAGAATCGCCTCATCCATATTTCCTATTTTTGCATACCCTGTTATCATACAATTCCATGAAACGACATCCTTCTTCGGAATCTCATCAAACACCCTCTTAGCCATTTCCAAATCCCCAGAACTCAAATATCCAGACAACATAGAATTCCACGAAACCACATTCCTCTCAGGCATTTCATCGAACAGTTTCTGTGCACTCTTCACGTCACCCACTTTTGAATAGAAATCCAGCAGGGCAGTCTGTACATAAACAGAGCCACAAATCCCATATTTATAAACCTGGGCATGAACCGAAATACCGCCCAACTTATGCCCGATCCTCGCACAAGCCTTCAGAGAAGAGGAAAAGGCAAATGAACTCGGACAGAGTCCTAGTCTCTGCAAGTGAACGTAAAGGGAAAATGCGGTTTTGAATTGCCCGTTCGCGGAGAAAAACCGAACGGCGAAACCCCACGACAAGGCATCTGGGTTTTGCATGTGGAACAGGGTTCCATGGATGTGTTGGGCAATAGCCCTGGAATTCCCACTAGTTGAGAGTAGAATTTGACGCAAGAAAAGGGTCTCGAGTTGGCAAAAACCATTTGTGATGATTGGTGAGTGAACTTGTTTTAGCTGGTCAAGAGTGAGAGAATTGTTTTTAAGCAAGGATTTGATTTTCCGAACCAGCATTTCGGTTGATAAATCAATCAAATCTTAGTCCTTCAAGGATTCAAAGCGGAACAATGACAAAGATGATGAAGAAGAGACTGTAATCTGTACAGAAGAAGAGGATAACTGTTGTCTAAAAACTAAGCTACAAAACAGCTATTCATTAAACACAAAAATGTGTAAATTTGAATTTTGTTTCCAAACGGAGCCATGGAATCTTCATATGAAATTTCTTGAGCCAAAATAGACTAATTCCTTCTGGCTAAAACACCATTGAAAAGTTCGAAACGACCCCAGAAATTAATGCATCAAATCTTCGAGAAAATAGATAATAATGGTTTTCGAAGAAAAAAAAAAATCACCAAAGTGATTAAATTAAGGATTGAATAACATATAATTAGAAGACAGAGGAGGAGGTAATACCTGCAGAAACCAATCGCCGTCGCCGATCCCTTTGTTTTCTTCTGCGAGCCCTTTTTCCACCACTTAACTGGTATTTTTTCACTTATTATTTTCATTTTTTTCTTTTTCTTATCTTACTAATTTTTTTCAAGTTAAATAACCATATAGTAAGTTTTTCTTTTAAAAATATAAATGGCGTAATTTTGGAAGTTCCTGAATATCACAAGAATTTTGTGGTAGAGTTTACCATTACTATCACTAGCAATATAAATGAATAAGTTGAAATTACCATTACTAGCAAAAAAAAAAAAAAAAAAGTTGAAATTATCTAAATAGATTTTTTAAAGATATAATTTAACAGAAGTTTAATTAAGAAGTTATCCTTTTTTAAAAAACGTTTTAAATAATAACAAAAGAAGTTATTTTCTTTATGGAAATAAAAGCAGTTATTATTATTATTATTATTATTATTATTATTATTTTTTTTTTTTTTTTTTTTGCAAACGAAAAGAATTCTCCAATATTCGTATAAGCAATTTATTCTAAAAGGTAGACCAAAAATAACTCTGTAGTTTCTTCTTCCAAAAACAAAAAACTTTTGTTGTACCTTGACAAGAAAATCTCTTTTTAAAAAATTAAAAATTAAAAAAATTAATGAAAACGGTTTTTGTTTATGTTTTTGCGAACAAAAAATTATTTTTCTTTTGACGTTCGTATAAGCAATTTATTCTAAAAGGTACCCTCTCATTTCTTTGAGATTGAGTGGCTCATTCCTTTTTGTACGTTAAAAATTAGTTTTGTAGTAAATCATAGTGGAAACTCAAAATTTCTGTAACATTAATCAATATTGATCAAAATTAGGTCAATAAAATAAAAATTTATGTATGAAAAGGTTAAAGATAAAGTTAATATCAAATCTTTTAAAAGTTTGCATTTATTACTCGTAAAATAAAAATTTATAGAGCAAAAAAAAAAAAACTTCCCTTTTGTTTGAACAAAACAAACATGTTTGTTTATTTTAATATAACTTAACAAAATTATCACCACAACATTATATGACTATGGAACTTGGCAAAGCCAAGGAACACACAATCCAGAAGCTCCCTAGTAGCATCTGCATTTATGACAAAAAGCTTGCAAAATGCCACAAATTTTCACACCTAAATGGACTTACAAATTTCACAACTATTTCCCACAAGCTAACATCAAAAGGAACATTTGGTGGAAAAGGATAGCAATTTATTAGTAGCTACTCTTATGCACCAGGCAAATAATTTAGGCCGTTGAACCAATTGTGTCCCCTTTACTCATCATCATGATCTTCTAATGCTGTTAGGATCATCCTGAAACATATCATGTAAGATAGTTAGCATCACCAAAGTCACCATGGGGAATACGGTTTTTACAAAAAGCAATCGGCTTTCTCTTGACCGTGTTCGGTAAGAGGGAAAGAAAACAGGAATGAAGAAAGCACACGTAACTTAGCTGAGAAAAATAGAGAAAAGAAACGAACTGAAAGTCTTCTAAATCAAAACTGGAGTCCTATGGAGGATTTTGAATCACTTGCAAATATATATCCTCTACAATAATCCCCTCTTACCAAACTACTTAAAATCAATTCCCTAATCCTCCCATCCTTATCGCCCCTTCTACTTTTTCTTCCTACCAAACAAGGCCTAAGTCAAGTTGACATACCAAAATATGCAAAGAAACAGGAGGAAGACGAGATAAAAGAGTTTGAATAGCCGTTGCTTCTTCTCTTTATCGAGCAAGTTGAATATCTCAGTCACATCTATGAGGTGCTCCTTCCGCGAATAACTAATTCATATTCAGAACAACCAAAAAGAGACTTTTAGCCAAATACAAACAATTAGCCCTTAGCTTCCGAACATCAAGACACCACAAAGCCATAACAGCATATGTGACTAAAGAAAACTTACAGTCTCACATTGTAATAGAGGTATGGAACGCACAACAGCGACATAAACCAATGCCCCATTAGAAGGAAAAAGACACACAAGACTCCTTGTGTAATGTACTCCGGCAAAATCACTCTATTTATCCGGATTGAAGAGTCGTAGGGGTTGATATAGTCAAATTCCAAATCAGCCAGGGACATGAGCTGCAACAAAGTTTTAGTAGAGTTAAATTTCCTCTCCCATATTCCTTAAATAGTAGCAAAAAATATCAGAAATATTAGTATATTACATCAAACCCAAGTCCCATGAAAAAGCCCGATAGCAGCTTATTTAACATACAGACTGTTGCTGGTAGTGCATATTTACTTTCTCAATTACAACCAAAACGATCCAGTTCAAACCTACTATACTCAGGGCAATTAAAAGGCGAGACCAGAAATCTTCTGACTAAATGGTGGAACAAAATAAACATCCTAAGTAACTTAAGGTCAAGTTCTGTTGCATAGATACACATCTAGTATGTTACATACCAAAATATTAGAATTTTATGTTTAGTTAGTTTTCTACTTTGTAGTATATACGTTGGTTGTTTCCCTTTTATTCTGAATTAATCAACATGTTCAGATTAGATTTTTAGATAAATGATGGAGTTGTTCCGATTTTCTAGGCAGTGGAGTTTCTAGGTGTTTGGGGATGAGAACGTGTATTAGTGGCCGCTTTTAATTAAATTTTTAGATTTTAAATTGTAATTATCTTGTACTCTATTTAAGGAGTTCAAGACAATGAAATTGTAGGAAGAAAATACATATTTTGGGCATTTTATCATTATGCTTTCGGGAGGTTTGAGTTCCTCCAAATTTCAGGGCCCGTTTGGTTTTTTTATTTGAATTTGTGATTCTAAATATGTTAAGAGTATTTTTTTCTCACAACAAAATTTAAATAAAAAAAGTTCCCGTCAATGATTCTGTCATAAAATTTGAATTAAAAATCAAAATCACTAACTTAAACGCGTGAACTTAGAATGAACTTAATTTATCTTTTGTTTTTCACTCAAGATACGGATCTGTATCATAGTCCTAGAAATTTCAAATCAAGTTGGTAATAACTGTCCTCAAATACTTAAGAGTTATGCCTTCATCTTCCAACTAAAACTAAAACTCAACATAAAAGACTGAGAAGCTCTGAAAAACAACGAATGTAAGCAATTCTATATTGTATTACTGCAGAATTTTATTTGAGATATGATTGGAAATGTAAAGAAGAAAAAAGTAATAATCTTTCCTTCACAAGAGAAAAAATAAGCATAATTTGAAACACATTAAACCAAGAGTAAATAAACTTGTCAAAGTCATTAAAACCAAGAAAAACAAAATGACCATAAATTTGATGAGATTTTCCCGCAAAGATGGCATCTTTCTCATTGTAAAACACAATTTCATTTCAATTCAAGCACCGAACAGAAGAATCCTTTTGGTTTACCAGCTTGAAAGTTAGTTCATTTTGATTGTTTTCTTGATTTTGGAAACAAAACTAAAGACTTCTCATACTTGATAAAAAAAGGAGAGGGGGTTAAGCATATCATATCCTTATCAAGACAGAACTTTCCTAACCCTCCTTAGAAATCATGATATTAAAGCCCACAAAAAGGAAAAAAAAAAAAAAAAATTTCCAAAAGGTACAGCATACCCAATATAAAAAATCGCATAATTAATTCCTCCAAAAAACAAAAAGAAGAAACTTTTTTTTTTTTTTTTTTTTTTTTGAGTTTTCAGAGGAATTGATGGCGTGTTAGGGTGGGTTTAGGGATAGACCTGGTAAACGATGAGGATGAGTAAAGCAATGAGAAAGAAGAAGGAGATGAGCCACTCATAGAGATCCCCCATGGCCCTCTCTCCCTCTTTCGAGCTTCTAGAGCTCCTCCAATGGCATCCGAGTTCACTCCAGGTAACGTGTCCAGCGCAAGATAGCAGAACAACTCAATCTATTTGCAGATGCGCACGATGTGTTATGCGCCCAAGTTTGGTCCGTCAAAAAGAAAAGAATCTGTCGGATTCGGCGGAAGGAATGCGGATTGGGTTTAATGGGACGAACTCCAACCACCGGGACGCCGTCACCTACGAGTGCTTTTGGTTTTGTTCTAACAAATTTTATTTACTTTTATTATTATTTTTAATCAATGGGGTTATTTTGCGAAGACTCCAATGATTATCATGGTATGAGTAATACCCCCTAATAATAGCTAAATTCAGTGTTTAAGAACTTCCCCATAAACGACGGTAAATTTTGATAGCGGCAATCGATGCAAAGAACAAATTTTTATAAACGACAGTAAAATACTGAAACGACAAAAACCACTAGAAGCGACAACTTTTACTGAGAACGGCAATATATTATGAAATGGAACACTACATCAATATTATTCATTGAAAAAAGAAACACCACATCAAATTCAATTGGTCTTTCCTACTTCTTTCTCTCTCGGCAAAGGAGAAACATAGCCCGAGGGATCAAGTTTACAAAATCTCGCCATTTGAATGAATGGCTTGGAAGAAGGATCACAAAAGTTAGGCAAGAAATACGTACGACCACTTGTAATCAATTATTAAGAGCTCGATCGGCTACAACAGTAAATCCATAAACTTTATCCACGGAAACGACGATGAGTTTGTTGCTTCCTTCTTTACTTCCTCCGAGCATAAAGTATTGACATTAACGGTGTTGACGATCATGTTGTCATCGACACGCTTTAAGCACAAAAAGAAGTCCCTTGATCCCAAGTTTATCACCTTCTCATCTTCATTCAAACCTACACAAATTCAGAACTTTACTTAAGAACCAGAACTCACACAACCTTAAAAAAACACAAAAAAATTTATGATAAACAACGAGTTACTGAAGTGCTGATCAACTCGGACAACTTACTTTCAAAGCTGAAACACGAGTAATGAAGCTCGAAACGGTGCGGATTAGTCTCCGGTAGCAACGGCCTCCGCTTCTCGGCCGCGTAAATCTTCAGCACCTCCTTTATCAAGTCCTTGACTGTCTCCTCCGTTGGCACCACCACTTGCACCGCCCCAAAACTCCTCTCCACCATCACCTTCACCAGCACTTTCGTCAGCCGCCGCGACGATGTCGTTTCGGGAACCATACTGAAAACTCCGTACGTCGTCGTCTTTCTCCTTATTTAGTGACAAACCGGTAAAAGTTGTTTCGGAGGATTTGTCCAAAACTTATCGCCTTCGGAATATTAACGCTGTATTGCCAAAAAGAGGAAAGGCAGATAACGCGCGAAGCTTCTTCGAAGGAACTTAGCGCAGCTCCTAGCGCAGTTCCGACTTACGAAAATGCCCTCACGAGTTGTTTACGGAAAGAGACTGCTGGCTGTCAATTTACCTCGTTAATTTGAATTGAGACGTAATTTTATGTGAAAATTTTTTATTATAAAAAAAAAATTATTTTTAGTTTTTTATTATAATAAAATTTTTAAAAAATTTTACTGTTTGTTTAAAATATAAAATTTTAAATTTAAATCGTTGAAATGAATAATTAAAAATCTCGTTTATTTAGTTTAAAAATAGAAAACGTTCTAAAAAATAGTCACAAACTTTAAAAACAATATCTCAACTTAAATTCGTTGTTTGTATACAATAATTAAAATATAATCCTTGAGAAAAAAATAAAAAAGTTGAAAGCATGATTGACGTACCTATTTGAAAAATTAATTTTGGACGATCAAGCAATTGTGATTCTTTATCTCTTGTTTCATCTATAATCGCTTGAAATTTTATACTTTATTTTAACACACACCTTCTAAATTTTGAAAAGGGTTCTTTTAACTCTTAAAAATATGTACCCCAATTTAAAATGTCTCTTTGTTTATAAAAAAAATAAATTGATGACATGTCATTATATATGTTTTTATAACTACCCTTAAACTATTGATTTTAAGTCAATTTGCCCCCTTACTTTTGTATCAGTTTGTCCCCTAACTTTTAAACAGATTGAGGGACAAGTTGACATAAAATTAATAATTTAGAGGTATTTATGAAAAAATATTAATTTATGAGGTATTTTAAACCACTTTTCATACTATAAATGGTGAAAATGACTTTTTAAAATTTAAGAGACATATTAAAATAAGATATAAAGTTTAATCAGCATTTATGAAATTAATCCTATGAGAAATATAGGCCGAGGGGGAGGGATCAAGTTACAAAATCTTGCCATCTTGCCATAAGGATCACAAAAGTCTATTGTGTTTTTTTTTTTTTTTTTTTAACACAAACTTAAAATTTAAGGGTGTAGATGTTTATAGTAATGATGATTCTATTTGCTTAATCAACTTTTCTCGATAACAATTAAAACATCTAATCAAATCTAAAACATATAAAAAATATATTTGTTATTCTAAAAAAAAAGTATTTTGTTTAAGGATATCTATTCTAACGGTTTGATGTCATTGGAGGTTAAGAGAAGTTATATTAGCAAAAAAGTTAAAGAGAAGTTATATGATGAGTACTGTTCCGTTATGTAGAAAGTGCCAACAAATTTAGGACCATTACGCTTAGAGAATTAAAGATTAGTCAGCAGGCATTGACGCTTCTTATTTTCTTGCCTAATCGTTTGGTTTAGGTTTGGTGCTAGCTTTTAGATTTTAGGTTACCTTTTTGGACGAAATTAACAACATTTATGAAAAGATTAATCACAACAAATTAACTTTTTTTTTTTTTTTTTTTTTTAGAGAAATAGTAGAAAATAGGCCAATATAAAAAATTTAAGAAAGTATATAAGCCAATTTTTAGTTATAAAAATTAATAGGCCATAACTTGTTAAGTTATAGTTCATAACCAAATAAGTTAACAAACTTGTCAAGTTATGGTTAATAGCCAGACAAGTTATGGACAAAAACTGTGAATTCTAAACAATAACTTGTCAAGTTATGGTTCATAACCAGACAAATTATAGACGAAAACAGTAATTTAACCTATTTATTAACTTATATAAATTATTAGCATATTAATTTTAATTCATCTCAAATCTTAGCTTATTTTTCTCTTTCTCCCTTTTTTTTAATCAGTACCGGGTTTATCTTGCAAAGATTCCAATGATTATGTGTGGTAACTGGTAAGATTAATATTAGCTAAATTCAGTGTTTAAGAACCCCCCACTAAATGACGGTAAATTGTGATTACGACAATCCATGCAAACAACAAACTTTTGATTAACGACAAAAAGTACTAAAAACGATAACTTTAACTAAGAACGGCAATATATATATATATATATATATATATATATTATGAATGAAACACTACATCAAATATATTCATTAAAAAAAGAAACACTACATCAAATTCAAGTGGTCTTTCCTACTTTTCTCTTTCCCTCAGCAAATGAAAAATATAGGCCGAGGGATAAAGTAGTTTCGCAAAATCTCTCCATTTAGAAACTACAATCAATTATTAAGAGCTCGATCGGCTACAAGAGAAAATCCACAAACTGTGTCCACGGAAACGACGATGAGTTTGTTGCTTTCTTCTTTACTTCCTCCGAGCATGAAGTATTGACATTAACGGTGTTGGTGATCATGTTGTCATCGACAGGCTTTTTGCACAAAAAGAAGTCCCTCGACCCCAACTTTATCACCTTCTCATCTTCATTCAAGCCTACACACATACAAAACATTACATGATGATAAGAACCATAATTTAAAACTAGGGATATTAAGCAATAAAACAAGTTAATGATCTGATAATATTAACAACTTACTTTCGAAGCTGAAGCAGGAATAGTGAAGCTCGAAAAGGTGCGGATTAGTCTCCGGTAGCAACGGCCTCCGCTTCTCCGCCGCGTAAATCTTCAGCACCGCCTTCACCAAGTCCTCGACTGTCTCCTCGGTCGACACCACCACTTGCACCGCCCCAAAACACCTATCCACCGTCACCTTCACCAGCACTTTCGTCAGCCGCCGCGACGACGTCGTTTCGGGAACCATACTGAAAACTCCGTACGTCGTCGTGAGAATTAATTACGGTGCTAATTAACTCCAAAAGGAAGGAAGGCAGAGAACGCGCGAAGCTTCTTCGAAGGGAACTGTCAGAGTACGAAAATACCCTCCGGAGTACAATCCTTAACCGGTGTGCACATTGAAGAATTCTTCATAATCGGTAGAATAACTCCTTTCAACTATAATCAACTAATCGCTCTATAATTTCTAAACACTAAGAGGGTGTGATTAGAAATTCTCTCAACTAATGTGCAGAAATAGTTTTTTTCTCTCGATTTTTCTAGCAATTCTAAAATATGAAGCATCGTTCTTATATAGATGCAAATGGAGCAAGTAGAGTTAGAGTGGGTTTTGAGGATAAATTTTGGCTCCCATTAGAAATCTGAATGACAAAAAATCCATAACTGCAGAATCCCAATCATAATAATATAAAATATTCAATTGCGTATCTATGACAATGACCCTGAAACGAAGTCAACAATATAAAAACGGCAAAGTCTCTGTAAACGACAATATATTACTGGGGTAAATAACTCGATAAACGACGGGAAATTTTGATAGAGGCAATCAATGCAGCAAAATCCAAATCGCTGCGAACCTATACCGTAAACGATAAGAGGTGCTAAAAACAACAACTGTTACTGCATCAAATTTATTCATTAAATTATTAAAAAGATGAAATTTTTCCATTTGATTGAATGGCTCCGAATAAGGATCACAGAAGCTTTTTTTTTTTTTTTTTTTTTTTTTTTTACACGATCTTAAAATATAAAAGTGTATAGATTAATATTCATGGTAATTTTATTTGCTCAATGAAATTTTCTCAATAAAAATTAAGACGCGTGATAGACTAAATAAGAATAAAATCTTCATTGAATCAATAAGTTTATAAAACATAAAAATGCAGTTTGATGTCATTGGAAGTTAGGAGAAGTTATATGATAAGTGTTCCGTTCTGTAGAAAGTGCCTACAAATTTTAAGACCATTACGTTTAGAGAAATAAAGATAAAGATTAGTCTGGTATAGCTGCCTCTCGTTTTCTTGGCCTAATCGTTTGGTTTAGGTTTGGTGTTGGCTTTTAGATTTTTGGTTACCTTAAATTAACAACATTTGTGATAACAAGAACACGGATAGATTTTGTGTCGTTTAGTTTGGTGTGTGTAATAAGATATGTTGATGATAGAGTCCTAAAGAAAGCGACTAATTCCTGCGGATGATGTAGAACAATCCAGCATCGCGTATAGACAACAACACATAATGCTCACTGCCCAAAACGGCCAAAACATAACTATAGATTTTGGACACATAACGCTGGTCGACCAAAATAATATCTCCGTGCTTTTAGAAAATAAATTCTCACATAAAATTACATATTAATTTAAATTAAAAATTTAAATCAGCGAACTAAATAGACTCTACGAATGTTTTATGTTATTATTATTGTCATGCTTTATGCATAGTACAACAGCACAATAGATGCCAGAGAGGGGAAGGTGGTGTCATCGTCATCGCCCTCACCGCCGCCAAATCTAAGGGAAGGGGGAGACTCGATGTCACAAGACACAGGTAAGACGGGTTGGCCGTCGGGTGTTTGGGCAACGAGGGGTGGTGCCATTGTGAGATTGTCGTGGATGGGTGGTTGTCGTCTCACATCTCGGAGAGGAGGGTATATATAAAATATATATTTCTAGTCAAAATTATTATTAACCGAGAAAGAGTATACATTTAGCTAGGGGAAAAAACAAGTAATATAGATTTGTAGTGATTGAAAACGAGCGATACATTATTATCTTAATATCTCTAAAATACAAATCAAATAAAAACAAAAAAGTGAATTAATAGTGTCCTCAAACCTCCAGTTTAACAGCATTTTGTAATTTACGATAAACCCAATCCATAGTTTTGTCAGCTAGCACACATGCTTATTTCCGACCATCCCCAATCAAAAGTATTATTGAGTAAATAATAAAACTTGTCGTATGCCCCGGTCCCAGGCTCCCAGCTGACCCATAATCTATAGGATGAAAAAATGCCAAGCGATTTGAAAGAACATTATTAAGACATCCTTTGTTTAAGATTTTATTGGTGATAATTTATTAAAGAAATATTTTCATTTTAATACCTTTTATTATATTAGAATTTGAGTTTAATATATTTTATTTTTTAAAATTTTGTCCATATATCAAATTTTTTAATATATTAAATGTAAAATGTCGTCTATATATTTTTATTTATCTAATTAAAATTTAAAAAATAATAATAAAAATATTTAAAACTCTTAAAAATTGAAAAAAAAAAAAAACTTAAAACTAATAATCAAACAAATCGAATCTATCACAATAATTAAACAGCTTCTTTCCCTCCATCAAAACCTCAGATGTATCAAAATTAAAATTAAAATCACATATCAAAACCAAACATTTCTACTTATTCAATGAAACCAAACAGATTAATACCTCAAAATCAAAATCTTTTCAAAAAAAAAAAATAATAATAATTATCCTTAAAAAATAACAACAAACAATCCTCAACTTTTTTTTCACTCTCTGCAACAAACCAACAACAACCAAGAACAATTCAAATAGCAAATTAAAACTAACAGAAAAACACACACAAATCTAGCTGAACACGACAAAGATCGAACATCAAACACACACGGTGAGTAGGTTCCGGTGGACGGAGGCTTAAGATTCCGAACTTCAACTAGAGATTTCACGAGGGAGGCGCTGAGTTTCGCGAGGATGTCAGTGCGAATCTAGTGCCAAATCACGGAATGTTAGCGTAAAATCCGGCAAGATTGGGGCTGAGTTCAGGAGGTGCGTCGCGCGGGTGGGATCGGTGGCTGCAGATCTGGGCTCGCCGGAGATGAGTCGCGCGGGGGTGGGGCTTGCCAGGGCTGGGGTCACGCGAGGTGGGCATCGCCGGAGGGTGGCTGGGGCTCGCTGGTGTCTAGCTGGGGATGGAGAGATTGTCAAGAAATCAAGAGAGAGATTGTCAAGGACTGAAGAAAGAGAGAGAGAGAGAGATTTTCCGTTTTTATTTTTTTAATATTAAGTTTTTTATTTTTATTTTTCAATGCTTAAAAATATTTTCAGTTTCTTAAGAAAATTGTTAGTTTTTAATAAGAAGAGTATAAATGACATTTCACATTTTAAAAAAAGTCCTCAGATACTAAAAATATATTTCTTAAAAGACTAAGATATTAATATGAAATTTTTGAAAAAAAAAAGTGTCAAATTCAAATTTTAATATAATAGAGAGTACTAAAATCAAAATTTTCTCTTATTAAACACTGCATATTGATCATCTCTTTGCAGGAGTTTGGCTTGTTCACATTATAATAAGCATTCAATAAAATTTTTTCTTCTTCTTTTTTTTTTTTTTTTTTTTTTTTGCAATAAAATATATTTTTAGCACGAGCTCAACTGGGGAGTCACACACTTGTGAGATCACCAAGCCTTAAATACGTAACTGAAATGATCCGTTGTTTTCAATACACATCATCCACTACTTTGTGCGTGTTTTGTCATACAATAAAAGTTGCATTATTGCATCTAGTGATGTCAATTACAGTGTAGAAAATGCACCAAGAGCTTTATTGGGTAAAACTTTTTTTTTGCTTTCCACTGCAATAAGATATTACATTACTTTGAAGGAAACCAACATGAAAAAATTGGATTTCCTTTCGGTGTTTGAGCAAAGTACAATGCAAATCACGATCTCCCATGGCAATCAATATGTACAACATTGCTTCACTGAAAGTAAGTTTTTATAAGGTAAGAAATATGGTTTAGAATGAAACAGTAATATGCCTAAATAATAATGGCGTGAGATTCTGAGCAACACTAATTAATATGCTGGTGTTGCTCTGAGAAATTGTGCTCGCAAACGGTTCGCGCGCAATGTCCTCATTGCGAGCAAACCAAGATCTTCCAAAGCTTTCGCGATCTTCTTACAATTTTTTGAACCTTGAGGGCCAAAAATGATGGAAGCAAGAACACAGGAGGTGGAGGAGGGGTTGCTCTTTCGGGAACGATTTCGGAGGTAAACGAGGTGGACGCTCCATTGTTGCTGCCGTTGCGGCTACTGCTCTTTCGAAGATAAAAACTTCTACTACCTACATCCCCTATTATCTCTGCTTTATCCAAACCTGTCCAATTAAAGGATTGTTGTACTTGCTAGTTATAACAAGGAACAACTTTTGCCGCAGACAAAAAGGGCAATAAGTACGATGTTTTATGGTTACGAATGCTTAACCCTATACTTGCTAACATTTGTGTTAGTATAACAAAATAAAACTTCTTGGGGTAGGCCAAAAGTTAACAAAATAACTCTATTTTCCTCTTGCAGAATATAATAAGGGACCATATTTTCAATAGTATATACAACAACAATTAACAAGTCTATAAATGTAGCAGAAAAAACCAATCAACATCAATGAACTTAGGTGCCATTTATCATCCTAATTAAGGGGACCATATTTTTGGCATCATTATATTTAAATGGTCAAAACCATAACCTTGTTCATTCCAAGTGCGTGTTTCCCAAAAAAAAAAAAAAAAAAATCCAAACAAAAGTTTAGAACTTTAGCTTACTTTGAAGGCTGAAATAGGAATGGTGCAATTCAAGTGAAGATGCAGCATCCTTGTCAAGCTTAGGAGTTCTGCCTTCGTCATTGTATTTGTCAACAACTTGCTTAATAGCATCTTCCACACTTGATCCTAATTTAACCATTGTCCTTAATGGTCCTGGACTTCCCTCAACTGTCACATTGACAACCACCTTTGCATCTCTCTTGTACCCCAAAACCTGCATCGCAATACGAAAATGAAAAAAATGAACACTTACACTAACACCGTTAATGGGTTTTAACCCAAAAATTGATAAAAGTAAAACCAGCATCATATCCAATTAGTCCATTGTTTAGTCTACTATGTATATATTCAATCATTAGTGTTCCTCAAAAATGAATTGGGCCATGACTAAACGTTACTTCTAAGTAGGTGAGGTGGTGGATGGAGATAGAGAAGTTTCACTTTTTTTGTAATTGGATTTCCTTTTCATTCTTACATTTGGAGATGATTGGTAAAATTAAAAAGGTGATGAATTGATAATGTTAATTAAATGAGTAAAAGTAAAATTACCAAATTTAAATTCATACAGCTTTTTGTTTGAATGGTCTTCCAAACAATTGAAAAACAAAAAAGAAAGAAAAGAGATTTTGATTCACACATTCATATTTTGCAACTACCAAACAATCCATTAGGGAAAAAAAAAAAAAAAAAAAAAAAAAAAGAGAACCAACAAAGTTTTTTGACTTTACCTCGTTACTCTGCTGAGGGGAGAAAGCGAGCAAAGAAGGAGAAGAAGCAAAGCCGTCCGTATAAGTATGTGGCAGGAATAGGAAGTTCTCAGATCCCAAAAACCGGTGGCGATCGTCGTCGCCGGCGGTCCAGAGCGCGGGCTCCGACAAGCAGCGCTTGAGAATCTTGATGGGCTTGGAGTGCTTCAGAGATCGGCGAGGCGATGGCGGGGTCCTCCGGCGAGGGGACGGCGACGGGTGCGGCGGTTTGATCCTCCGGCTGCCCGTTGCCGGTGCTCTCCGCCGCAGACCCCTTTCCGACATATAACTATGTATCTATATATGTACAGATCAACGTACTAAAGATAAATAAAATTAATGTTTAAGAAAAGTGATTTTTAGTGTATAGATCATCATAACTGAATTTTTTGAGTTTAGTTAAGAGGGGGGCTTTGAAGAAATCTAGGAAGAGTTTTTTTTCAAGAAAGGAAAGAGTGAAGGGGAGTTGAAATAAAATAAAAAATAAAATAAAAAAAGGTAGTTGGAACTTGGACTTGGGGGTTCGCGTGGTAAGGAGGTTTGGTCGGTTTTTTTTTTTTTTTTGGCCAATGGTCGGTTTTTGGAGGTTGATCTCCTTATTAATTTTTTATTTATATTGTTATTTTTCAAGGCTTTTTTTTATTTTTTATAAACCCCCCAACTTTTCTAATTTGACGTTTTAGTCTTTTTTTTCCTGAAAATTAATCTCTTTAACTTAAAATTTTTTTATAATTAAGATCCAACAAAAATCAATTTCTATTTTTTAATGATTTTAATCACGTAATACTCACATGAGCACGTATTGAGGATAATAAATATTATTTATCACTTTATTTGTCGGATTTTATTGATGTAAGAGTCATGTAACACAAGGTTAATAAATGGGAGAATTTTATCATACGGTAAATAAAAATATCCCTGTCGTAGGAATTTGTTTCAAAGTATTTAATTAGATTATATGATTTTGTAATTGTTTTAATTTTAATTTATTTTAATAAGATATAATATTAATAAACATGCACTGTCGGCATCTCGCGTAAGAAACCAAAATAAACAATCCTATCATAAAAATATTTACTTATTTATTTATTTAGTGCTGGATCTCACTCAAAGTTTTTTTTTTTTTTTTTTTTTTTTTTTTTTTTTTTTTCAATTTATCTTTGTCGTGTCGGTGTCTTTATGCATTGGATCGCAGATGGCCGATAGATTATGGCGTAAATGCCCTTATTCATATTCTCACTTTCCTTTTTAACTCAATTTAACACCCATTTGATCTAGGACCGGTAATTTCGGACACGACACGATGAAACGACACGAAAACGATACGAGATAAATGAGTTTAGACCGCACGATTATTAATTGGGTCGTTAACGGGCTGACACGAATAACACGAAAATAAACGGGTTGGATTCGTGCCAGCCCGTTTAACACGCTTAACCCGTTTAGTTATACGGGCCATAATCGGGCCGACACGACACGCCACGAACCGACCCGTTTATTAATATATAAATATATTTATATTTATATTTTTTTTTAAGATAAAACCCTAGCTTCTCTAATTCTCTTTCTCTCATTCTCTCTCATTCTCTCATTCTCTCACAGCCCGTTTTATTTATATTCTCTCATTTGCATGAAGGGTGTTTGATAAAAAGGTTAACTTAATTTAACACTCTAACTTTTAAATAAGTTATTGCATGTTGATAAAATTATAAAATGCCAATGGACTTATAGATGGTTGATTACAAAATGCTAATGGATGATTTGTAATGGATAAACCTAAACTTTAAATATGTTTTATGCTTTATGCACTTAAATATGCCAATGGACTTGTAGATGGTTGATTATGTTTTATGCACTTAAATTTTTAAATATTTGGTTATGTTTTTAAACTTATTTAAATGTACTTGGTTATGTTTTCAAACTTCTTTAGATGTTTAGTAATTGGTATGTTTTGAAACATGTTATAAGTGATGTTTTAGATATTTTAATGTGTTGGCTATTATGCATGATTTTAACTATAAGTGATATTAAGTAGTCAATTAATATAGTTTTGAATACAATATAAAATTCACTATTTTTGCTAGTTGGGTCATAAACGTGTTTTTTTTCATGTCGGCCCGTCACGGCCCGTTTAATAATCGTGTTCGCATGTCGTGTCGTGTTATTAGCGTGTCGTGTTCGTGTTTGGGTTTTTGACATGTTTATTAATCGTGTTGTGTTCGTGCTCACTATAATCGTGTCGGCCCGAACACGACCCGCGAACACGAATTGCCAGACCTAAATTTTGATCCCTCTCTCTCTTGCACACGCAAGCTTATTTCCTTTTTTTTTATTTTTCCCCTTTGTTCCCTTGTCGGTGTCTCTTTGCATGTTAATGGGATACCTTTTCCATAGATGTGATCTTCAAACGTTAAAAGAAAAACCGCACCAAATTCCGTATCTCTGTCCATATATCTCCCTTTGTTTAGAAGCAAAACTACATTCCCTGGAAAAAAAAAAAAAAAAAGAACAGCAAAAGAATTTTTTCTTTTAAATCTGACTTTTGTTTCTCGGGCTTCTTTCGGCTTTTCTGGTTTTCAATTTATTTGCTTTTTGTGAGTGAGATTGATATGCACCAGCTCAGCTTTGATCCAATTTTGGTGCAATTGGGTTATTACGTAGACTGATTCACTTTCATAAAGGGTTTTATAATTTGCTGTATTATTAATGCTAAAATTAATGTTTACGTTTAATTATATATGGCTGGGTGTAAAATTGGTCATTTCCAGTTCATGATAATGGAATCCAACATATTTCCATGATATCCTATTATTCATCGCATGCTCAGAGGCTTTTCAATTATTTTTTTCCCTTTTTTTATTTTTTATTATTGATAGTGAATCTATCTTTGGTCCCATAAGAAATAAAGGAGCAAAAGTGATTCTTAAGGGAACTCCCAAGTTTCATGACTTATATCCAAATGATTAACATTACTGTTGCTTCACCTTTAAACAGGGCAAACTAATGTCTGCTAAAAAAAAAAAAAAAAAAAAGAGATCTATAGAAGTTGCTTACCTTAAACCAACTCTTTAGTGTTTTAGGGTCTGTTTACTTTATTGATTCGAGTTTGTAATTCGAGTTGAAATGTGATTTTATGTTAGAGCTTTTTATTGTAGTAAAAAAGTTAGATGTGACTGTTTCTGAAAACTTTTTACTATAATAAAACTTAAATTCTAAACTCAAATCGGTGAAGTGAACAGAACCTATATTATTATTATTGAGAGACTAACAATACATATATATACATATATATGTATGTATGTATGTATGTATGTATGTATTATCATTGAGACAAGCAGAGTTTTGGAAGTCTTTTATGACAAACTAAAGGGTTTATTACAAGACATTGCGTACACGTTGAGGCAAAAACATTAACTAAACAACAAAGTGGCTACAACTAACAAAAACGACAATTCCAGCCAAAAAAAAAAAACAAAAAACAAATAACAAAACGACAACAGAGATAATAAAATATTAACATTAAAGAAAACAGTGATTGATTAGAAAATCAATGAAGCACAAGAACAATCCGGCAGGGTCATTGTCACAATAAATTTTTTTTAAAAAGTATATACGACTGTTCGCGGTCATGTTTTCAGCAGTGAAGTGAGTCTTTAAAGATCGATGACAAAATGAAAATAAGTGTAATATTTGGGATACAAATATGAAAATAACCCTAAAAGATATTTCGTTTATTCTGAAAGTTATCGTCGTATGTATATCAGAACTTAATCGTTTTAAAATTTATTGTCGTTTCCTTCGATATTTTTGTTGTTTCTTAGATTTATTGGCACGTGTATTTTGTTGTCGTTTCTAAATGGCTGATGTCGTTTTGTTTAACGTGTCGTTTTAATAATAGATGATGTCCAATCCATGGTTGATCAAGAGTAATAATTGTTTTTTATAAGATGTTGCATGTTGTGTGTTTTAAATATATGATGTCGTTTTGCTTATTGCGTAAATTTTTTTTTTTTTTTTTTTTTAATAAAGTTTATATTTGAGATGTAATGTTAGGGCTATTCTTGAAAATTTGTCTTTTATTAATGATAGTCACTCTCGCAGAATAAGAGCAAACTATTACGGTAAAAGGGGGTTATTGGTTAAAACGAAAGGAGAATATGAATTAGAACTAATCTTTTATATCAAAGTTTCAAAAACAGAGTAAAAATGGTAATAACACTTATTTCAAGACAAAGAGAGTCCAAATACAAGTAAAAAAACCACACCAGTAAACCACGAAGAAGTCCCAATTGCAGTCAACTTATGATTAAAAACCCTAATAAGGCTAAAAACAATCAAAACCACTAATATCGTTACTTGTTAAGAATCAAAATCAAAGGCAAAATTTGTTAACGGAATATAAATCGGGGAGTCGGAAAGTAAATTTTTTGATAAATACTAATTACTGAAGATAGACTATCTTCTATCCGAGTTATACCACCAAAAAAAAAAAAAAGTAAACAAATTATTTCAAATTTAATTTTCAACAACATACTTTTATATCTTATTTACATAATTCTCACTCTAAAATATAGGATTAATCTACATCCATTAGAACAAGGCAATACAAATCAAAAGGCAGTCTGTATTCAATACCCCACACCCCCACCAACCCTCCACCCCAAGTTTTTTTTTTATATATTTTATTTTTTTATAGCATGAATTATTTTACTTGTTACACTTCTCCTAAAATTTCAAAAAAATCCCTACAATTAAATCACCCTCAATTTTACTTTTTACGCACGAATTCTTGTATTAATTAATATCAATTAATAATGTTTTAATTTCTTGAAAAATATTTAATACATTTAAATTAATTTTAAAAGTTAAATGAAACAACTTGAAAGGTGTGTTTCGAGGATCAAGCTAATCTCACCAAGAAATCCACCTCCATTACTGCATTGCACTTCAATACTAATATAAACAACACAATGAATTGCGAGATTTTAGAAAGTTCAGTAAACATTGATGTATTTTTTTTTTCTTTTAAAAAGCCTTCGCCGAGCAAGAGAAACAACAAACAAACACATAAAAAAATAAATAAATAAAGGAAGCAAAGGCTATGCGGTTAGCCATTGTCCAGCGATTGTTCATTGTGAAAATATTATGCAGAAAGAGCTGCTTTGATGTTCTTTGAGAGAAAATAGAAAAAAGGTAGTTCTTTAGGAGGATGACGTATTACTTTCGAGAGAAAGTTTTTAGAGACAAGTGGTGCTTGCTCGACAAAGTCTTTAAGAAGATTTTACACAGCGGCGACAACATCAAGGAGGGAGTCTTTAAGTGTGTAAGACCGATTGGTGTTTGTAATTACTTTATCTTAGTGGATTGTTCACTATCTGGGCATGACCCCGCAAATGTAGGTGTTCGCACCGAACTGCGATATCAATTCCTTGTGTCTTTTATGTTTTGTGTTAATCTTTCTGCACTTATAAGTTATTGTTGAATCAATGAAAAAATATATCCATTTACACGTATCTGTCATCAGTGTTGCAACAAGTGTTATAACACTCTTTGTGACACCTGGTTAAAATAGACCTTTCAATTGGTATGAGAGCGGTTCACCTGGTTAAAAGAAGGAGGTTCGGTTTCACGCTCCCCACTATTTGATGGCTCTAAGAAGTTCAACAAGAAGAAAAAAAGGACAAATTTTGGCAATGTCAACCATTTCCAGATGAATAAAGTTGCAGCAAATAACACAGAGATGAAGACAAAAAACAGGGGTATTCAATGCCGGGAATGCTACGGTTACGGCCACATTCAATCCAAGTGTGCTAGCACTCTCAAGAAGAAGAAGAAGTCACTCAATGCAACCTGAAGTGATAAAGAATCTGAAGACAGTTAGGAGTATGATGATGATCATGTGAGTAATTTCATTGCCTTTAATGTTTATACTAATCAAGGTATTTCTGCATACAGTGTTACAAAAGGTGTCGTAGACAGTGTTACAACAAATGTTGAAACAAAATCTGTGAACAACGAAAACGAAGGAAAATTTTCAATTTCTAAAAGTAATAGTGTTGGTGAGGAGTTGATTGTTGATGTCATCTAGGAAGCTTACAAAACCATGTTCAGAAGTGGGTTAAAGTGTGTGAAATGAATAAGTATGTACGGAAGCAAGTTGATGAGCTTGTCAAAGAGAATGATGTGCTGAAGAGAGCTGCTGATAATTATGAATTCCTTACTGCAGAGAGAGAAAAAAAGTTGAAGGAGACAAGAACTCAGTTGGAGAACACTCAAAAGGCATTCAAGATGATCAATTCTTGCACTGTCAAATTGGATCATATTCTTTCATTGGGAAAATCAAGTGGTGATCATCATGGCCTTGGATACATCGATGAAGGTTCAACGTCAAAGACTGTGTTTGTTAAAGTGTCACTTGATCCTGCACCTCAAATTATCCCTTGTAAGAAAGTTGTCGTCTCACACCCAGTATAAGTCAAGAAGGTTTGTTCCTACATGTCACTATTGTAATTTGTCTGGCCATATTAGACCTAGATGTTACAAATACTTGAATGCTTTAAAAAGAGGTATGATCATTAATCCACATTCCACATTCATAAGAATGACACCTAGAATGAAGATTGATGTGTACAAAAAATTTCCTAAACATGTGTAGGTAAGAAAATCTGATTTGAGGTGTCATAGGACTTATACTTTTTTAGAAGCATGTACTAATGGCTAAGTGTGTAGTAATGGTGGTTGGTCTAAGCATTGACAGGTGATAATAGCAAGATTAAGATAGTGTTACATTCAGGGAGAATAAAACTTGTTGATGATTCAGGAAGAGTGATTTGCAGAGATCAATGACCTCATAAAATGATCTGCAGAAAAGTATTCCATTAGGTGTTGTAACACTTTTTGCAATAACAGTTTCAAGAATATTGTCGGACATACGGATCCCATTTGCCATTTACCGTCGGAATCGTACTTGTATGCATTGGAAGGAGCTTGACGTTTTCGAATCGGTAGAAGTTATAGATCGACATGATCTAGAACCTTGCGCGGCCTCAACGACGTCGTTATGAGGATATCGGAAGCCGCTGCTCGTGTTGCGGCTGAGGCGGCGACGGCGGGAGATAGGCAGGCTGAGACGGTAATTAGGATTGAGAAGCACACAATAGTCCCGCACGACAAATTTTGCTGGTTGGTACGTGGTATGACTAATGATAATGACAATGATCAAAATTATAATCGTAATAATGGTCGTGTTCATAATTCAGAGTTTGACTTGGCGGCGGCGGAGACGGGGGAGGAGTCTGAATCGGTCCAGTCGGCGGAGGAGTCAGCTGTTGAAGGATTGGGGAGGTATTGATATACGAGGGAGGTAGTACTGATCATGATGATGAGTCAAAGTTAATGACGTGTGCGATTTGCACGGAAGAAGTGATGATTGGGTCCCAACTCATACGCATGCCTTATTTCAGATATGAACATCTTGAGAGACTTCGAGGATCTTGTGAACTCATTGCTCAACCAAACTATTTCTACGTTTATTAATATTTGACAATTCCGGACATTTTCGGAATTTTTTGAATGTCACTACCTTTGTTCCCATGTCGATGGATTGTCTTCCGTGATTGATTTTCTCTAACTTTCGATCACCCCTTCTTCAACTTTCTCTCGATGAAGTGATGTCTAACATCTATGTGTTTAGTCTTCTCATGGTAGACTGGATTCTTATAGAGATGTATGTCGATTGGCTATCTCGAATGAATTGTTGCGGGATGCTTTAAAACTTTAAGCTCCTTTAATAATCCCCTGTAACCATATTGCTTCTTTAAATCCTTACATCCTCGCAATATATTCAGCCTCGATTGCTTGATAGAGCCACCACCGGTTTAACCTCGAGACTTCCAACTTATGCAATTTCCTCCAAGGGTCATCATATATGCTGATGTTGATCTTCTTTTATCCCTATCACCTGCAAAATCAGAATCTACAAAACCATCCAAAGTAAGGTAGTTAGATCTGAAAACATAATTTAGGCCATAATTCAATGTACTGTTGACATATTTAAGAAGCCATTTCATGGCTAACCAATGTTCTTGACCCGGGTTAGACATGTATTTGCTTAACACGCTGACAGCATAGGCCAAATCAGGCCTAGTGCAAATCATAGCATACATTAGTGAACCAACAGCACTTGAATATGGAATTTTCTGCATCTGTGATTTATCTTCTTCTGTTGTTGGTGATTGATCAGCTGACAGTTTAAAATGGCCTGCAATTGGTATTCTCACAGGTTTAGCTTGATCCATTGCAAACTTTTGAACGACCTTCCTTAAATAGGCCTCTTGAGACAAACATAGCTTCTTCTGTTTTCTGTCTCTCTTGATGTCTATCCCTAAAATTCTAACTGCTTTACCCAAGTCCTTCATGTCAAATTCATAACTTAGCATCTTCTTTACTTGGGTTACGATGCTCAGATCATTACTCGTAATGAGCATGTCGTCAACATATAGAAGCAAGTACACTGCCTTGTCTGTTCCAGTGTCTTTGTGGTATAGGCATGAATCATAGTCACTTCTTTTAAAACCAGCTGCAGTCACATAATGGTCAAATTTCTTGTACCATTGTCTAGGTGACTGTTTGAGGCCATAGAGTGCCTTTTTAAGTAAGCAGACCTTGTCCTTGCCTCCCTTTTCTTCAAACCCCGGTGGTTGAACCATATAAATGGTTTCTGCGAGGTCTCCATGTAAAATTTGCTTTTACATCCATTTGTTCGAGTTCCCAGTCGAATTGTGTCACCAAAGCCAAGACAATCCTTATTGTCTTATATTTCACTACAGGTGAGAAAACCTCTGTGTAGTCAATCCCCTCAACTTGAGTGAATCCTTTTGCCACCAACCTTGCCTTATACCTCTTGGGATCTCCTGGTTGCAGTCCCTCTTTAATCTTAAAAATCCACTTGCAATCAACTGATTTTTGTTTCTTCGGTTGATTGACCAAAACCCAAGTGTTGTTTTTCCTTAAGGAGGACATTTCCTCTTCCATAGCAGCCTTCCACTCCTTTGACTTTGGACAAGAAATAGCCTCTGCATAGGTCTTTGGTTCTGCACATTCTAGTTCCTCGGCAGCGTTTAATGCAAAGGCTATCATATTTCCCCCTTCATACCTTTTAGGAGGTTTAATTGTTCTCCTTTGCCTGTCCCTTGTGAGTTGGTACTGATCTAGGCTCTCTGTTGCATTTATAATGTGCTGCTGTACAATTTCTGGATTGCTTGAGGTTTCTTGAGTTGTATGCTCAGTTTGTTGAGGTGTTTGATCAATGTCTGCCATATGAGTCGGTTCCTGGTCTTCTGTATTTCTCTCCACCTCAAACTGAAGCGTCTGAACTGTTGTGGAATCTGCACATGCATTAGAAGTGGTATTAGCAGTATCTTGTTCCTTATTAAGGTAAGGCATTTCAAGCTCATTGAATACCACATCTCGGCTAATTAAAATTTTAAAATGAGGACCATTTTTTACACATAGTCTATACCCTTTGACCCCATCAGGATAGCCTAGAAAAATGCACTTCACTGATCTAGGGTCTAATTTTCCTTCTCTTTGATGTGCATAAGCAGCACATCCAAAGATCCTAAGATTGCTTAAGTTTGGTGGTTTTCTTGTCCAACATTCTTCGGGTGTTTTTAATCCTATAGGTTTGCATGGGCATCTATTTATGAGATAACAAAGCGATTGCTTACTGACCTCCCCAATTGTTTAGGTAAGCCAGCCCCAAATAACATACACCTCACCCTTTCCATAATAGTTCTATTCATCCTCTCGGCTATCCCATTTTGTTGTGGGGTCTTTTTTACAGTCCTATGCCTAAGAATGCCTTTCTCCTTACAATACTCAGTGAAAACTTCATGGCAAAACTCCATTCCATTATCAGTTCTAAGGGCCTTCAATTTCTTATCCAATTGGTTTTCAACTAGTGTATTCCATTGTTTGAACCTATTAAAACATTCATCCTTAGACTTTAGTAAAAAGATCCAAACCTTTCTTGAGAAATCATCTACTATGGAAAGAAAATACCTGGCTCCACCGTGGGTTGGAGTCCTTTCTGGTCCCCACAAATCAGCATGAACATACTCTAAAGGCTCTTTGGCTCTGAAGTTGGATGCTGTGAACTTTAGTCTATGTTGCTTGCCAAAAATACATTGTTCACAGAAATCCAAGTGGGTGACCTTGTCATTTCCAAGTAGTCCCTGCCTGCTGAGTTCTTGAAGACCCTTTTCACTAACATGCCCCAGTCTTCTATGCCATTTTGTGGCTCCCAAATTCTGCCGTACTACAGTGCTTACAGAACCAGTCACTGTGTGGCCTTGTAACACATACAAGCCACTTTGTTTTCTTCCTTTTAGAATAATCATTGAGCCTTTTGTGACCTTCAAATTTCCACTTTCAGCTTTATAAGTGTAGCCTGCATCATCCAAAGCCCCCAAGGAGATTAAATTTCTCCTTAAATCCGGGATATGTCTCACATCCCTCAAAACGTGGTGTGAACCACCCTCTGTCTTGATGGTTATTGATCCTATGCCAATTACAGCACAAGAATGATTATTGCCCATAAGAACTTTGCCACCATCACATTTTTCGTAATCAGAGAACCATTCCTTTTTGGGACACATGTGGAAGGTGCATCCAGAATCAAGAATCCATTCAACCTCATTCTGGTTAACTCCTACAGCAAGCATCTCTGAACTGTCATACCCAGAGTCTTGACTAGCTACGGCAGCATCTGCTTCATTTGCCTTCTGTTCAGCTTGTTTCATTTTCCACTCCTTGCAGAAACGCTTGATGTGCCCAATCTTGTTACAATGATAACATTTCCTCTGATCTTTATTTCTTGACTTGGATCTTGAGGGTGGTCTGAACTTTGGCTTGCTAAAGTCTCGTTTAGAGGGTCTTCCTCTGGAAAATAAGCCTTCATTGTTATGGAAGTCTCTCTTTGATGTTGATTCAAATTTCATCTCCAATTCTCTAGACCGAAGTGCTGAGAGAACATCTTCAAGAGACAGGCTTTCTCTGCCATATTTAATGGCATTTTTCACATCCTTAAAAGACTCGGGCAATGAAATCAGCAAGATAATAGCTTGATTTTCTTCCTCCACTTTTTCTCCGATGTTAGCCAGATCAATAATAATTTTATTGAAATCATCCAGATTCTTCTCTAAAGACTTAGTCGTATCCATCTTGAAACTAAACAGACTCTCTTTCAAATAAATCTTGTTTGTCAAAGACTTAGTCATATAGAGCTGTTCAAGTTTCAACCATACCTTAGCCGCCGTATCTTCGTCGTTTACTTGCCGAAGAACATTGTCTGCAAGATATAGAATGATTGTAGAGAAAGCAATCTCTTGCATCTCTTCTTTCTCGGCATCAGTGGCAGTGACATCCTTCATATCTCCTAGAGCCTTGGCAACTTTTTGCTGTACCAAGATAGCCCTCAATTTCTTCCTCCAGAGGCCGAAATCTCCCGAGCCATCGAATTTTTCCAATTCGAATTTTGCAGTCCCCATTCTTCCTGGCATATGATTTGAATCTTGATTGTAATTCTTGAACTGGTCTTCTTTCTAAATCTTCCCTTGATTGCCGATCTTCAACTGAAGCTCTGATACCACTGTTAGATTGATGCTAACACAAGATTCAGAATTGAACCAGAAAAACTCAAATCAAGAACACAAAAGTTTTATCGAGGTTCGGATAAAATCTATCCTACGTCCTCGCGAGCTCCTTCACAAGAACTCGATCCACTAGATTGAAGAACGATTACACCCTCAAGAACTCTCAATTACAGAACTCACAGACTCAAGCTTCGAAACAATTACAAAGACAAATCTCAATGTTTCCGGGAGAAAAGAATACCCAAAGTGGGTAAATCACAAAGATACCCAGATTCTCTCAATACCCAAAACACTAAGAATTCCTCTCAATCTCTCTAGAGAACAAATTGTTTCTCTCACTACAATCTTGTAGTCTCTCTCTCTAACTCTGTAATCCTTTTTGGAAAGCCAAGAAGAAGAAGAAGAAAATTTGGTCTTCTATTCTAGACATATATATTATGTCCTTCAAGAGTCGGTGCTCACTTGGATCCCTCTCTTATTTTTGTCTTTGTTGCAGTATATATAAAATGAGTCAGCAAGTAAAACTTTGCGTTTTACTCTAAGCGGTTGAGAACAACAAGGGTGCTTGTCGTTTTTATCTTGAGGATGTCGTTTCTTCATAAATGTAATGTTTATATCTGGAATTACTTCAACAAGTTTCATGAAGATTGCATTCTGCAGTGGCTAAACAAGGCAAATTCATGTCCTCTTTGTCGTTTCAGACCTTCCACTAATAATTGTTTGGTGTCGTCTTTGTTAATTCCAGATTAGCTTTGTTATTATTGTTTATGTATTGGATTTCTTGATTTATTTTTCCCCCCCGCTAATTAAAGGGAGACAAGCATTTAAATGAACTTTCTTTGCAAATCCAGTTCAAATATCTCGTTTCATTTTTTTAATCACAATATAGTTCTCTTCTTTTTTATAATATAAAACCAAAGAACGTGCTTAAAACAATTATTTGGCTGTTTTCTTTTTTTCTTTTTTTTAATAAATAACTATTTGTTTGTTGGCAGCGTTTAGAGGGGGAGAAAAGTTTACTACTGTCCATTTGTGTTGGATTATTGCACAGTCTAAAAATCAACACCGGAATTCTACTTAGAATAAAATCCATGAGATGTGAAAAGAGAAAGTACCCTATTGAAATTGAATAATCAGGTAATTTACTATTTGACAAATAATAAAAAATACTTTCTATAATTTTTTACTTACTCTTTTTATGATATGTATAGCTATAAATAAATAGATAATAAGGCACAAATTGAAAAGCGTAATAGAAATATGTCAGATTTCTGATAGTTTTCTCTCTCTGTAAACGCGGTGGTATATTTTCTTTGAATTTGTATGTGTATAAATAATATTAATACTGGAGAACATATTAGGAATTTAAATATAGGATTAAAGTGATTTAGATTATTTATTTAAATTCATATTTATCTATTAGGATATATTTAAGTTATGATTATTTCACATTTATTTAAATTTAAATAGTGCTATTCAGAGTTTGATTACTCTTAGGACTTATGTGCCAATAAATAAACATCTTTAGGTTCATTATTTTTAGACTTTGATCACTGATGTTGAATATCCATATTCTGCCTATTGCTTCTCAATTTCTTCTTCTCAATTCCTATATCAATTCTTTTCTATCTCTTTCTTCTTCAAATACTTGCAACAATGTCCGGTGAACGTGTCTTCTTCGACATGCATCCAATTGAAAGTAACATATACTTCACAGCAGAGGAGTGTATTAGCCCCATGTTTGACCCAAACCTTTCAAGCCCTAGGTTTACTTTAAGCATCCGCGCCATTCAAAGAATCCGTTCGGACTCTAACGCCGATGAGGAGGACATCAGAGTAATACACAATTCTTTCCAAGAACTCTCCCTCCACTTCGACCCGCTACGAGCATCCGCAGGCGAACGGGAGGCGATCGTGACGGGCATGTTACTATTCGACTTAAGCATTCCGTTCTCCATTGACGTGGGAGAAGACGATGTGGATAATCTGTTTTGGAACGTTCTTGACTCTCGTGAACTAGAAGCCTTGCACGGTGGCCTCTACGAGGTCGTGATGAGGATATCGGAGGTCGCCGCACGTAGCGCCGGTGATACTGTCTACAATCGGGCTGTGATGAAGATATGGATTGAGAGGCGCTCGACTGTCCCACATGAAGAGTTTCAAAGCTTGGCTGAACATTCAAGAGTACTCCCAGTTGTTATTGATAATCATGATGGTGATCATGATGAAGTTTATGATGATGGTGATGGTGATGGTGATGAAGATCCATTCGGCTGGGTTTTTCAGAATTTTGGCGAGTCCAGATCTATGCCGGGGGCGGCGGATGTGTCGGTGGTGGAGGCGTTGGAGAGGTTGACATATGAGGAAGTTAGTGATCATGATGATCATCATAATCACGATGATGAGTCAAAGTTAATGACGTGTGTGATTTGCACGGAAGAAGTGATGATTGGGTCCCTACTCATACACATGCCTTGCGCTCATCAGTTTCATGAAGATTGCATTCTGCAGTGGCTAAAGAAGGCAAATTCATGCCCTCTCTGTCGTTTCAGTTTGCCTTCTAGTAATAAGCGTTCAGTGTCTCTATTAATTCCAGATTAATTAGCTTTGTTATTTACTTATGTTTTGGACTTCATGTATTGGTAGACATTCGGATGAACTTTTTTTTTTTTTTTTTTTTTTTTTTTTTTTTAACGTGAATCCCATCTAATTATGTATCCTTATCTCGTATCAGATTTTTGTCAGTTATATTTTTTTCTCTCTTTTATTTAAAAACCAAATTATTTAGGTTAAGTGTACCTCAATAATGAAATTTTTAATGCTCCAACTAATAGAACAAAAAGATTAGATCTCACACCATCTATCATACCAAACCGGTTCATGTACAAAGCTTTGATTTTCACTTATTAGCTACTGTTTTTCACTGAAGAGATTAAAATACAAAATATCTGAGTAATCAAATCTATAATGGAGAACATGAAAAATTGCCAGAGGAAATAATAACAGATATACACTCTATTGACCAAATCAGCCCAACAAGGGCTTCTTTTTCAAATTTAGGCTAATTACTTAAAAGGAAAATATTAGTCTTCTCAAAAAGTCTTAACTCAAATTTCGCAAATAGGTGACGTGAAAGAGATTGATAACTCCGCACTGCAATATTTTGTCGTTTTCATTTTCTTTTTTCTTTAACCTATTTCTTTATATAAACACTTCTTGTCTCTTTTCTTTTCTTCACCATCCAACTCTCCTTTCCCTCATATGATTCTTCCAACCTCATTTTTTTAATGTCTGCTCTGAATTCAAAGTTCTTTACAAATTTTTTGCTCAACCTAGTCAATCTTGGTAGGAATTCGCATAGCCCATTGACTATCTCCCCAGAATAGCACAACCAGCTATTATATTCTTTAGCAAATTAATGAAAATTAGATAATTGTTTTGATTTTAAAAGTTTGATGGATGGTAGATACTGGAAAAGCCAAGAGGGAAAAGAGAAATAGTTGCAATTTGCAGTGCATACAAAGAAGAAAAAAGAAAATTGAAGAGAAAATAGTTGCAATTTTTAGTAATTTTGCATCTGTAAGCGTAGCAGCCTCTTAGCCACGTGCCTCACCTAATCGTTTCGAGATGCAAATCACGAATTTTAGTCGTGATGTGTAGAGGTTCTCTTGCTTAGATTAACTTTTTAAAAGAAAAACATATTAACTATTACATTATTTTTATTCATTAAAAAAAGATTAATTTCATCAGTGCCTCTTAAATTTTGAGATCATCCCACTTGACATATAAACTTTGAAAACACTCATGTTGCCCCTTAAATTTTCAATTAATTTCATTTAAGCCCTTTTGTAAGAATATGTATTAAAATTAGACCGAACAAAAAGAGTTATGAGTAGTCATATGCTTTTTATTCGTTTTTTTTACAGATTTTCAAACAAAAAGACCATGTGATTATATTACTCTTTTTTTTTTCTATATGTTTTTAAACAAAAATTCTAACAGAATGGATTAAGTGAGAACAATTCAAAATTCATGAAGGAAAGTGGTAGTTTTTAAAGTTCGGAGATAAACTGAGAACGACTCTAAAATCCTAGACTATGAGTGATATAAAAAAAAAAAAAAAAATAAAAACCTATTACAATATGATTTTAAAAGGATTCCATCGTCTTATCCACTTATATACTGATACGTGCACCCAATGAATAAGACTAAAAAACTAATAACAATATTAATGCCTCCTAAATTCAACATTCTTTTCTTTTAAAATTCCATGAAGATTTTTCACCCTAGCTTTCCGTTCAAGCATCAAAGACAGTAAATTAACGATTTAATTCAAGAAAGAAAAGCCAAATTCGAGTAAAATTCAACAATGCTACAGTATTCTCGTTTGTTTTAAAAAAGGAACGTCCTCTACTAATCTATTTTTTTTTTTTTTTTTTTTTTTTTTTTTTTTTTTTTTTTTACTTTCTATCCAAGTTTCCGAAATACACGTCAAATTGTAAACTTGATATAACAAACCCTAATTAGGCAAAAAGCTATTTAATTATATTTAGTTATAAATTAAGCACACCCGTTCAGAATTAGAACCGCCAATTTAACTTTACTTGTTAAACTCACTCACTAGTTTTCACAACTCGTCTTTCTCATAATGGCTTGCAACAATCTGGAATACGACACCACGTATACTTCTATGGATGATCAAGATCGCAACATTAATCTCAACGACAACGATGACGTATTTCCATTGGAGGACGAATTACTCGACGACGACATCGACTTTCCTGTGGATGACGTAGTTCTTGAAGGCGAGGAGGAGGAGGAGGAGCAGAATCTAAATGATGTTATAGATTCGGGGTTGTTCTTGGCGGCTGAACAGGGCTACTTTTCGGAGCCGGCGTTGCGGGCTGATCGCGCGCTGTGGATTACGGGGCGACATCAGTTCATGATCATATGTTGGAGGACGCTTCCTTCGATTACGGTTCTGTTTTTGGAAGCGATGATCAGGGAGA
Source organism: Morus alba (assembly GCA_012066045.3). NCBI lineage: Eukaryota > Viridiplantae > Streptophyta > Magnoliopsida > Rosales > Moraceae > Morus > Morus alba. The sequence goes on from CP050235.2 coordinate 15,906,567, forward strand.
GTTAAACAGAGTAATAGGACAGAGTTTTTCGGAGTCGGCGGCCGCTGCGTTGGGATCAGTTCCGGCGTCTAAATCGGTATTGGAGGCTCTGGAGAAGTTCAGATACGAGAGAAGCAATGAATCAGACTTGATGACATGCGTGATCTGCATGGAAGTGGTGATGAATGGGACCCACCTCACTCGTATGCCTTGCTCTCATGTTTTTCATGTTGATTGCATTATGGAGTGGCTAAACCACAATCATACTTGTCCTCTCTGTCGATTTAAATTGCCTAGCCAGTAATATCTATGTGCTGGGCATGTTTTCTCTTAGGTACACAATTTAAATTATAATTTGAGTTGTGCAAACTTTAATTTATCGATGTATAATCGTGCATTTTTTTTAGAGCCTTTTGGGCTTCTTCTTTTTTTAAATTTATTGTAATTTTTCTTTTATTTAATAAATTAAGTTATCTTCTTATGATAAGTTCTTTAGTAGTTTGATGTGTTAGAGTTCATTGAAGTTAGTTTCTTTCTTTTCATGCATTGAAGAAAGTATTTTTTATTGATTTTTCTTTGATAGAGCAAACACTATAGTGTTTAATTATCAATATTCCAATGATCCTTGCATTAGTGGATGCAATAGCCAATTGAATTAAATGCTTTTGATGTTACAAAACACTCGATAACGTCATAACATATATAATTATTCCTTGCAAACTATTTTCGTTATAAAACACTCATATATTCTTGTCAAAACACGTCCAGGGTACTAAATTATTTACATAGCATTACTTACATAAGGTATTATTGCAAAGTACTTGACTGCATTAGTTTTCAAACAATGATTCCATTTCTCAGCAATTTTTCAGCTACTTAAATATCAGCATTGAATTTGTCTAATTAAACTAGTAATAAGTTAAAACACTGGCTTATGGTAAGCTGATTTTCTTTGAAAAGTTCACAAATTAAAGGTTCAAGATGAGGAATAAGAGAAATAGTTTGTTCCTCAAAGATTCATTGACACTATTAAATGTATTGCTCTGCAACTTATCAGATATGTTAACATTTTCAATCAAAAAAATAATAGGTCTATAATTAATACTGTTGTTTAATTTCATCCGTCGTCGTTGCACTATAATTAATGCAGCTCCAATGTTTGCAAAATATGAATTAACATGCTATAGATTGACATTACAAAGTTGGTTTGGTAACATGGAGTATTCAATATTACTGATCTATTGCTCACCGATTTAAGTCCTAAAAAGGAATATTAGCACCAATTCTGTCACGCCACATCTCATGACATTGTTTCCTTATTTCACATCAGTGTAACATTTATGACCCTAGTCTTAGCTTCAATACATGAACTTAATTTTTAAGTAGAATTTTTTCTTGGAAATCTTTTAGTTGAACAAAACTTGGTTGGAAAATGATCAAGCAAATATTTTAGCCAAACATAACTTGGATAAAATAAAACCGAGCATAAGCATTAACAAAGAGAATCTAAAAAATTAATCTAGAATCAATTTAAACTAGTTATAACTAATGCTCACAACAAGGGCGCATGACAATCTGTTTCTCTAATGTAATCCTTACGTAATTTAGTGAATCGTAAATAACATTTCATGTAAATAAGCTAGAATAATTAATTAACTAAGAAAACTTTCAACATATATATATATATATATAAATATAGCTTATAGTTTTTTGTCCATACGATCACAATGTTCACATGATTCCCATATCAAGTATCCCATGTGGTACAATCACTAACAACATATAAGATCTCACATTGGTTTTAAATTATATTATCATTTATTATTATTAACTAGTTAATTAACAATGAGGTAAGAATATGAAAGAAGAATACCATATATACTATTATAACAAAGTTTTTAACCGTGAGATTAAATCAGAATCAATCTGATGGTTAAAAATATGTCCAACAAATAATGAATTTTTCCATACCTAATTCTCCAAGGAATAACTCTCAAAAAAAAAAAAAATAAATAAAATCTCTCCAATGAATAAATGGCTTATTTCAAATTTTGTGAAGTTCTAATAGGAGTCGGAGAATTAATTCTAAACCTTAAAAGAGTCCAATTAGACGTGATCTCCTCTAATCTCTATTTGTATGGCATCTAATTATTCCAATTGCACCTCACTTCTCACTTCTATGTGTCGTTATGGTTGAGTCTGGACCCTTAAATGGGCTTGGTACAAAATTGGGTATCCATAATCCACATATGGAAAGGTCTTATTTGCACCACTTAAAGAGGTTAGAGGTCGTTTTACCAAAATTAAAAAAAAAATAGAAACTAATTATCACCTACTAAAGAGATTATGAACTATATGTGCTAATTACTCTTAAAATCTCATCTAATTATCTTTATCTCGTACTGAAGTCTCTTATAATTTGTTTAGTTTCGTACGAAAGAGAACAAAAAGAATAGAAAGAAAATATTTAAGAGATAGAAAATTGAAAATATAGAAGCGTAATAATTTATTTAAGTTGTTTGGTAGATAAAAAGGGAAAAAAAAAAAAAAAAAAGATTTGTACAATTGCTATTTTATTCATCTGCCTATATTAATTTATTTTGAAAACAAAGATAATACTCCAATAAAAAGAGATATTTATTTTTAATTTCTGCTGAAGCAAAAAAAAAAAAATAATACATATATATACACACACACATAACTTTTTATACATGTTTATTATACCGTTTTGTTTAGGATCTTGTGAAGCCGACATATTCTGTTTAGAAAAAGTCTATCAAGTTTCAAAAACATGGTACTAATACTTATCTCAACCCTCAATAAGTCTTTAAAAAATAAAAAATAAAAATAAAAATCAATCCAAATACGAGTCAAATAACAACTAGTTTGCTTTCCACAGGAGTCTCCTCTATATAATTAAAATCGTACCCTAAACGCGGATTACTTGAAAAAAATTTGAAATCACCATCACTCTTACTAAGTAGCGCTTTCATATCCTCTCTTTCTGATCACATATCCATACCTAAGACGACGTCGTAAATCCGTCTAATACACTAGCTTCCTAGTTTTAAAAGGAGTCTAATTATTAGACTAATTAAATTAATTTAACCGCCAAATTGAAGAAGTCCTTATTGTAGTTGACTTATGGTTCTATTGCATAATCAAACTCTGAATGTTATTTCGTTATAAATTAATTCCAGAATAACCAGAGAACCACTGTTATGTTACTTTTAGCTAACTTTGATACGATCTCCTCTCCTCTCTCTTCCTCTCTCTTTCTCTTTCTCTCTCGAAGTTGAGAACGCAAAGAAGAGCAGTTATAATGGACCACGACGATGACGATCAGTACTTTTATCCTGTCGATATCGACGACGAGGAGCGGAATCTGAATAATCTCATAGATTCGGTGGCGACGGAGAAAAGCATATACATCACAGCGATGAAGACCAACTACCCAGACAACCAAAGCCTTTCCTCCCCTCGATTTTACATGGAGTTTTGCTTCCTTCACAGAACACGCTGCTCAGATATTCGCCATTCTGCCGACAGCGACACCAATATACTCAGGACGTGGGTGGAGTTCCATCACCCGTTCCACAGATTCGCATCCGTCGAGGGAGCGAAGGCCATCGTGGCGAGAATTCTTTCCGACGAAGAAGCAGTCCCTTACTCCGTTAATGGTGGAGATTCTAGAAGTAGTCAGAGTCTGCTTTGGACAGACCTTGACGCATCAGCAGCACTAGAACTGTTTCAACACGGCTTCGACGACGTCGTAACGAGGATCTCGGAAGCCGCAGCACGTATTGTTAGCGAGGCGGCGGCGGCAGGACGTAAGGTGGTTGAGATGGTGATCACGTTTGATAAGCGCACGGTTGTCCCACATGACGAATTGCAAAGATTGATATCCCATTATGTGGAGCATCGTCAAGATACGGAGCTGAATAGAGCAATAGGTCAGAGTTTCTCGGAATCGGCGGGACGGTTTGGGTCGGTGCCGGCGGCGAAATCGGCGGTGGAGGCATTGGAGAGGTTCAGATACGAGAGAAGTAGTGCTGGAGATCAAGATGATCAATCAAAGTGTGTGATTTGTATGGAAGAGTTGATGATTGGGTCCCACGTCACTCGTTTGCCTTGCTCCCATATTTTTCATGGTGGTTGCATTTTGGAATGGCTAAACGACAATCATACTTGTCCTCTTTGTCGTTTTAAATTGCCTAGCCAGTAATGTTCATATATTAGGCAGCTTTATTATTATTATTATTATTATTATTATTATTATTATTATTATTATTATTATTATTATTATTATTATTTGAAATGGAACTTTATTATGATTTATATGTAACATATTTTCGCTTATTTAATTAGTTTGTACTTGAATCACATGCACTTTTTTTCTTGTGTTTTTTTAGATAAAGGTTTTAACGAGGTACCATTCAATTTTTCACGGTTAAATCCTTTAAGGGGCTGCAAGTTATTTTTCCAATATATAGTAATTGCTTTATTTGATTAACTGATTGGTTCTCTATTTATTTAAAAATCATTTGTGCTTTCACTACAAGAAAAATGAGTTTTAGTGACAATTGATTTAGTAACATTTTAACGAAAAATGTTACTTTTGATATAATTAAGTGGCATTTGCTCAAAATGTCACCCATTATGTAATTTAGTGACGTTTTATAACTCTCACTAAAAATGTAGTTATATTGACATTCAAAATTGCCACAGAAGATATAGTTCAATGGCATTGATAATTGTCACTGAAAATACAGTTTTATTGATATTTTTACCAAAGATGTATATTGTAGTGAAATTTTTAAATACAACTAATTATAATTTTACTGATACTATTTGTAACGAATTTTTTATTTTTTATTTTTTAAATTCCCTCTAAATATTCATTAACTTTTATTATTTTTAACAGTCGACCCAATGTCCTCTTCTGTCTTTTCAAATCATTTGACCTCCTTTGTATGTCTGACACTTCTTTTTAACAGTCTGTTCCTAAAAGAGTTATCTGGTGACGTGACAGCTAGGGCTGAGCTATCCTTAATCATTTAATGCTCTTATTTATAGCATGTTGGCCCCATACAATGTTTAATTTAAGATTCGGCGTTTTACCCTACAATAATAATTGCTTGAAAGAATCACCAGGCTCTAACTTCTTGTTAGTGTTTATTAAAGAAGTTTACAATAGGGTATAAAAGATACTGTATTCTTACGTCATTTCATATTAAAATCTTATCAAATGATACTCCTATAAGAGATTACATATCTTAAAAAATATTATTTTCTAACTGTAAAATTCAAAGCTTCACCGGCATTATATTTTTGGGTTATTTGCACTATTGGTCTTGAAGGATATGTTTAAGGACATTTACTTGGTTAACTTTGACCTGAATTTAACTAGACCATGATAGATAAGAGTTTATTGCATGCTAGATTCAAAATAAGCATCTGATAGCGTTTGTATACTAATAGACAAGGGCAATTAACATTGAGACCCCTGGTGTTTTATTAACATAATAGGGACACTCACTTGAAAACAAATCATGTCAACACTATTATACTTAACCATATTAAATTTAGCGCAATTTTTATGGTAGGGTAAAGTTTTTTGTTCTATAGGTATATAAGGCTGTTTTAATCGTTAGGTTAACTTTTTAACTGTCAGATTTGCGACTGGACTAGAAACAAGTCTGTGTAGCATGTCTCAAATTTTAACATAGACTCGTAAATCTGTCCATTAAAATATTAATCCAATAGTTAAAACAACCTTACTTACTGGCAAGATAAAAAAACTTACCCTCCCACAAAAATTACCTATATTTAGATATAAAATGCTAAAAATACCCATTTAGTATCAGCCATTCATCAAATACCATTAAATCTTAGCCCTCCATTTATTTTCAATATTGAATGAAAAAACCTAGAGAGCATTGCTATGGTCCCCCACCCACGCCTTCCCCCTCCCACCAGCGCCCCCACTTTCGCCACCCCAACCACCGTCCGACCCATTCTTGGTCGTAGTTTCTTTCTTTTTTTCTTTTTTTTTTTTTGTTTTATATCAACCATTGATAAATCAACCTAATCTCAGCCCTCCATTTTAACTATTGGCTTATATTAAATAGATAATTAGTTTTATTATTAATATTTTTTTCATAATAAGGATTTATACTTTAAAATACATTTTTAAACTTTTAATGTATGCCACATCAGAAAAATCGTTAAAATTGTAGACGGAAATAGACGAAGGGGCATTTTGAACCGTTTTCTATTTTTTGGGATGTTTTGATCCCACTAAAAAAGGGGAAAAAAATGCATATATGCCTACCAGAACCTTCAATGACTTTTTGAAAGATTTTTTTTTTCTTTTGGGAATCATTTAAATGACTTTCAGAGGACCTTGACTACTGAAATCTTTCTATGTATTAGCTCGCTTTCTTGTCAATGAAGAATCTGTTTTTGGCGTTCATCATATCAAGTCATGTCCTTTTTTAATTGTAACTCTTCATATATTTAGAACTTAAGAATGTTCTGCAACATATTTTGGAGCACAGAAACATGGAACATCATATCACACAATCCTAGGTCTTTTTGAAAGAAAAAAAAATGCTGGGTCCTGCAAAATTAAGGCAGCAAGCTAGAGAGGGAATGGCAGGTGAAAAACGTTATTCTAGAATTTCAATATGATGACTGATAAGTAACGACTATTAGGTTTTACCTAAGATTCCAACAAATAAAAACTCCTGAGAAAGTAAGATTAGCAATTTAGAGTAGAAAAAGAAAAATGCATTTCCTAATACAAGATCAAAGTCACAAACTACAAGTTTCAAGAGAGACAAACGTTTGTATATGTTTGCAAAAGAAAATATAAAAATGGAAGAGAAGAGGAAAGTAGATGGCTGTGCTTCTTCTCCAACATCTTCTCCTCCAACACCTCCTTCCCCACTTCCCATAAGTGTGGGGCCCGGAAACCAATCCTACTATCTCTCGCCGTCTCCATCCCCATCTCCGCCCTTCTCCCCGGCCTCTTCGAGCCACACCTCTGCCGAGCTCCTCCCCTTGGTGCAAGGAAAGGTTCCTAGTCCTAAAGTGTCATCCACATTTTTCTTGGATAGTACTAGAGGGCCTGACGATTTGGATAATAAGAGCTCGTGCCTTGAAGATTTGTAAGCTTAATTTACTTCTACATTGTCTCCTTTTGAGGTCTTAAACTATTATTTCAAATGAAATGTGTAGTTTTGGGAACATGATTTGAAATGTTGAATGATGGTAATATCTCTAATTATATATCATCGCCTTTTACCAATAATTAACTGATATTCAATATTAGTTTTGTGTAGATAAGTATTGAATATGCTTTTTGAGTTTCTTAAGACTAGGAATAATTGCATTTGTGGTGATCATAATTAGAAATTTTGGAAGTGAATTCTGTATCATTCTGTATTACACACACACAGATAACGGCTCCATCAAATCTATATGTGAAGTGATTAGAGAAGTTTTCCTAATTGGCTATAGAATTAGAGATCGTTGTTGAAATGATTAATTTATAACTCATTAATGTATTCGTTAGTCCTCCAGGGAACCTTATTTATCAAAAATAAGAAATACCTGCATGATCGTATAATTATCAAACAAGACTTTTTGATACTTGAGGCTTTTGACTGGTAGTTTGTGTGTATGTGTGTGTGTGTGTGTGTGTGTGTATAAACTTTACCACTTTTTTTTTTGTAATCAAAAGTAAGCATGCATCCCATGATTCATCTATCAGTCAAACTAGCTGACGCATGATCCTTCCTCCAAAAAAAAAAGGAACAAAAAAAAAAAAAGACAAGTCGTCAGAGAAGGGAAGTGATTATGCGGCCATTAAAACAAATGACTGGTAGGCATGCCTGAATAAGTCAACACAGAACAAACATTATCCCTTCCTCCTGAAGGGGATTTTTGTTGCCTTTTATATATTTATATATTCTAAGTTTTCTTTTGCGGAGAATAATTAATCAATACACACTCTCACTCTTTGTGCGTCTTATTTGAAAACAAAAACAGGATAGAATGGATTATAGAAAGATGCTGCAGAAGTTGGTGTAGCATGACTAGCAGGAGGTCTCCTTATGAATCTAAACTAAAAGGTATATTAGTTACATTTGAAAATGTAACTAAAAGGTAGTTCTAGTGACATTTTTTGAATTAGTGACATGTCACTGATACTGGTGTAACTAAAGCCTCATGACATTTTAAAATGTCACTAAAAATTGATTTTCAGTGTCATTTTAAAAATGTAACCAAAACAAATGTCACAATATATTAATTAAAAAATAATATTATATTTAAATATTATTAAATAGTGCTCTTTTGATGACGTGAGCAAATTTTTCTTAAATTATTTTGCATCAAATAATTTGCTATTAAGCCCCATATTATTTAAAATAACAATTTAATCACATAAAGAATTAATTAGCAACAAAGCCAACTCTTATACAAATATAAACATTACACGTTTTTCGTTTTAATAGGAAAAACCAACAATTATATTCTGGAAAAAACCAAAACAACAACTACAACTAAATTGTTACGATTACAAAAATAAAAAAAAAAAATTAAAAATTAAAAAGAAAAGAGAGATCGATATCCTAAACAAATAACTTGTTTGAACATGAAATGGAAATAATGACCTGTTTTCACTAAGAATCTGTTTGCCATTGACAACACAAGTTTTTTTCCCGATGTTCTTGTTATTTGTGAATCATGTTCATCACTTGAAGATTTTTCTTCGTTGATATTCTTGTTATTTGGGAATCGTGAATCGAAGAATGTGGACGCGTATATACGTAGTAGTCGATCACCGTGTTGCGCCTCAGGACCATGACGTTTGGCGGTGCATTCTTATTGATGATCGCAGGACGATCGGCCTGGGAATAGAGAACGACATCGTCGTGGAAATCTTGACGGTGGCCCTTTTGCCGCTTCTGGCTTTGCAACCGCTTCAGCAAAACAACGAAGAAGCCTCCCTTCTCACTGGAGATCACGCTGGAGTTGATGTTACCCGTGATCGGAATCTCCCACTGGACTCCATTGACGAGAGGTGGACGATAATTGGTTCGTCGAGATTACAATAAACTTGCCCAGGGGCGCTTGAAACCATTTGAAATCTCTGGCGGGGTAGGCCGCGAAACTCCCAATTTCGATCTCTCACGCTCGCCATTGAAAAAAAAAAAAAAAAAAACCACTGGGAAGTTGCTGGGGATTTCCGCCAAGGAGAAGAATCAACTAATATCTTGATGCAGCACAAAGAGATCGGGACGAGGAGTTGAAGATAGAGTTGCCGATTTATTTTAAATTCGTAATTTGTTTTAGTTGTTTTCTGATATCTTTTAGTCTATATTCTAGTCTTATTTTTAAATTATTATGAATTTTAAATTAGGGACATTTAAGATTAGTTTTAGTTTCTTTTTCTTTTTTTTTTTTCAAATTAATTTCCTTTTGGAATTAGTTTCTTTTTCTTTTTTGAATTGTAGTATTCTATAATATGAGATCTTAATTTGTTAGGTTAGTTCAGATTAATAAAATTATATATGTGCTTTGAAAGTAAACTAAACATAAATTCTAATTTTTTGGGTATTTTATTGAATCAATGAGTGATTGATGTTTATGTTCTTAATATTCATGAACAAATCAATAAGTTTATAGAGGTTTTTTTTTATTAACAAGATTTTTAATATTCTATACGAATCAACGGTTAATAGAAATTTATCCCTTTTTCCTATTTTTTGTTACGCCTTAGCTACGTCATATCTAAACTACAGTGGGGGAGAAATCTTTAGACAAAGCATGGACAATTGATGCTTTGGTATATATGCGCTCATGAAAGGAGGATTTTTCTGGGACAGAGTATGCGACGTTTTTGGTGGAGAGGAAAAAGAACAGAGAAGGAAAAAGACTTGGAGGGAAGCCAAGTTCCATTTTTTTTTTTTTTTAATTGCTCAAAAAAAAAAGTTCCATTTTTTAAAACTAATTTAAGCCCTCCAAAATTGAAAACGGCGGCAAATAATAACAGTTAATGAATATTAGAGGAATTTTTAAAAAAAATTAAAAATTAAAAATTCGTTACAAATAATATCAGTAGAATTATAATTAGTTGTATTTAAAAATTTCTCTACAATACACATCTTTAGTGACATTCGGATGTTAAGCCCTCCAGATTAGCTTTGTTATTATTTATATTTTGGACTTTCATGTATTCATAAACATTCGGATTAACTTTATTATGTGAATCCCATACATCTTTATCTCGTATCTGATTTTATATTTACTTTCAATATGTTATCCCATCTTAATTCTTCAGAAGAAGACAAATGTTCTATACCCCAACAAATAGACCTTTTATATTAATTGCACGTAAAAATTTAAAAGAAAAATGTAACTTTGGCATCACAATAGTCTTCCGTCCAACTATGTTATATGATAGTGAATGTTGGGCCATTAAGAGATAACATATATATCTAAGATGAGTGTGACAGAAATGCGTATGTTAAGATGGATGAGTGGTCATACGAGAATGGATCGCATAAAGAATAAAGTTATTCGTAGTAAAGTAGGTGTAGCACCAATAGAAGATAAGGTGTGCGAAGGCCGCTTGAGGTGGTTTGGGTATGTCTAACGTAGACCGCTAGAAGCACCAATTCGTGCTTGGAATGACATTCTTATACCTAATACTATAGGAGAGGAAGAGGTAGACCAAGAATTACATGGACCAAAGTCGTTAAGAAAGACATTCTAGATCTAGGCCTTCAGGAAAGCTTAATTTCGAACAGAACTGTGTGAAAAAATAAAATTTATATAACCGACCCCAATTAAGTTGGGATTAAGGGTTGTTGTTGTTGTTGATGTTTTTTCCTTGTCGTTTTGTTTCTTTACCGCAGCCGCTAGACTCTCTTTCGTGTCGTTTTGTCTCTGTTTTAGCTTTACTTTTCCCTAAATAGTCCCATGCCTAAAGGGCATATGTCGTTTGTGTTAAAATTTTAAGATTCCCTATATATCAATCAATAGCTTTGGTTTGGAATAATTTCCAACTCTAAATTTTTTCCACAGATCTGTTGCGTAGATCATAAATTGTTGCTAAAAAGTCCTGAGAAATTGAGAAACCATTGCATATCAAACACAATGCTAATGGTTTTAAAGTTCAACTGCTAATCTCTAGAATATTATGCCTCTTATTTTAGATACATTCTCATCAACAATAAATTAATCTACTGCTTGCAAGTTACAAGCTGGTCACATATCCTGGAGACAGTCTTCAACAATTGCTTCTTTCTTCCGGCCAATATTGATATTGAATAATCACTTGAGATTCAAAATGGTTCACATTTATGGATCATTAATTAGATTCTAATTCAATTAAGTTCAATTGATAAAAGGCATAACAGGAGTGGCAACTAAGTACAAATCATTCCTCCTCCTACAACTTACTTTATACTCCTCAGACATGTCTAGTTCTTCCATTTTGCCACCATTTGGGAGTTGCCAGTCAAAGTGATACAGCAACTGAGCAAGGACTAGTTCCATATTTGGAAAAGAAAACGGTATGCCAGGACACATTCTCCTTCCAGCCCCGAAAGGAACAAACTCAAAGTCGGTCCCTTTTAGATCGACGGACGAATCCAAGAATCTCTCCGGCTCAAAGCAATCTGCATTGTTCCAAATTCCTGGATCTCTTCCCAGTGCCCAAGCATTGATGACTATCTTTGTTTTGTAAGGAATGTAAAATCCTAGAATTTGGCATCTTTCCCTTGATTCTCTGCCTAACAAGGGCGCGGGAGGGTGCAATCGTAGCGTTTCTTTGATGACACATTTCAAATAATGCAATTTCTGAACGTCAACTTCGTTGATTTTCACTTTTCCTTCTAGTGCATTCCGTACTTCCGCTTGTGCCTTTTCCAATACTCTTGGATTCCTTATTAGTTCTGACATTGCCCATTCTAACGCAGTTGCTGTAGTTTCACCTCCTGCACCTACAATATCCTGAAAAATATTGTACCAATTAACACTAAGAATGTCACAAAACAAATTAACCAACAATAAATTGGGATACTAAATTTAATCCTAAATATTTTTACCAATTATGACTTGTCATTCTTTTGTTAGTATTCGTATAAGAGATTGTCAAATCAATGTAATAAGAGATTGCATTTGCGGTTGAAAATTAGATGATAACTTAAAGTTAGTACAAAAAATTAGGATTTGAAAGTTGGTGTTTCTAGTATAATAAGGACATATGAAAAAAGAAGAGAAGGCTTATACTGCGTGGTCTGAAAATCATACCATGATCACAGTTTTTATATGATTAGTTGTGATTCCAAATTTGAGCTCACTTGATTGTTGGAGTCTCAAAAGCACATCAAGTAAATCTTCTTCCTCCGGCGTTTCATCCGTCGTCGCTATCGTGTGCTTGATATTCTTCTCCTTGTGCTCGTCAACGATAGCATCAAGAATCTTGGAAATCTTCTGCCGTATTCTCTTTAGTGCAGCCTTTGTACCAGTCACATGAGCAAGGAGTTTAACGGAAGGAAAGCAATCCGCAAGAGTAAATCCGGTGCTGAAAGTCAGCAACTCTTTGAGTGATGATACGTACTCATCATGACCCGAACACTTCTTCCCATAGACCACCGTCGAAATCGTCGCGATTGTCATGGAAATGATCATCTCACTGAAGTTAATCGCGATAAGCGAGGAATTAGATTTTCGGGACATAAAAATGGATTCAATGAGGCTCCAAACTTGTTCTTCTCTGACCGATCGAAAGGACATCACGCGCTTGGGACTTAGCAGCTCAACGACACAAATTTTTCTCATTTGGCGCCAGTACTCCCCATAAGGAGAGGAGACAAGACCACCCGGGTGGTCAAACGACATTGCTTCAAGGCCAAGTGTGAGGGGTCTTTGTGCAAAAACAAGCTCATGAGTATGCAAAACCTCTTTGGCTGCTTCTGGAGAGGAAATTACGACAGTCAAAACCTCACCAAAGTGGAGCTTCATAACTGGCCCGTATTTCTTTGACAAGTCTCTTAAGGAACGATGTGGGAGTGAAGATGAAGAAGAAAGTGCTAATTGATGCAAGTTTCCAATAAGTGGAAATTTCCATGGTCCGGGGGGTAGTTTGTAATAATTAGAAGTTTTGAATGATCTCTTTTTCCAAAGTATTAGTGGAAATAGGAAGAGAAGAATGATGAGAACAAGATAAAACCAGGAGATTTGCAACATTTTTTTTTTTTAAAGGAGTTCATAGGCCTATGGAAGGCTATTAAGTTTCTAGTTGTTCTGTACTTTAATTTATGGATGTAATCAAGATCAGATCTTCTGTGATTTTGGGTGATATCTTCTTGTTTAAATTAATGATAAAAGCTCCAAAAAAATACATAAATAATTGGACTATCTGCCAATTGAATCAGCTGCACATGACCGTTATCTCTGAATTTGGTTTCAAGTGTGTTATCTTCAAGCTTTTTTTTTTACTATATAGCGAAAGGACAAACACCAAAAACAAAATAGGCAAGTGGACAACCATTGCCGTATTAATGCATAAATTAAGATCAATGTGTATCCATCTTTATAGCGAGAAAATATCGTTATTCTAAGAAAAAAAAAAAAAAAATAGGAACAAATTCTAAGAACAAAAAGGAATAAAACGAAAGAAGAGACAAAGAGAGAGTTTTCTTTATTATATATCTTTTATGACAAGAACAGGCACGGAGCCAGGTAGGGGCTTGAGCCCCTCTTATTTTTCTTTTTTATTTCTTTTTAGAAAACTTATATTTATCTCTAAATAACACAAATCCAACTACAATTCAATATACTTTTGGGGTCCAATAACCCAAGTAGTTTTAGTTACTAGTTGGCCTGTACATGGGTTGAGTTGGAGCGGGTTTAACATTTGATGAATGCCGATGAGTTTTGGACTATTAAAGTGCATTTGATAGATGGATTTCAAATCTTGATTTTAGGTTCTGATTCAGAATCAGTATTTGTTTACAGTGATTTTGAATCATGGTTCATAATCAGTGTTTAGTTTCGAATGATTCTGAATCATGATTCAGAATCTAATGTGATGTTTTAAACTAACTCAAATCATGATTCTAAAATCACGCCCCTCTTGATTCAAGGTGATTCAAATCATTGATTCTGAATCATGATTTGAACCTAAAATCATGAATCATGATTTTGATTTTAAAATCATGATTAGAATCACCCTGATTTGAATCCTCATACTAAACGAACCCGAGAGTGTTTGGTATAAGGATTCGTAATATGGTTCGAATTATGGTTCGTAGTTCGTTATAGTATTTTTTTCTCACAAAAAATACACGTAAACTAAAAATGATTTTAAATTATAATTTTAAATCAGTGAACCAAGTCAAAAACTTTTGAATTTCTGATTTTCGACTACTTTAAAGGATCAACCAAAATCAACAAAATGTATTGCATTAAAATTGCGTCAGCGGGTCAAATGTGATTACTACATGTTATACAACAAAAATGATCGAAACGAGATCTTAAAATCAGATCCATATGATATCTCCAACGCAAACAAGAGTACAAAGCAAAATTATCAAAAGTCAAAATTAGATCTCGCGGTGGATCTTGAAACGGCGACACTGGCAAGCCATCTCGTTCACGATGCCAGCGCACCGCTGCGAGTTCATTAATTTTGTCAAACTTTTGAGCCTTGGAGTCCTAAAACTAAACCGTAAATATTAGTTTTCCAATACTATATAGTTCATTAAGTCAAACAACCTAGGCGAACCTTCTCATTAGTTTAACATCAAACGCGAACAACAAAATTAACATCTTTTTTTTTTTTTTTTTTTTCCTTCCAAATTAAACTTGTCACTAGAAAGTCTCCTTTTAGGCTCTTACAATACCACAAGAATATGCAACTAATGATGTATATGTGACAACTAAGATGCTTTATTGATACTTAATCAACGACAATATTAGTGTTGATAAAATCAATAACGAACTTCTTATGAAAGCAATGAATTAATTGATCACAACGATCCAAAACCACATTGATTCCGCATGACATAATCTGTAAAAGCAACAATTTGTGGATAAACATCACTCAGAAATTGATGTACTGCTTGGAAAGGACCAGCATTTTGAATGAAATTTGTCTCTGAATCACCTTCAAAAGTGAATGACTGTAGTTTTGTACAAAACTTGATGAGAAAAAAAAAAAAACAAATATCAGAACGTTACACATGAAAACGCATGTGTTGACTTTGTCATGCTGCCGAATCTGTAAAGCCCCTTTTGGGGAAGCATGAAGGTTAAACAGTAAAACATAGACCATGAGTGTTTGATGCACTTCTAAGCCCGCATGCTTAGTAGTTCACACAAACTGCTCATAATTATCATGTGCGCAAACCCAAATAAAAAAAAAAAAAAAATAGAAATAAACAAAACCAAAAGAGAGTGAAAGAGAGATATAAATAAAGAATAATTCTTAAGTGAGAACTGTCTTTTTTAATTATTTATAAAAATTATTATTTTAATTAAATTAAAATTTTAATATTTTAATGTGTAAGTGTAGTTATTAAAAATTAAAACGCAAATTTAAACAAATTCGAGTTTAAAATTCAAGTTTTTAAAGAAAAAAAAAAACTTTCACAAACAAGAACATCTAACTTTTTAATTATTTATAAAAATTATTATTAAAATTAGATTAAAAAATTTAAAAAAACTTAAATTAACGAACTAAACAAATCTTTATTATACGCGATATATATCATTAAAAATTTAATTCAATAATTAAAATAGCAATACGAATTAGGAAACTGATAATTAAGAATAAAAAAGAACCTCCTGCAATTCCCATGCCATAGTTACTGAGCCAAGGTCTTCACACCAAATGATTTCCCCACATCACATCGTTATCACAGCACGACACTGCTCCAAAGAGTGGGGGCCAGTCATCTTCTCAAAGTGAAGGCTTTTGCCCTTCACATTATTACATCTTGATACGTATCCCCTTTTTTTCTTTCACTTTTTAACGTGCCATTCAAAACTTTCTTTTACTCTAAAGGTGGGGATTTTTCTTTTTACTTACCTAATACAATGGGCTAATCGTATGCTTATTAAAGCTGTTATTGTAAGCATGTGTATAATAATGGGAAACTATTATTAAGGAATTGTAGAATTACATGTGTTAAGAGATTATGCGGTTGAAACCATATGGAATTGTAGAATTATGAACTATAATGACGATCATTATGATACATGCTCAAGGAAAAACAGCTTATGTGCAATTATTTATGTAGCATAGTTGATTACCATAAGTTGAAAGGTATGAATATATGAGATGTGTACTTGAAGATAGTAAATTAAATTCAAACTTATTCTTGAAAGATATAATATAGGATAATTTTATGTTAGATTATTAACAAATACTTATGTATATATAAACTATATGATAGTGTCTTTTTGTAAACATGGTTGTTGACCGTCAAATCAAATTCAAATACAGTTTTTAATCTTAAACAAAATTAAAATTAAAATATGATATTTTAGTTAAACCTTTTGAAGATGTTACGATTAAAAATTGTGTTTTGCCTTTTAAATTTATCCTATCAAATAAGTGTCTTAAAAGTCCCCATTTGTTTACATGGTAATTTTGAGCTATCAAAGTTTAATGAGAAAAATATACGATAAGAATCTAATAGTTCAAAATAATAAAGGAGTCTTTAGGCATAAGATTAAGAGTTTTTTTAGTTCACACATTCAAGTCAATAATTTTAATTTATTAGTAAAAATTTTGTGAGAAAATAAATTTTTAAATTCAAATTTTTTATAAAATAAAAAACTATAATAAAATTAAAATAATAGATTCAAGTAAAATAATCAAACGAGACTCAAGACTATGCTTACTAATAATAAATGTTTCTAAACATTATGGCCTTATTTTATTTATTTATTCATTATTTTTTTAACTCTCGATTGGGTTACTTATGAGTTATACCTACCTAGAATTGTCAATTGAAAAAAGGCAAATTATAAAAAGATAAAAGATTCAAAAGTTGGTGGTAAATCATTTGTTGTGAAGTCATGCTTCTTCTTCTTCTCTGCTTTTAGGCTTTAACCATTCCCTGTAGAATGGCAGACTTTCAATTCAGCTTCAAAGGAAATTATGATTGGGGACAAAAGAGAAAGATCACTAACAGTGCAATAATTTCTTCGATAAACATTCAAATTTAACTTTTCTTTGACCAGCCGTCTTCTTTCTTTATCCCATTAACTTTCTTTCCTCGATTTTAACAACTTTTATCTGTTGATGATATAGCCATTAAGTGAAAATGCAATCTAATCCAAAACCCTGAAATTCTAGACAAAATCAATTTATGAAAAAAAAAAAAAAAAAAAAAAAAATCTAGACCACGAAAATTAGCTCAATAAGCTGTACACAAAAATTAGTTACAACCTTCTAACAGTTTCAATTACCAAGCTGGATATCCAGAGCCAAAAAAAAAAAAAAAAAAAAAGAAATACCCAGCTGGATATATATGACAGAAATAGAGAATGTAATTACATGTTATTTATCTTATTAACTAATGTGACATTTGGTTATATATGACTCTTATGGTAGATAAATTTCTTATTGTTATATTTTTTTTTTTCAAAATCATTGTTATATGGACAATATTGCTTTACATCCTCTACTTTATAGATATAAGATTTAACTTTAAATTCAACACACACACACACATATATATATATTATGCACACAATATAGTTAATCCTATTTTGGTTTTTTAGCGAGTGGGGTTTCAAAGTCCTGGATTCATGATGTGTTTCAGAACAATCATGATTGGGTTTTACTGCATATAATGGTCAAAGTGCTGACGCATAAAGTTGGATATGGATTGTCGTTACTTGGCCTAAATTTATAATCATTATTGGTCCGAAGAGAACACAAAGATAAAAAAAAAAAAAAAAAAAAAGATTAATGGAGTTGTGAATAGTTATTTTCAATATTCCAAGTCTCTAAGACTTAACTTCAAGTATTTCACAAGGATGTATAGCATCAGATACATTGCAGAACACATTTAGTTCATAAATTAAAATTATAAAATTAAAATTATTTTTAATTTATGTATATTTTTTTTAAAAAAATATTATAATAAATTATAAATTATAATTTAAATTATAATATAAATTTTTTTTTTAAATGTTTCATTATTTTTTAAATATGGTGTCTGTTCTCTTTAAAAAATTGTTGTTCTGAATTTTATCATTCAATTAACCACAATATACGAAAATGTTTACTGTGGGGCACGTTAATTTATATATTTCTAAAGTAATTTCTATGACCATTACATTGATTTTTAACATTACTCAAAGAGAAAGTTTCACAATAACAATAAGACATTTAAAATAATGGATTTTCACGTTATTGAAAGGTGCTTGAAAAAAAAAAAAAAAAAAAAAAAAAAAAAAAAGGGGATGTTGTTTACTCATGTATTTTACGGAAGCAGTAACAATTTTGCATGTGTCCTTAAGGATTGATTGCAATTAATAGCATTATTTGTATGGATTATCATGTTAATATAAAGTTGTCTATATTTATTAAGAACAAGTAATTTTATGACTTTACCAATTATGACCATGATGATCCCAATATAGCTTTATTAATTAATACCTACCGACGAACAAGTAACAATTATGCATGTGTCCTTAAGGATAGATCGCAATTAATAGGATTATTTGTATGGATTATGATGTTAATATAAGGTTGTCTATATTTATTAAGAACAAGTAATTTTATGAATTTACCAATTATGACCATGATGATCCCAATATAGCTTTATTAATTAATACCTACCGTTTTGTAGCATGACGATGGTAATGGGAGAATTAATTATAATCTTATGTGTTGTGTGTGAAAATGTGTGGCGCGTGGATGGACGATAGTGTGACACGTGGCTTTATTTTTCCTCAAAATGCAATAACCCTCGACGCTTGAGCCTCCTTTCACCTCCACTGCAAAGAGTCCAATTTAGGGCGTCGACTTCGCATGACGTCGACGAGTCGTACTGTCGACCCTATGACGTTAACATTCCTCGGGAGAGAATCGACTACCAAGAATGACAACTAGGCTAAACAAAGACAGACGGCGAAAGGAATGCCCCAAAGGGGAAAGCCTAACATTACAAGTACACGCATTAATTGCAAACCCTTAAACCGCCCTACGGGGGACAGAAAAGGGTTATAGGTACCTACAGAGCCGTAATAGGAGATTAATTGGTGAGTGAACAGTTCAAAAGGTGATTAGTGGGCTATGGTCTGGACTTAGAAAGTCAGACCACTCATGTGCCTCTGTCAACAAAGGAGAACCGCCCAACGAAATAAACTCGGCTATAAAAAGGGCAAAGCCCTAGACATAAGGGGGGTTGGTTTTTTTGAGGGAGAAAAAATGAGAGAATAACAATTGATGTAAATTGTAACCACCTCAAAAGAAATACAAAACCACAGTAGAAGTAGTGCTTCATTAATAGAGTGAACCACTATAAAAATTTTGTGTGTTCTTCTACTTTAAGCATGATTCTTATATTGCTCAACCTTCTTAGATATCAAAGAACACTTCACAACACAAATTCTAGCACGCAGTTAATATTAAGCCAGTAACCCAACGGGATACCTAGAGGTCACCCGACTTATTTCTGTTGATGAAATTTCACCGTCAACATTATGTTTTTTTTTTCATATTTATCAAATGTTCGTAAACTTTTGGTCACCTTATTTAGTCTTTTAAGATTATAAAGTTGTGTGTTCAAGGTACATGGACATTCTAGATCAGAATATTTGATGAGAACGTGGGGCGTTAGAACACCATTATGATCTCAATTTTCATCTAAAAAACAAAATGTAACTTTAATATTACTATAATGTGAATACGTTTTAAACAACATGCACCTTTTTTTTTGGGGGGGGGGGGAATATTAGATACAATGGTGTTAAGTACTATAATTAAAAAAAAAAAAGGGTTTCATTGATTTAAGTTTTGAAGTCGAGCTAAAAAGTGATTTTATGTTAAAGAAATACTGTAGCACAAAAAATTTAAATTTTGTAAGGAAAAACACTATACACCCATTTTGTTCATGGTTCAAGTCATTGATTTTTATTCCGAATTTAAATTTTATGAGAGAATCAATTAACGAAAAATTTTTTATGAGAGAATACACTATAACAGAATTAAAATTATTAATTTAAACGTGTAAATCAAACATACATTATAATAAAAACTTAACTTGTAATTCAAATCATTAAAAATTATTTAATACATGTATTCAAACCTAAACTATAAATTTTCTATTATGTTTTTGTTCTGGTAAAGAATTTGAATAAAAAAAATTCCGCGCAGATGGAAAAGACTCACCTGGGAGACAGATCAGAGATGAACTCCCAGCTCAGATATGGCTAGTCACGTGGTTGCCGGTGAAAGCAGAGCGTGGAGGACAAGACAAGTGTGTAATTTCATATCATTTGGACAGCAATGGAATCGTCAGCGTCACTCTTGGAAGTTGGGGACTGCACTTTGGCCTCACTGTCTGCTCTGCTTTGGCGGTTTTCCCCTCATCTCTTACTCTCGGTTTGCCACACTTTTTGTGCCGTTTCTACCATGCTCTTAAACACAACCATGTTTGTATATTGAGGCACAAAATAAAATAGGGTCTTTTTTTTAAAAGCAAACTCTTCAATTTGACAGTTTTATCGGTCGATATTTGTAGCATTTTTTATGCGAGTTTGTAACACTAAAGTAAATGTTGAAGAGAATGTAGTTTAGTGGTGAACTTATACACACACACACACACACACACATTATTGAGGGTTACTTGAACATATAGACGAAGTTTCAATGTTGAACAAAATGTATTACAAGTGCTGAAATGATAATGGTCACACCAGACTGTCATATCATTAATATTTTGATGTGTATTGGAGATAGTTTAACATCATTTTTTTTCTTGATTTTTTATTTCTTAGTTTGTTTAATTTTAAGATAAAATATTCATTAATAAAATTAATGACATCTTTTTTTCTAAACAATTGATTTTAATATATATATATATATATTTTTGAATGTGATTCAATGATATTTTACATCATATTAACAAATTAACTACCACGACCCTTCAACAACAAGAAATAAAAAAACTTAGACCCCGTTTATTCCACCAATTTGAGTTTTGTTACAGTAAAAAATTCTCAGAAATAGTCACATCTAACTTTTTTACTATAGTAAAAAACTCTCACATGAAGTCACATCTCAATTCAGATTAAAAACTCAAATCAACAAAGTAAACGGGCCATTAATTATTAAAAAAGAAATAAAAAAAAGACTGGCACTATTATCTGGTGGATGAGATTGAGAAAATTATTAGGATCTTAGATATTAAGAGACATTTTATACTCGAAGAACAAAAGTTCTACCTTCCAAAAAAAAAAATAATAAAAAGTCAATAAAATATAGCATTGCTGCCATTCCTTTGTTTTTTTTTTTTTTTTTTTTTTTTTTCTTCTTAGTTTGAAACATATTTTTCTACTTTTTTTATTTGCTAACGTGATAACCAATCTTATGTCTTTGACGTTGAAGATATATGCCTTAATGTAAGATTTATATCATATTGCATGAGATTTAATTTATATAAGATACAAATCTTAAATCTTATCTTATATAATATAAGATATAAGATTGATCTTATAGCTTACGTTTTGAATGCCACATAATTAAGTATCAATCTTATACGTTGAAGACATTTATCTATTAGCGTTTTTTTCTTAATTTTTGATAAAACAAAGAGTTTTTGACGTAAAATATATGCAGTGCGATTTGTTAATATTTTTTATCTTTAAATCGAATCATAATCACATAAAAATGAATTGACAAATATGTGTTAATATTGCACAATTTCATTGTTAAGATCACACGTGAAAGAAAAGAATGGTTAGTAGAGAGATTTGTTTCCTGATTCAAATCATAATTCGTAATTCGTTATAATATCTTTTCTCATAAAAATATATCGTAAATAAAAAATGATTCACTGATTTGAATTTAGAATTTAAATTTTATTATAGTAAAAAATTTTAAAAAACATTCACATTTAATTTTTTTACTCTATTAAAAAATTTTCATATAAAATTACATCTTAACTTAAATTAAAAATTTAAATTAGTGAACTAAACGGACCTTCAAATAGACAAATTCAGTCCAATTTGATTAAAATCTGATGATCCAATGTATACCTAATTTTGGGGGAAAAAAAATTATGTGGTAACCGGGAGGGTTAAAACAAACAATATCAAACCCATAATTTTGGAAGTAAAAAAAAAAAAAAATCGTCAACTTCAACGAGTAACGACAACGAACCAGCGTGGGGATTCCCGTTCTTGGTCATATGTGGTGTGGGTACGGTTTTCGCGTGTCCCCTCGACTCGTCCTTTTAAAACTTCCCGCATATTTTAATACAACTCACAACTCAACTAAATTCCCCTTAATTCTCGTCACTCCCCAAAAACCAAAACCAAAATTCTCTTTCTCTCTCTAAATAAATGATGACATACGAGACGGTGGAGGAGGCGGCGGCGGCGCTGGGCCGGAACCTGAGCGCCGCGGAGGCACTCTGGTTCAGTTACTCTGCCCGGAAGTCCGACTACTTCCTGTACTGCCACAACATCCTCTTCCTCTTCCTCACCTTCTCCGTCGTCCCCGTGCCTCTCGTCCTCCTCGAGCTCGCCCGCTCCTCTGGCCTCCTCCGCTACAAGATTCAGCCCAAGGTCCGCCTCTCCCTCTCCGAGACCCTCTCCTGCTACCGCGACGTCATGCGCATGTTCTTCCTCGTCGTCGGCCCTCTCCAGCTCGTCTCCTTCCCTTCCATCAAGGTTCCGATTTCCCGATTCATTCTTCTTCTTTCTTCCATTTCATTTCAATGTCTTGCCTTTTGCTGCTTCAGTTCTTCGTTTTGCTAGTGATCGAGATTTTCCGCTTCACTTCAATTTGTTGCTTTTTTTTAATGATTTTTCGGTTCATTTCGATTCTTCTCGTATTTGGCTGTTTTTTTTTTTTAATGATTTTGCGGCTCATTTCAACTTTTGTTGCTATTTCGGTTCAATTTCGGTTTTTTGTTGCTTTTCTGCTGAATTTCTTGCCTACTTAACTTCTGATCTGTTCAAAATTCGTGTGAATTAGGTCAAAATTTGATGATTTTTTTCATTTCTGTGAATTTACAGTTGATTGGGATTAGAACGGGATTGCCATTGCCTTCTGGGTGGGAGATTCTCTCGCAATTATTGGTTTACTTTGTGGTGGAGGATTACACGAACTATTGGATCCATAGATTTTTGCATAACAAATGGGGATACGAGAAGATTCACCGAGTTCATCACGAGTACACGGCTCCGATTGGATTTGCGGCGCCATACGCGCATTGGGCGGAGATTCTGATCCTCGGAATCCCTTCTTTTCTAGGGCCGGCAATGGTTCCTGGACACATGATCACCTTCTGGTTGTGGATTGCTTTAAGGCAGATTGAGGCCATAGACACTCACAGCGGGTACGCACGCCTCATTCTTTTTTTTTTTTTTTTTTTCATTATTTTTATTTGTGGGCTTTCCATTTGTTCGTGGTCTTACTCTTATCTTCTTATGCTGATTGTGATTGAGCCATGTGAAGTACGCCTTTATTTCTATGTTTAATGGAATTGCATGTGAAGTTCTCTTGATTTGAAGGATCTTCATTAGTGGGTTAACTTTTTGCTGATGGGGACTAGGTTCAACATGATGCCCTTTTAACTTTTCAAACCTTTCTTGTTGAATATCTCGCTCGGGGATTTTCAGTTCCTTTAATGAGATTTTTATAGAACTCTTGAAAAGGATTGGCATTAGTTTGGTACATTGGTTCTGTTCTGTGAAAAAGACTTTTTGCGTGTGTTTGTTTTGCCATAAAGATTTATACCTCCATTTTAGGTAATTCTTGGACCTTACAATATGTAAAATCGGAGAATTGAGCTCTTTAATGAAATTAAGAGTGAGATATATTTGTCACTATTATTGTTATGTGCCATTGGAGGAATGGGTAAGCCGCCGCATAGCGTGTTGCTTGTTTGATATTATGTGTGTTTCAGAATTCTCCTAGTATGGTTAGGCAAGAAAATAATGCTGGTGGGGCTTGTGGAACTTTTTATACAACTGGATGAACAATCTGGTGATGTAGGTGTGGGGTTACATCAGGGTCCTGGTGGTTTCTCTGAGTTGGAATGTCCTAATTCCTAGCTGTATATACTAGTTATTTTATGGCTCCTCTATTATCCTCTATTATAGAAGGATTAACTGCTGCTTGAATGAAAATTTCTTCAGGTTCTTCATTTGTTTTGGATTTTTTTTTATTTTTTATTTTTTTCTCTGACTGGGTAGCCTTTTTTAAAGAAATACGAATCAGCTGCAAAAGAAGAATTATGCTTGTTCTCTAGAGGATATTTCAAATATTTTCAATAGCCTTTCTTAAATGTTCCACATGTGAAGTTCTGGCTACTGATTTAATGCAGAGCAGAGCTTTTCGTAATGAATGTTTTATCCGCAGGTATGAATTTCCCTGGAGCCCCACCAAATACATTCCATTTTATGGTGGTGCTGAGTATCATGATTACCATCACTATGTTGGGGGACAAAGCCAGAGCAACTTTGCTTCTGTTTTCACCTACTGTGATTTCATTTATGGAACTGACAAGGTGAAATACAATGTTATTATATTAGAACTCTCTGCCTGTTCTTTTTAATTAATCCAATTCATGACTTGGGATTAATATTATTTTGTTCAACTTCACTAGGGCTTCCGATATCAGAAGAAGATCCTCAAGAAGGTAAATTATTCCTTAGAACACTGATCAAGTGCTTTTGCTTTTTTCTTTTTCATTCCATTGGAGCTTGATCATATTTATAAGTATGAGGAACCAGGACTTGCTCTTGATAGATCATTAAGTAGTTTATGGTTCAAAACTTTAACATTACTACTTAAATAAGTTAATTATGATGAATAGTTCGTAGATGGCTATATCACCATTTTTCAAGACATTGTTTCCTATAAGTTCTTTTGCAATGAATATGAATTTGAGACTCCACCGAGACTTGTGAAAGTCAGACTAATTCTGGAGTTTCCGAGTGCATTCCTCCTCTCCGTAGGGAAGTGTTCCACATGGATTAAAACAATCGTGTTTCCTTTGAATCTTTTTTCTTTAAAAGGCACCATCAGAGCTTATAAGTTGATTAGTCCTTTTTGGAAAATTTGTGTGTTGTTCGTTTCATTACTAGTTTGTGTTTCCCTTTACTCTTCATCTGGCCATATGTTATACTAACATCATTTACATAGTTCTTTCTATCTTGGATTTTGCATTTCTCTTCTGGTTCTAATTTTCTAAATATTAATGTTGATTTATTTCAGTTGAAAGAAGAAAGCTATGAAAAGCATAATGGAGGGCCATACCAATTTTCAACTCAAGATCTTAAGTCTGACTAGTGGGGCTGCAAAGAAACCCTATCAGCAACGAAGGCCATATCAGATGCTTCTCAGTTCTCACTGGTGAGAACTCTCTTAAGCTCTGATTTCAAGTTGACATCTCTATGCTAGTCCAGTGAATAGAATGCTTTAGTGGCTCTTGTGGAGATTAACTTGGGGTTTTTTGGAACTGTGATAAGGTGTAGCTTGGGGGGGTATTTTATAGTATAAGATTGTAACGGTAGGGTTAAGAGTTCAGACATTTTATTTTTATTTTTTTTTTCTCTCTTTTTTCCCTCTTGTGGACGTTATTTTAAAATTAATATATATTACAATTCTGATCGTGACACGTGTTTTCAGAAGATTATGGATTGCATGTTAGAAAATGACGATAACAATAACAAAAGCATTATCTGATATAAAGGTTAGCAACTTTTTGTTCTAAAATATACTAAAAGAGCTTTATGCTTAATGAATCATTAATTGTTCTGTATCTAAGTAGGAGGCACATGCATTATTTATATAGCTAATAGAGTGGAGAAAACATGGGAAGAAAAGAAAACATGTGAAAGTCTGGCAGCTTAATTGAAACGAAACTCTAATGCTGAATAGCTTATGAAAGAAAACTAATACATTTTATATATATCATGTTGAGAGTTTTATATGCATTGTAGATGTGGGTATAGACGTGTTAACTCCAAAAAATGACCCATGTGAGATTTGCTACATTTGTCAATGATTTTAAGCATTATCGACTTTGGACTCGTGGGGATTTTTTAAACCTGATATATCCTCATTCCCAATTTCCACCACTGAGTCTAAAGTCTGAATCCAATCAGCTCCTGACGACAACACGGTTAGGCTGTAGTTTTGTTTGTTACAATTTGACAGTTGGAGAAGTAGATCTGATCATTTATGGAGATTCTGTTTCGCGTGTCAAAGAGAAATAGAGTCTAAAGTTGGTGGTACTACATCTGGCCTTCTGAAACCAAGCCTGTTGCATTTGCAAAATACTGACGAAAGGTGGATCTCGTGTCGCCAAGTACTTGGAGCTTATGCTGGAATAGGATTCCAGTATAACACACGGGTTTTCACGACCAAATCATATGAAATTAAAAATATATATGAAATTTGAATTTGATATTTGACGTTTAAAAAATTGTATCTGCTGCGTTTTAAACATTTAAACTAGTAAAAATCGACTGCATATCAACAATAGCACCCACAGCCCGTCTAGCTCAGTCGGTAGAGCGCAAGGCTCTTAACCTTGTGGTCGTGGGTTCGAGCCCCACGGTGGGCGTTTCTTTTTCTTTTTTTGAGCTGAAATTTGTCCATACTAGGCTAAAAACGGTTAGGGGTGACAATTTGTATCACATGTTTTGATCATTTTTTTTAATTTATAATCAATCTAAATATGGCCCGTGATACGAAATTTTTTAAAAATCGCAATACAAACACGACACATCACTTTACGGGTTGACACAACACGATACAAAAATGATCCGTGACACGAAATTGACCTGTGACATAAAATTTGTGAACCCGAAATTGACACGAAAATTATATATTTTGATTTAATTTTTTACATATTAGAAATAATTTAAATTCATAACACACTAAAATACAATAACATCTATTGAAATTAAATAAATAATAGTATAAGATTTTTAGTATAAGTATCATGATATCACAAATTCATAATAAAATAAAAATATATGTAATGAATATTATATGTATTTTTTAGTTTTTTTACGAGTTTCGTGTCGTGTTCGTCTAATCTAAAATTAACCCGTGTTTTTCGTGTCAATTTTAAGTCGACTCAATTTTAATCTGAATCTCTTTTTTTTTAACCTTAACCCATAAAATTCATATTATTTTTTAATTGTATTGTTATATCATAACTCATATTACCGTCCCTAAAAAACCGAATATTCCAAAAATACACCTGGCTCATACTATCATACCGAGCTTTTGGTACTGACCCACTGCCCAATGCCATCTGCCACGTAGTCTAAAGTATAATCCATCTTGTTAGAAAGAGTGTTAAAGATCATTTTAGTCCCGACCAAATTCAAAATGTTCTTAATATTTGATCTATTAAATTGTCCGAAATTAAAATTTCTTATCTATTTGATTGTTAATCGAAGAAAAAAGGCGCGTAAAATCGTGTGAGGTTTTAAAGATCAGGGGCAAATGAGATTCCGCCTATGGTCAAGAATTAAAAATGAGTTTAGCCCGAACGAAAACAACTGTCACTACTTTTCCGCCGTCTACCCTACCAAGTCACTAACGGTAATCTGCCTTGTTACTAATGGTAGTCTGACATTTACCATCATATTTGGAAGTCTATCTGTGACTGACTGTAGTCATATTACCGATGGTAGTCTATCGTACTACCTACAATTTGTAATCAAAATACTTCACAATTACAGAAAACAATATGAAAGAAAATCTAGCCGAGAAACGTTCACCATAATGGATGTCACTGGATTCAAATAGGAAAACTCATGCCAGCAGCATATTTTGTTGGAACAAACCTACCTCTGAGGGGGGAGAGAGAGAGAGAGATATCTAATTTAGGTAATAGTTTGAAGGTAAGATTTTCCACCCCTTTTGGAGAAATGTAACATCAAGAGTAAAAAGTTTTTGAAGATTTACAAGATCATAAGGATTAATCCCATAAATGGTCATTACAGTTTTATCTTTAATATTTTTTAACTTTTAAAATGTCTCACAGTTAGTTTCTGAAATTTATTTTGTTTGAGTTTTTATCCTTCCATTAACTATGCGTTAAATATTTGATGGAATCCGTGTAAATTAGCAATTAAAATTGAAAATAGTTAAAAATTATAGACTATTTGAGGAAATTAACTTTTGTTTTTATAGTCCTTAAACTTTAGATGTTTCTGATTTTTTTTCCTTAATTTACACATATTTGGTCAAATATTTAACACTTAACTAACAAAAAGACTGAAATTGAAATAAAATAATCTCTGAGGGACTAAATGTAGTACATTTAAAAATTATGGACTAAAATGAGATTGAAGGTAAACTTTATTATCAAGATTAACTCAAATCATAACAAGAATTTTTTTAGACCCCGTTTATTTCACTGATTCAAGTTTAGAATTCAAATTTTATTACAGTAAAAAGCTCTCGTATAAAATTACATCTCAACTCAAATAAGTGAACTAAACGGCATTTTAGAGTCCGTTTGGTTCATGGATTAAAACTGTGTGATTAGAATCATTTTCAATTTACGTGTATTTTTTGTGAGAGAAAATACTATAGTAAACCACGAATCATAATTCAAATAAGGGATTAAATCCCTCTATCAAACATCACAGTGTCATTTTTCGCTATTTCATTACGTCTTAGCCGTCCAAAATGGCAGTGATTGGGCTTGTGGGCCTAAAACGCCTCAGAAAAACAATGTTATAGCCCGGCCGAAGGAAGGCAGCCATAACACCGAATTGAATAGAGAAAATTGTAAAAACTGATCCTTAAACAAATCCTTCTCAAATTAAATACATGCATTAAATATATACATTAAGATATGAAGGCTCTTTTTCCTTTGATACCTCTTTGATAATAATCTGTTAAATATAAATAATAATTTATTAAATTTTAAATAATAATCTGTTAAATTACGCCTGTCACCGGCGATCGGAAACCCTCGCAGGCGACATCTATCAAAGTATCGATAATAATCTATTAAATTACTTACTCTAAAGGAACAAATTTTAATAAGTTAATGTTGAGACTCAAAAATCTTTAATACTACAATTTTAAAAGGTATTTATTAAAATTGCCCAATTGGATAAGATAGGACAGTATTTTGGTAGGCTTTTTATTTCTTATTTATTATACTTCAAAGTAGAGTCTAACGTGATTGCAAAACTTGAAATCCGTACTAGGTCTAGCTATATTTGTCTATATCTAGTTATCTACATAGGTCGGTTTTGTTCTTGCTCATCTTAGTCAAAATTTTCTGTCATGTGGGTCACAACTCACGAGCCACATCTCTTCATCAACTATTGTTTTTAGCTCAACAAAACCATATATATGAACTGCTCCACCACCCGCACCGCTTACAACATTAACGGTAAGAACATTAATCGAGTGTGATCATTTAATTTATACAAACTATCAACTCTAATATTATTTATTAGAAAGATTAGCTATTAGGTCTTAAATCTTTCTATATCTATAAATTATTTCACCTATTTATTTACTTTTTATATAAGACAGTACTTTTCTCAACTATATATATATATATATATATATATATATATGCGCGCACTCACATATGACTATATCTAGTAACCTACAATGGTAACTTAATTTGGAGCACCAAGACTTATTATTATCACGATCCTTCACTTTACCCTTTAGTTTGATGCAAAATCCATGACCCTTCCTAACTTCGTGTGACCCTACAGGAGTTTCCAAGCGCTCGGCCTACCAAAAATGACTTCTCTCTCTCTCGTTTTGTTTTGGTTTTTATGTCAAGAATTATGTCAAATAACCACCACACTTGACTCCTGCAAAGTCGGCTTTCATAGGGTTTAATTATTGGAAACTATTGATTACCATGATCCTAATGAACTTACTAGTGTCAATTAATTAGTAGATAAGGGATGGAAACTTTTTTAACAAAGTCATTCATCTTTGAAAGAACCTCTCACCGGAAAAGGAAATAGAATGGAAAATTCCCGAAAGAAGAGAATAATTGTGGGCTATGAGGTGTACTTTTATGTCGGAATATATAGGATTTTTTTTTTTTTTTTTTTTTTTTTGCCATCTCCTTGGGAGACTTCATGAACTTTTGTGTAAAAGGAATGTTAACGGACTTTTTTTTTTCCTATTGTTAACGGAAAAGATGCTACATAGTCAAACCAGCTCGACTGTTGATAGGATTTTCAAGGACTCAATGTTGTGATTAATAGTTTTAGATGTGACATGTTATAGGTGTGCGTGTGTATATATAGCTAGCGCAAATTAACGAGTCAACATTTGTTTAAAAGTATTCTATGAGAAGGAAGCAGAAGAAGGTTTAAACATCATGTGAAAACGTTTAACAAAAAAAAAAAAAAAAAAAAAAAAGTGAAAACATAGATATATATTATATTATATATATATATATCCTGGCTTGAAAAGTGGACTATTGATTGAGGACTTTGTTGTGTGTGAAGAGCTTTTACTATAAATTGAAAGCCACGGAAATCCATTACCATAAATAACAGAACCCAATCTGATATGATGCTGACCAAAGGTTCCAAACTTTTTTTTTTTTTTTTTTTTTCTTTTTTTCTTTTTTGCTTTCTATATGAGTTTCTTAAAACGCATTATAAGGGCCATGACTCTAGGCATTGTCCCATACCATAGTCTCATTTGTCGTTCTCCAATTCTCAAAAGACACTCATTACATACCTATTTTGGTGCCTCAATCAACGCATGCCTTTTATCTATACTCTACAACACTACTATATAGTTAAAAGGACATATATACGTACGTAGCTGCCAACTTTGAACAAACTTAAAAATAAAATAAAAAACCGTGCCCTATTAATAAGGTAAGAAAACCAATTCTCCTACCCAATTTAGTGTATTAAATGAATCTGCTACCTTAAACATCATGCTTAACAGTTTTTTAATTAACTTGGTTTCTGCTGCTCAATGTGAGTGGTAGTAGTAGGTGTAATGATTCAAAAAGAGTAATATTGGTAGCTCCAAACAGTTTCTTAAATGAATTTCTTCAGCATATACTTATGTACTCTCTTCTTCATTTATAGTCTACTTTATTTTATTTTTTTTTTTTTTTTTTTTTTTTTTTTTTCCTGAAGGTGAATGTTGTAAGTTGACCAAGCATAAATCACTGTTTTGCAAATTAAGATATCATCAACTTTCCAGGAAAAGTAAAGAGGAACCCAAAAGTATCTCACATGGGTTTGTTACAAATAACACTTTATAATATTTGAAAATCAACAATTTTTTTTCATAATATTCGAAATTCACTTACTAATTTTCCTCACTGTGTATTTTCCTTCAAAAGGGAGCAACATGAGGAAAAGTATTAAACTACAAAGTGATCAGGTAATTATATCATGTGAAGGCTTTAAACAAGTTCTGCCTAATCTAATGAGATGCCTTCTGTGCTAAGCAATCCAATGCACTGGGGTATATATATACACCCACCAAATCTTATTTATGGATTCTGTACTGTAAGTCATCTACTAATTCACCTTTTTTTTTTTTTTTTTTATTTGTCTAAAGTACTAATTCATCACTTTTTTAAAATGTACTCAACTCTCCATTTAATTACTATAACTAACGTACAAATTTATATTTTCAGAACAAAATCTTATCCTACTTAAATTAATAATAAGATTTGGGGGTAATCTCCTCGGTTAAAATTTTATAGCAGCAATAAAGCTAGAGTATCTCTCTCGGTAGCGCGTGTTTCTGATCATTAAATCTCATTTAAATCACATAAAAAGAATATACAAAACTGATAGAACTTAATATATATCTGTTAGTTTAAAATCACTTACCGAAAAAAATTTTCATTGTATCTATTACAGAAATCTCATTATACAACTTGATACAGGCGTATTGTAATTCTCTCTTTTTTTTTTTTTTTTGAGAGTAGTAATTCTCATCCTAAATTATGCAAGTTATTGAATTAATGAATAAAGTAAGCTTTACAATTATGGATCCTTTGATTTTCTAAACCAATGGAGAAGAAATTAGGATTTAGGAGCAGCCTGTTTGTCAAAATGAAAAGTACTCGTACATATAATTGAGCACTTCTACATACAACGATCCGCAATGATACTGGTAAAGAAAACAATTATACAAAATGTCAAATTAAAGAATAATTGGCCGCCTAGAAAAGTTGAAAGGAAAAAAGATAAAATAAGGGGTACTCAATCAAATTATGTTAATTGGAGATTTGCCCTACAGTTCCACCAAATTTGACATAACACATTAATCAAATCATAGACCCACTGTTGTCCTAAAGTTGGCCCCAAAAAAAAAAAAAAAAGTGCACATTTCTTTCTTTAAGAAAAAAAAAAAAAAAAAAAAAAAAAACATGACATTTTAAATTCTGATACTTGTGGACCGTTATTTTATTTTATTTTATTGATGGAAGTGGACCGTTATTCTGAACCAATACCCAAGAGCAGCCAAATTATGAATTATAGTTCAAAAAATAATAATTAACACTAATGTTGTTTGTTATCTAATTTAAAAATCAGCCCAAACTAATATTGTTACTTGTAAGTGTGATCAGTGTGGACCGTAATTAAAAAAATATAAGAAATCTTAATAAATATCTTTTAAAAGTGAATGAATTAAAATTTTTATTTTTTATTTTTTATTTATAATATTTTTAATTAAATAATTATATTAATAAAAGAGTAGTTATTAAAAATAAATAGTAAGGATTTCAAGACAGTAAATTTTTTACTTTTTCAAAATACATAAAAAATAATAATTATGACAATAATGATTTAGTTGAAGTAAGTGGAAAGTGTGGTGGCAATGATTCCGTTCGTTGTTTGTGAAAGCTTAGTTTTAACTAAACTTGATTAATCAAATAAAAATAAGAGTGCCCTTGAAAAATTAAGGGAAAAAGGAAAAACAAAATGATAATTATAGAAGATTATTTTTTTTGTTTTTATTTCGGATTTCCATGCAAATGCCAATGAAAATGAAAGAGAGTCAAAAACAAGAGCTTTGTAACCACTCATTCTCACACACTATACTATGAGTGCTGTCGCATCATATTCCCGGCGTTTCCCATGTGTCAGGTTTGTACAAGTGATGTATCGTGTTTGTGCACGTGAGTAATATCTATGTGTCGTCTCCACGTGTCCACATGGTAATAATTTTTTTTTAAAAAATTGTTAGTTTAAAGGCTCATTTAGTTCGCCGATTCAAATTAATATGTGATTTTATATGAGAATTTTTTATTATAATAAAAATATTAGATACAAATGTTTTTGAAAACTTTTTACTGTAGTAAAACTCAAATTCTAAACTCAAATCGGTAAAATAAACGGAAGTTAAAATATATGTATTAACCTGTGATTAAAGTTTTTATAATGTACAATATAAGATTTAAAATACAAAAATGAATAAAAAAATGTAAGAAAAACTTTACTAAAAATTTAAAAGAGTATATATTAAGTGATAGTAGACATCTCTTAACAACAATTATTCTATACTTAGACTTTTCAATAAAGTATAGAGTTTGAATTCTCACACTCAATTTATTTGGAGGAAACAAAAGAGTGCATGTTAATAGTAGTTTAAGGTTACATTTAGGTAGCGTTTGGTATAATGGACTCTAAAATCAAAACCGTGATTCTGGTTCAAATCTTTGTTTGTTTGTAAAAAGTAAAAAATGATTCTTAAAAATCAGTATATATGGTTATGGTTTAAAGTTTGCATCGATATGATGTTTTAAATTAGAATCATCTCAAAAAAATAAAATCACCTCCCTCTTGATTTTGGATAGTTCAAATCTTTGTTTCTGATTCTGATTCTAGAATTATGGTTTGGACTCTAAGTTCAAACCATAAATTATTGTTCTAATTCTAAAATTAAAACTATCTTAATTTAAACTCTCATACTAAACGCATACAATGAAACACTTTAAATTATAAAATAATAAAAAAAAGTTGAAACCTAAAAATAAAAGGAAAAAAAAAAGTAAATCACTTAAAACTCCTCGCTTTAAACTATTATGATGAACATAAATTATGAGATAAAATAAAAAATAAATAAACAAGTTGAAACTAAAAGATGGAAGGAGAAAAACGTAAAACTCTTAAAACCCGATATTTTAAACTACCATATGATGAAAAATAGCTACACATTCACTCTTTTATATATTAGGAATATGAGATTGATTTAGATTAGGATTTGAGATTTAATAGGTTATAGAAAATAAGAGAGTTAAAATGAAAAAAAAAAAAAAAAAAAACCAAACGGTGCATTTATAACGACGATGGATGAATAGTGGAGCCAAATTCGGCTCTTTTACTATAGTTAGGATTTACTTTCAGGCATCAGAAAAAAAAAAAAAAAAAAAAAAAAAAAGATTTAGTGGTTTATTTGTTTGTTATTATTACTATTTATAGAGAAAAGCATTAGCGACTTGTTGATGTTCTTGTTCTCGTGAAACCGGTCTCTTTAGTCAAAACAATTTTTTTTTAAAAAAATAGGATACTTGTTTATTTTTTAATACTAAATCTGATTAAATTTAAAGTTAAAAAATGTGTAAAATAAATAAATTTTGATATAAATTTAACAATTAAAATATGTATAAGGTTGACTTTTTTCCGTACTCTAATTTTTGTACAATTCTCGCCTTTATTGAAACTTGAAAGTGGTCATGGTAACGCTAACGTTTTCAGGATGTTGCGCACGAAAACAATTTCAACATTGATTGACGATTTTGTTTTTTTGTTTTTTTTTTTTTTTTTTTTTATCTTCTTTGAAGTTGTAGTTATCAACTTTTCTTAATAGCTAAAAAAATCATTTTTTTAATCATATAGTGGTCGAACTGCATAATATATCTCAAGCTGTAGTTTTCACGTTTTATTTGAATTAATCATAGTCATAAATAATTTTTAAAAAATAAAAAGATACTTACGAATGCTTAACTATGAAACGAGGATTCAAAAGTAGAGGAAAGAGGGAGGGAAGAAAGAAAGAAAGAGGCATACAATAAAAGGAACACTCGTATTTGTGTGCTAATATAAGATTTATTTCTTTATTTGTGTTACTAAGTTTCCGTTTATTTAATCGATTCGAGTTTAGAATTCGAGTTTTGTTACAGTAAAAAAACTCTCAGAAATAGTTACATTTAAGTTTTTTGCTACAGTAAAAAGCTCTTACATAAAGTAACATCTCAACTCGAATTCAAAATTTGAATCAGTGAACTAAACAAGCCCTAAAGCACGAACTTGTTCATCAAAACTCCTTTTAGCTACACTTATATTTCAAAATGTAAATGAAAAATGTTTTTATTCACTTAATTAGTGTAAATTAGGCCCAAATGGCATTGAAAACATGTTTTTTTATTTGTTTTTATTGTGTAAATTACATTCAAATATTTTTAAAAAGATAATATATTTTAGTACCAATTTTTATGTGAAAAGAGTTTTAAGTCATGAGACAGCCATGTGTCGGTACCTGTGCACCTTTAACAATTTCACATATGCATATGAACTCTTAACAACTTAGTGCTTGTTTGGTTTGAAGGTTCAAATTAGTATTCAAATTTTGTGAGAGAACACGTTGTAATAGAAACTTCTTAAATTTAAATTTTTTGTGAGAGAAGACGTTATTTGAATCAAAATCAGGATAGTTTGAACTCAAACTAAACATATACTTCGTAACGAGAGGTGTTTTAGCTAGAAAACCCTTAAATTGTTAAGTAAAACTTCATTCAATTATTATTATTATTATTATTATTATTATTATTATTATTATTATTATTATTTTGGTAAAAAGCCCCTTATCAAAACATGACGTGGTGTAAACCTTAACCGTTCCACTGCTATGCCTCCAAGCAGCACACAAATCAGCCTTACCATTAGCAAACAAAGCATAAAAAAATATAATAGAGTCATACGAGGCTTTATCAAGACAATGCCAATCTAACACTTCAGAATCCTCAATGGAAAATCTATCAATAGAACCCCTTTTATCAGCCTGAGTACGCGAGCGGGAAGCTTGGTGTTTTGCAACTGGGAGTTGGACTTTGTTTAGGACTTCATGATCCTCCACCCTAACACAATCAAACATGACCGAATTGCAGGCTTTCCAGAGATGGTAGCAAGTAATAGTACCCCATGAGACAAAAGATAAAAAGTCAACACTATGAGGGGGTTTTAATAACTAGAGCACCACATTTAGACCAGATAGGTAAATATTCGGATCTAATACTCCAAGGGCTAGCAAACTAAATTCTTCTCGCTTCCCTGCACTTAAGGAATAGATGTCCCTCAAATTCCTCCCTTTTGCTGCATAAACCACACACCTCCAGAGATCCGAAAATAGAAGATAATCTGGATTTAGTTTGGAGTAATAAATTAGATGTATTGGACGATTTTCATTAGATAAAATTGATATTTACACGAGGTATATAAATAGATGCATGTACAGGTTTGTTTACCCATATTACAAGGAAAGGATAACTGGGATTTTCAAAATTCAAAGCAAAACATTTAAAACATAGAATTAGTTACGGAGAATCAGGAAATATTGTTGGAGCTGATTTTGTTTCTACATCTGGTAGAGAGATTGTTGCGTTGACCGAAGTTGATGGAGAGACTGTTGGGTTGACTGAAGCTGATGGAGAAGATAATGCCATGCATATGGGTGATGCCAAGTGTTCACTATTATGCCCCCGCAAGACGCTGCTCCAATTGGAGATACCGATCTTGGATCATAGCTGGCGAAAGGAAAGTGAAGACAGAGGTTTTGTAAGGGCATCAACAAGTTGATCTTTAGAAGAGATATGAGAAACACTAAATGAACCACGAGCGACATGGTCATGAACAAAGTGATAATCAATGGAGATATGCTTCATCCTCGAATGAAACACGAGATTGACGGAGAGATACGTCGCGCCAATGTTATCACAAAAAATCTGTGGAAGCGATGAACTGGTAACATGTAGTTCAGTATGTAGTTTGTTAATCCAAAGTAATTCAGAGGCACAAGAGGCGAGAGCTTTATATTCTGCTTCAGTTGAGGAACGTGCAATAGACTTTTATTTCTTTGAACGCCAAGAAATAGCATTACCACCGAGGTACACAATATAAGCTAGTGTGGATGTGCGATCATCTCGAGTGCCAACCCAATCAGCATCTGTAAAATCTGTAATATGAGTACTCTGATGACGTTTAAGAAAAAGGCCATGATGAATGGTAAACTTTAAATATCGCAAGACTTTCTTAGCATCGGACCAATGATTTTCAGAAGGAGAATGCATGAACTATGCTAGCTTGTTTACAGCATAAGAGATATTTGGTATAGTGAGAGACAAATATTGTAGGGCGCCAACAACTTGTCAAAACTTTGTAGCGTCAGCTGGCAATGATCCATCATTGAGCTGAAGAGACTGAGTAGAAGACATGGGCGTTGCTGACTCCGTTGCACCAGACATGTTAGTCTTCTCTAGTAAGTCACGAATATACTTGTGTTAAGTAAAACGTAATCCATATTTAGTAGGAAGAACCCTAATGCCAAGAAAATAATGAAGATCAGCAAGATCTTTCACAGAGAAATTGGTAGCTAGAGCTTGCAGAATATGAGATAAAAAGTCATTGTTATTGCCAGTGACAATCAAATCATCTACATATATCAGAAAGTAGAGTGTGATGGTTTTAGTACGATAAATAAAAAGAGAAGCATCACTCTTAGAGTTTACAAACCCATAGGAGAGTAAAAACCCTTAAGTTCATTGTACCACGCTCATGGAGCCTCTTTAAGGCCATAAATAGCCTTGCGAAGTTTACACACAAAGGTCGGATGAAAGCGATCTACAAAACCTGGAGGTTGTTGCCATGTAGTATGCCATGTAAGAAGGCATTGTTAACATCCAAAGAGACCATCCATGGGACAACACAAGACTAAGAACAAGGGGAATAGTAGTTGGCTTAACAACTGGACTAAGGGCCCATTTAGTTCGCTGATTCGAGTTTCTAATTCGAGTTAAGATGTGACTTTATGTGAGAATTTTTTACTGTAGCAAAAAAGTTAATTGTGATTGTTTCTGAGGGTCTTTTACTGTAACAAAACTCAAATTCTAAACTTAAATCGGTGAAATGAACGGAGCCTAAAGGTCTCATGAAAATCCACACTAAGTCGTTGGTGAAATCACTTAGCAACAAGGAAAGCTTTGTACTTAGAGATGGAATCA
Organism: Morus alba; assembly: GCA_012066045.3. Lineage (NCBI taxonomy): Eukaryota > Viridiplantae > Streptophyta > Magnoliopsida > Rosales > Moraceae > Morus > Morus alba. Next base: position 15,945,038 of record CP050235.2, read on the forward strand.
TCGGGGTTGCGTTTACCCATTTGCAACCAACAACCTTTTGAGAGGAAGAGGAAGGAACTAGTTCCCATGTACCATTTCGAAAAAGTACAATAAGTTTATTAGACATGGATTGCCACCATTCAACATGTTTTATTACTTGTGTAACACAGATAGGTTCAATAAAGTTAGGTAAAGGATGGTTCTACCAACTTGGTATAGACATTTTGATTTGAAGATATTATCTTTTGAGCGAGTAGTCATGGCATGAAAAGGGAGATTGGAAGGTAAGAGAGACTCTGGTCGAGAGGAAGTTGGAGCAGTTTGGTAAGTAGATGCAAAGGGGAGACACACACAGGAGATGAAGTGGAAAAAGATGGTAAAGAGGACGAGTCACACACAGTATGACCTATGACCTGACGTCGCAGAAAGATAAGGCGATGATGTTATAGATGGTCTAGGCAGAGCGTGCAATAGAACAACTGTGAGATCTTGAACTGATGGTTGTGACTTTGCAACAGACATGGACGTAGAACCGGGAGAAGATATAAGAGGAGAAATATTGACTTGAGAAAAAAATAGGAGAAGAAAGAATTCAATTGTTGCAAGAAATTGAAAAAATTACTAGATAGTTTTGTGAAAGGAAAATCTGCTTCAACAAATTGGACATGATGAGAAGTATAAATTTTGTTAGATTTATTATCCGTACAAAAGTAGGCACTTTGATTAAGAAAGTAACGAAGAAATAGACATGGAGAAGACTTTGGTTCTAGTTTATGAGAGGTGTAAGGTTTTAGCCAAGGAAAACAAAGACAGTCAAAAACTTTAAGTTTATTATAATTCGGTTTCCGATTAAAAAATTTTTCATGAGGAAAGGAAAATTTGAGTATTGGTGTAGGTAAGCAATTTATTAAATAAATAGCAGTTTGTAAAAGCATAAGACCAGTATTTTAGAGGAATTTTTACTTGTTGAAGAAGAGTGAGACTAGTGTCAACAATGTGTTTATGTTGCCTTTCGGCAGTGTCATTGTGCTAACGTGTGTAGGGAGGTGTTTTGAGATGTTGAATGCACATAGTGCTCAAAAAATCTTTAAGTGCAATGTATTCACCACTACCATCTGAATAAACTGAGCTTATAGAGTGATTAACAAAAATTTCAACAACTGTCTTGTAATGATGAAAATTAGTAAATACATCTTATTTTAAACGTAAGGGATAAAACTAAACATATTTGGTAAAATGATCAACAAAAATTATGTAATAATAAAATCCTTCAATAGATTGAACTAGAGATGGTCCCCAAACATCAGTATAAACCAAATCAAGAGGTGCATGACTTTCTAAACTAGACTCACCAAATGGAAGAGGTTGGCTTTTATTACATAAACAAGACTCACAATAAAAATCTGAAGAAAGAGTAGATGAAAGTAACACTAAACTAGAATTGACAATAAACTTAAGTGTTTAATAAGAATGATGTCCTAGCCGCATATGCCACACAACCGGAGAAGCTTTATCAGTCATACCGGTAGATAGAACCACAAATGAGCTTTTATTTGCACATTCTGCAGTTGGCCATCCATAAAGATCATATTGATTCATTCCGTGAAGTAGAGTCATCCCGGTGCAAAAATCCTTAACTATAAAGTGAGGAGGAAAGAATTCAATAGAAGTTTTATTAGAGCGACAAAATTTAGAGACAGAGATAAGATTTTGTTTAAGGGAGGGAACACACAAGACATTAGATAAATGAAAAGAATGAAATAGAGATAAAGAACCAGCAAGTGTAATTTTCAAACCTGAATCATCACCAATGACAATATCATCGGGACCCTCGTAAGGATGATAGAGGGATAAATTGGACATTTGAGACGTGACGTGATGCGAGGCACCCGAATCCATTATCCATTGATTTTGAGCATGAGAAGTGGTTTTGATATGATTTGTTGAAGGACATTAAGAATGTAGGTGAGGAAAAAGCTTGAAACATTTTTTGGCATCGTGGCCACGCTTGCCACATAATTGACAGACAACTAGGTTGTAGTGGGAAGTATTTGGGAAATGAGCATTAAACTTGGAAGATTTGTGTGTGGAGAAGGGATTTGGTAGAAGGCCAGAGGAAGGAAAGGGAAAAGCGGATTAAGATGAACGAGAGGAAGGGTGAGAGGATTTTGCTAGATTTGCAGTATATGGGGTGGGATCAGGATTTGTGTCATTGTGAAGGAGGAAAGTTTCATGATCGATGATTTTATCAAACAATTCTTCAAAAAGTACCACGAAATCTCTAGTCCGCAAAGTTATAACAAGTTCCTTGTAGGCTGGTCCAAGACCACGAGTGCTGTAAAGAAAAAGATCAACATCACTTGGAGGAACACTAAGAGCAATCAGTTCATTTGCAGTTCTCTTGATGGATATGAGGAAGTCAGTAACAGTAGAAGTTCCATAAGTGATCATGGAGAGTTTGTCCTTCAAGTGAATGGTGTGTGTGTTGGTGCGCTTAGCATAGAGACGAGATAGACGAGTACAGGCCTCTTGACTAGATGCTGCAGATGAGACCAATGGAATTACATAGTCACTTAAGGATGCAAGAATAGCATGAAGAATGAGATGATCTTGACGACACCATAGGAGATAATCTGGATTGGAAACAGATTAACCATTTTTATCAATTGTTGGTGAGAGGCATAAGAGTGTACCATCAAGATAACCAAGAAAACCCAAACCAAAAAACAAGGCATTAAATTGAGCCTTCCAAGAGAAATAATTGAGATGTGTGAGTAACTGAGTAGCAGCATTAATGGTAATTAAATTCTGTGTAGGATTGAGAGGAACAACAATAACAGGTTTAGGGTTGCTATCAGAGGAATCGGTGACCATTTGTGAAGAGAAAGAGAAAAAAAACTTAGAATGTGGGTAGGATCAAGCTCGTAAGAGGAAAAGCTCTAATACCATAATAAACTAGATAAGTTGAATGATTTTCATTAGATAAAATTAATATTTACATGAGGTATATAAATAGATGCATGTATAGGTTTGTTTACTGGTATTACAAGGAAAGGATAACTGTCGTTTTCAAAATTCAAAGCAAAACATTTAAAATAGAGAATTAGTTACAGAGAATCAAGAAATATTGTTGGAGCTGATTTCGTTTCTGCATATGGTGGAGAGATTATTGGGTTGACCGAAGTTGATGGAGAGACTATTGGGTTGATCAAGGCTAGTGGAGAAGATAATGCCATGCTTGAGGGTGACACCGAATGTTCACTAATAGGGAGCACCCCTACAGCCATCCTCCAAAGAAACATCTTGAGTTGTTCATGGATGTGAAGCTTCCAAATACACTGCCACACCTCCTCTGAATGTTGCGAAGGACCTGCGTGAGTAAATCAATACGCGTTTTTCACAAAAAAAAAAAAAAGAGCCTCGTTCCTAGCCTTTCTCCACACCAAAGAGTCTTTTGTAGGGGCTGGGAGAGGAAAATTTTCATATGGCCTAGACAGATTGGCCATCAAAAAGGTCATCCAACAACGAAACATTCCAAGACCGCGACCCCAACAACAAAAGCTATTAATACGGTGGTAGTCTAAAGGGAGAAACGCAACAAAGGAAGGGCTTGGATTGAAGGCTTCTCTGGGAAAGCCTGATTCCAAGGAAGGAATCCAAGGTCTTGACCAAATTTCAATAGATGAGCCATTACCAAACAAATAAAAGCTACCTTTCACTACCAAATTTCTCGTGTCGAGGATCTCACGCCAAACAAAAGAGTCAGATCCCTTTGCCTCAACATCCCATAAAGAGACCTCCTTTAGATACTTCTGCTTAAGTGTGTCATTACACGCACTGGACTTTCCAAAAAACAAATTCCACGCTAGTTTGGCGAGGAGGGCTAGATTAAAGTCACTAAACTTTTGAAACTTGAGCCTCCTAACGCTTTTGGTTTACACGGCGAATTCCAATCCTTCCACGCAAAAGAACACACTTTGTCTTGGCCTCTCGTCCACCATAATCGCCGAGTGAGCTTGTCCAAATCATCACAGATGGTTTACGGAACTCAAAAGGTAGACATTTAAATTGGAACATTTTGGACAACAGCTTCAATCATCGTCACCCTCCCACTCCAAGATAGCAATCGGGCCTTCCATCCCTCAAGCCAGCGGCGAACCTTATCTCTTAGGAACGTGAAACTGACCACATGGTTCCTAGATAGAAATAGAGGATTACCCAAATAGACTTCATCACCACGCAACACATGAAAACCGGTAGCTGCAAAAATACTTCGCCTAATCTCATGAGGGCATTTTGGGGAGAAGAGAATTCTCGACTTCTCTCTACTCACACGCTGACCTGACCAAGATTCATACTCCGCAACACATCTCATCAAAGCTTCAACTTCATTCAAGCTATCCTTGCAAAATAGAAAAGTGTCATTCACAAACATAAGATGGTTAATAGGGATGGGTGAATAGGCAATTCGGACTCCGTGGACGTGACCAGGTACTTGCTCCTTATCAATAAGTTTTGAGTGCACTTCCAAGCATAGAATGAACTGATAAGGCGATAACGGATCTCCCTGATGCAAACCCCTAATTAACCTAAAATTCAGCAATAGACTCTCATTAAGAAGTACTGAGAAAGAAACTGACCACACACAAAACATGACCGTATCACAAAATTTATCATCAAATCCATTTGCCCTTAAGACACGATAAATGATGTCCACTCCAACCGACCATATGCCTTGTTTATGTCCATCTTTAAACCATTCAAACCACCTTTACTCCTCAATCTTTTAATGGTTTGCACCGCTTCTTCGGCAAAAACAGAATTTTCAGCTATACACCTTCTCGAAAAAAAAGCTGATTAAAAGGGCGAAATTAGCCCATCTAAAAGGGGTCGCAACCGATTTGCCAATAATTTCGCCACTATCATTCAATATTTATTGTTCCTTCTCGATAGATACTATAATAATTATCATTATTATTATATTGTGAAAAAGCATTCATATAATTTTTTGCTTGGAAAAATTATACCATTCATTGATAGATACTATAATTGCCTTCCAACTGTCATTTTGATATTTCAAACACCTCACATGAATGAATCTACCAATTTTATAATGTAAATTAACCATTGGAATTCACTTCAACAGAACTATCATTAATCATTCTAGACCACGTGGAGCGTCCGTACAGTTTTTCAAACGAAGAAGAAATGAGAATCTTGTCCGCTGAATTTTTATCTATAATGTCCACAGAAATAAAAAAAAAAAAAAATTGAAGGATTTAGAGTGACGTCATCAAGCAAGAAAGTTGGGCGTCATGTGTACGGACATTGACCGGACCAATGAGATCCCACCCCATTGTTAAAAAATCCAACCACTGACCACTGAAGTGGACCACGTGACTAGAATATTTAGCCCTGTGGGTCCCACTCCCTTCACTTTTTTTTTTGTTTTAATAATTTTGCCAGCGAAACAATTACTATATCCAAGGTTCCAAGATAACATTATCTTTAAAATAATTGTGATAAAATATTAAACGACAAATATGAAATCACAAGTATTTTATCATATACATGAAACCCTTTTTTTTTTTTTTTTTTTTTTGGAGAAATGAAAATTATTTTTTCCCATCTCTTTAAATAGAGCAATGCCGATTTTGTCAAAAAAAAATAAAAAATAAAAATCTTTTTAATATGCCGACAGTGCAAATTGCAATTCAATCTGAGCCGTACACGTGGTCCCCATTTTCTTGGGACCACTTCCACACTCTGCGGTTCACTTACAAGTTACAAGGCGCTTTAGCATTAAAAACTTGAACTGCTCGCAGCAAAAATAGGAAACGTGTCAAAATCATTTCTGTGGTGGTTAGTTCTTTCTTCCTACGTAGTTTGGGGCCCACTACCAAACCAATAGGAACACGCGATATTCTTTTTTTTTTTCTTTTTCAAGAAAAAGAAAAAGAAAAAGAAATAGTAGAGAGACCCCACATACGTGTATAAATATAAAATATGAAATATCCCACCGAGGGACCAGTCCCAACAATTTCACATATTCACTTGAGCAATTTCAACTCGCTCGTGACTTGTCATTGCCAAGGATATCCTCCAAATTTCGATAAAATTTAAGATTGTCTCTTTGTAATGTCATAATCTCATTTTTTATGTACTATAATTATAATTTTTACGATCACACCCTAAATGGTTATTTACGTACTTGTACGATTCAAATAAAGAAGCCAAAATATAGATAGTATAAGAATAAAGATATTAAAAAAGAATTTGTAGCAAACATCGCCTGATTTAAATTGTATAATTATGCTTATTTATCACATGGATAGGATGCTTCATAGTAAATTTTTTTTCCTTCTAGTTAATGAGCATTTAGTTCAAAAATTCGTATCATGATTCGAATCATAGTTCGTAGTTCGTTACAGTATTTTTTCTCATAAAAAATACAAATAAATTGAGAATAATTATGAATCATGATTCTAAATCGAGAATGGTTATTTGGATGAACTTATCAATATTTTGAAAGCAATTTAACTATTAAACTGAGACTCTAATATTTGCCTTTTGATTGGTCGGATAGTCTTTGTTACTTCTTAATTAGCAATGTTTTATATGTAAAATTGACTATATTAATTATATTGTGGCATACTCTCATAATGTAGTGCTTAGCACACATATCTCTCAAGTTTTTTTTTTTTTTTTTTTTGGTTTCTATTTTTCCCCTAATTATTAGTGGTCGTTGCCAACCCAAAGTAGGTCATTTGGATTTTTTTTCCTTTCCTTTCTTTTTTTGGGTAGCTTTTGAAAAGTTATAGATATGCTTGCACCATGGTCGGGTTTCCAATTAAACTCAATTTGATTGAAAGGTTTTTTGCATGCGACAATAATAAGTCTAATAAAGTACATTTTGCTCCTTAAATTTTTCTTTGTCGAATTCATGAAATGATTGCGTCCTATGTGAATTTAAACTAATACTTAAGCAAATATAATGTGTGTGTGAGCTTCTTCTTTTTTTCCCCAACTACTACTGATTACCACTCTTTAACCTTCAACTTTTGCTCAAATTTCCGTTCAAATAAACTCATATAACCTAAAAGTAGTTAATGAGGTTGACATAGTGCCATTCATTTGACTCTCCCACAAAATTTTGTGGCAACAAATAGAGTGTGGAAATCATTAAGAAATAAGGATTGCCATTTTTCAATATGATGATCTTATCTATTTTTTCAACATGCAAAATGGTTGGGGGAAGAAATTATTTTGACAGAAAAGATCAATAGAGTTTAAACAAACAAATATGTATATTAGAATCGCACATTGACTGGAGAATTAACATGATCCACTTAATAAGGTGAGGAAAGCCGATTTTATTAAGTTGAGTTAGACCTAATATCTTTTGATTTCTGTAAAAATGTATTATGCTAAAAACGGATTTAAGTAAAGGAGCATATGAATGAAAATGCATGCATAGATATGGAATATTGGTGTTTAAATTAGAAGAGAAATAATGTAAGAGCCTATACGTAGATGATATTGCATAAGCTATTATAGGACCACGTACATATTTTTGGTGGAATGACAAATGCAGACGTGTTGTATAAACAAAACCCAATGTTTTTTTTTTTTTTTTTTTTTTGGGTGGAAAAACAAAACCCAAATTGTGAGTTGTTGAAAATACCCTAAAATACGGGAGACTTTTGACAGCATTTTCACGTAAATGCTAATCTACTAATTAATTATTTGTTTTGTGTAGTTCCACCACGTGAAAGAACAGTAAAAGGTGAAAGTAGATCGTATCTTTCCTTTCAAAAAGGAAAGGTACATGTTTTCTATATATTTGTTTCTTTTGTGAATGAAGCCTCTCCCAAGGAGCTGACCTCTAAAGTTAAAATTGGTTGTCCAAGAAGCATATATATTAATATAATGGTCACAAAGAGGATGTTTTTTTTTTTTTTTTATATACACATTTTAGACCAGAGCTCAATACTAAACAATTAATAAGCACACATTTCGAACTTCTATTCCATCCATGTATCTTGTTCTTGGATTCCTTATTGTACCTTTACTTAGTTTTGAAATGCATACCTTCTTAACTAAACGTGGTAAGACTCAATTCAAGACCACGTTCATTTCACCGATTTGAGTTTAGAATTTAAATTTTACTATAATAAAAAACTCTTAAAAATAATCACATTTAACTTTTTTATTACAGTAAAAAACTCTCACACAAAGTTACATTTCAACTTGAATTAAAAACTCAAATCAATGAATATTGTCAATTCAAGACGCTCTTCCTATTTGGGTCTTTGGGTTTTTGAATTATAGTATTATACGTTTTTTATTATCATATTGGAAAGCAAAAAATATGACAATGTTCAAAATAATGATTTCACTCGTAAAAATTCAAATTCATTTTTTTTGTTACATTATTTTTTCTCATAAAAATTTAAAATTCATCATTTTTATTATAGTATTTTCTTAAATATAAATTCACTTTTCAACTCATATTCTCTACCTCAAGTTGTGATAAGAACGAGCCCGTAATTTCAGAGAGTTTTTTCTACTCTTATCAAAAAATTCTCCTAACGGTAATAATGGACGTGTGTGAAGGGACTAATTTTCTGAGAAGAATAAGAAAATTGATAAACTCACTCTTTAAATGTATTATTCTAAATTTTTATCTTTTATTCTTAATTAATACTCTATTAACTAATATAACTTTTTTTAACTAAAGCATATTAGTTAAGAATAATAAGTGAAAAATTAAAATTCATATATTTTAAGAGGTATTTGCCTCCTTTTACTTAGAAGAATACACGGGTTTTAAATTGAAGACCATATTTTTTTTAATGTCGTGTTAGTAGTATTTTAATAGCAAATACCAGGGGGCATAAAAACTAAACAAGCCACAAGTCCTTTTTTTGCTAACCAAGCAATTCTGCTTCATTTTAAAATTGAATTGGTTCTTTCTCACTCTTTTAAAAAAAAAAAAAGAAAATAGATGGAAGTACTACTGAAATTGGGTTTTGGTTTTGGCATTTTGCTATTGGGAGTGTGTGACTCCAAGTCAAATTAACCCTGTTACTATCTGTTGGCAAATTATGTTAATCGTCCTCAAAGTGGTTAAAATTTTCACCTAATTAATGAAATCAACATTTGAAGTGAAACAAATTAAAGAAGGGATGGGGACAAATTAAAAATATTATAAACAAATTATATATATATATATATATATATATATATAAAATGAGGAGCATTGGAAGAGAGAAGATTCTTGTATAAAGAGAGAGTACTGTTATCTATACTAATCATTATACTTTAGCTTTTAACACAAAAGATGAGTGGAGTGAAGCATAATATGCCGGTAAAAAAGCCATTGCCGACAAGAATTCCTGTCTTTCCACTAAAAATATGAGTAATGGGAAAGAACCAAGGTGGTAAAATAATACCATACTCGATTCCTTCTACTTATCTAGCTACTACAACTTCACTTCTCTGACCAAGGAAAGTGAAAGTTTACCCACTTGATTTTTCACCTATTTACTGTGGTAGAGAGTTAGGTGGAATAATTGAAAATCCATTGTTAAAAAAAAAAAAAAAAAAAGAGTTCAAATTTCAAATTGCTTTAAAGGGTTTTGTATAATGAGGATGTAAATGGCATTGGACACGAGTTTATCTTGAAAATTATGCCTGTTACAATGAAGAGAGATGCTGCATTGAACTTTTCTATAGCTTTACATGATTGAGAAAACTGCTTTATTTGGAATTCAAAGGGCTACTGACTAGCCACTTTCACCACTTTGTCCTTGTATCCCTTCACCAATGTTCAATCCCTCTCTTAAGTATACTTTTACTCAACTATGTTGCACCCTAGTCGGTGCCCATACACAAAGTTTCCAAAATTATTGGGAAAGAAAGAAACTTGACACCACAATTCTCGAATCGGAAATGTCTTAGGTTTTGTTGTTGTTGGTATTTATTCTTTGTAACAATGATTTTGTGAAAAAAAAAATAATAATAAAAAAATGCAAGACTCCCAGTCCGTAATAAGTAAATTCTTTATTGTTACATCTTTTAAATTCGTTGTTACATTAAAATACACGTCACATACTTTATTTTTACGTACTGCATGTGAAAGCAGTCCTTAAAGCGTTTGCCATGATTACTTATAACAAGCAATAAAGGGATGTGTGAGCTTCATACAAAAATGTTTAACTCCATCTGTCCATCCTTTTTTTTTTTGGTTCCATGTGTCTATCTTGGGAACAATAGGCAACAAGAAAAGAAATTGGATGAGCAATAAAAAAGAAAAGAGAAAAGGCAAGGGAGGAGGAGAAGACGGCGCAAAATTATAACAATTATATCCACAAGTCCGTTTCTCCTTTTGGTCTAAACGGGAACATATATACACTGATTTTAATGTTGGAAGGAAAGATAATGGATTGGTCCCTAATTTATATTTACCAAAAGTGAGTAAAATTACATTTGGTAGAGGTTAAAAACTAAGGTGGTGGGGAAAAGCAGTAAAAATGCTAATTCCACTTGCATTTTGGAAACATTCAAATTACAAGAAGAATGGTTCAAGGGATTTTGGAACAGGAGAGAGCTAAACTGTCGGATGGTGGTTTTCCCAGCTCCAACAAATAATCTGAAGCCAGAAAAGAAAATCAGGTCGAATTCGCCATGGGATCGCGATCTTGGCTGTGCTCCGCGGCAACAGTCTTACTAAAGCTAAGGAGGATCCTTTCATGACCTTTTTTCTCAGCAATGGCTTTTGCATGAATGTTCACGAGTTTTGGAATGTTTAAATGAGAAGTTACCCTAAATGCTGATTTGATGGATAGCCCCTCCTGAAGAGTCCTTCCATGAACACCAAAGCTTGAAAAAGGACTTCCACTCCCTTTCATTGTGGGCTCCACTATTTCTCAGACCAAAAAAAGCAAGAGATATGGATGATGAGATAATTGAAAAAAAAAAAAAAAAATGAGGAAACAGTTTCAAAGTGCTCCTCCAGCTAAAAAGCTTGTACTCTTTTGGTCCATAAACGAAGGTTGTTGACCCGCATTGCAAAATCCGGCTTGCCATCCGACCAACAATCGCGAGCGAGCTCCGAGTATCGCCAAACTTTCAAGTCAAATCCTTCTTTGGATCCTTTAGGGATAAAAAAGATACCCTTTAATCATTGTCCAACAACTTATAATAACAACCGAGAACCAACCATCTTTCTTAAGGTGGTCTATCCAGTGCAACCATCTGTTTGTCAAATGCTTCTTCTGCCATCAAAAAGAGATGAAAATTTTCAAAATGATTTGTCTTCAGCCTCTTCAGTTCAACGCAATATTAGTTTATCCAACATCTAAAACAAAGGTGTTCAAGATGGACTTTTATTTTACTATGATTAACTCAAACAATATCCATAAAATGCAGACGATTTCATGCAATTATATTTAGATATAGATGAACATACATCAAGTGAGAAAAAAACAGAAATTAGACTCTTGGTGAAAAGGGTTCCTGATAAGGTTCAGATTAGTTGACTTTTTTTTTTTGCTAAGATATATATGACAGGCAGCTTCATTGAATCAAATAAAACAAATGTCTTAGCAATGGTAATCAAGATATTAGTAACAATTATAAAGACAATATCAATTTGTTTTAAAACCGAAGAAAAACTTAGAAGCAAAGAAGAAAACAATGGAACCTAAGAACGGGATTGTTTTGATAAAAATTGAACAACTTTAGAGATTTGGTTGGACCGTGAAACAGATTCATAAACAGAAAAGCAAAAGTTTCTAGGCATAGTCATTCACCTGCAATACAAGCAAATAAACTCAGAATCCCATTGCTATTAGTGCTGTTGTTTATTGTTAATCAAATAATCAAAAGCTCCATAAGCCACTCTGCTAAACAAAAAAACTCAACACAAGAGGACGAAAAGAAAAAGGAAAATGAGAGCAACAGATTTTTGATGTTGAAACAAAGGAGACATAAAAACCTTCCCCTTTTATAAAATATTATTTAGTACATGAGGTACAAAATTTTACAATCCTTCCTGGTCTTCTTCTTCTACTTCTAATTTTATGCACCAGCCTCTATCTTCTTCACAAACAAGACTTTTCTTTCTTTTTCTTTTTTTCCCTGCAAACCCGAAAAACTCAGAAAATCATGCTAAGGTAAAAAGAGGGGTGGCAGTTGCTCCAAATCCTGAGGCCATGGCAGGTTTGCTTACAAAATTCAATCCCTAATCAGTAAAACTCTACTTCTTTCTCCCACCTTTCTGCCCCCCAAAATCATCTAAAAAGTAAGTAATAATAAACAGGTACAACTTAAGAAAAAATAGTAGGGGAAAGAAAGAATTCAATAAATCCTACATTTTTTTTTTCAAGTTCCTACTCAGGAAAAGAACCAAGAAAAGAAAAAAAAAAAAAAAAAAAGAATGTCACACTGAGGATGTATCTACAAGAACCTCATTTAGCACATCATCCTCACCGTTTGCCAATGCCAATAGCTCCGCATCCTTTTCTTCATCGCTCGAGAAATCGCGCCTCTCGAGCTTGGAATGCGCCGCGATGAATATCAACTTCTGAGCCTTTTCCATACCGACCCTGGAATGGCCATGAACGGAAGAAGACACCCACCTCAACAATGACCAATTGCATTTGAACCCACAAGAAGTGGCGTGAAGGAATATGAGCCTAACAGCCACTTTCCCCAATGACTTAAACTCATTAAGGTAAGTTTCCCACACAAGTCTACTACTTTGAGGGTTAGCAATTCTCATCTTCCCGGTAATGGGGTCCCTCTCCTTCATCTGAACCGCCCGGGCGTACACCGGATCAAGCCCTTCGGTTCTCCATTTCATGAGCTCCATCAAAGCAATGTGCGCCTCTTCCCTCGAGACAAGCCTCGTTATGAGCTTGTCAACATCCTTCTCTTGCTCGGTCGTCAAGCATTTGAATGGAGGGAGATACTTCCCACTAGTGTCCCTAATCAAGTAAAACGGATCGAGTATAAACGCCGCAGCCCAAGCGGGGTGATAATTCTTCTTGAACCGTCTCTCAACAATCTTCTCAACCGGCCCTACTTCACCTATGCGGAACTTTGAACACCATTCCCTCACTTTGCTCCTCAGTTCATCCCACAAAGGCAGGCATTGCCCGACAAGCGGTCTCTCCGCCTCAATCTCCCGAGCCATGTCCTTGATCAGCTTAACCAAAGAATGAACAGCCTCAACCTCATTCCAAAACCCCACTTCCCCAATCATCTCAGAAACCTCTCTAGCAATAGGCTCCTCCATGGAAGCCAACTTAAACGACTCATCAAGCAGAACCAACTGAAGCGCCCTCGCCGAGTTCAGCACATCCTCAATCATAACAAAAACCGGTTCGAACCTCATGTTTTGCCCATCATAATACTTGGCCAACGGAACTCTTATTAACCCGGCATAGCCATACTCCTGAATTTGATACTTGTGAAAGCTATTCCTAACCTGGGACTTGTTATTAACAAAAGTCGCGATCTTTAGGCAATTCTGTGTAACAGACTTGAACAAAGGAAGCTCTTTACTAAAGTCCTTTATCAAGCTAGTGAAGCCTTGGAATTGACAAGAGAGATTGACCATCCAGTGGTTTTGGCTCTCCAAGCTCCTCAAAGCCTTGGCCTTAAACCTATCAGCGACAATCCCGACACACTGCTGAACAACGTTGCCGCAAATGCCGGTCACGGTTTCCCATAAAACATCCTCGGCATACTTGGAAGGAACAGAACCGGTGACGAAAACCGCCCTGCGGTACAAGCTAGTCCCGTTGGGGAGATTCACCGTTAAATTCACCAAACTGTCTTCGCCAAAGCTATTAATGTTTCTCTTCCATCCATCGGAGGAGACTTGGAAGAACATGGCGTCCCGGATTCTGGCCTCGGACTCGGCCTTGGCCTCCTCGAATTTGGCGTCGAGTCGGGAGGTGGTGAATTCGCGGCGGGAAATCGCCCGGAGGCCGACTTGGTTGAGGAAGGCGCGGAACTTGGGGTGGTCGAGGCTGGAGAAGGAGACGGACCCGCAAGAGTCGTAGACCCAGTCGGCAAGGTAGTCGAGTGCCGATTCGATTTGGGTCTTGGAAAGAGCCGGACCGGGAGAGGTTTTGGGGCTCTTCAGCTTCTTCACGCTGTCTTCCAACATGGCCAGCGGACCCAGATCGTCTTTTCCACCGGAAAGCGTCAAATGGTGGTGGTGGTAGGTCAGTAACGGCCCGGGAATTACGGCAGCGGCGGCGGAGGCGGAGGAAGGGGAGAATGGGTCGACGACGGCGAGGGGGGAGACGTTGTAGGTGGAAGTGGAAGTGGCCGCAGCGGCGGCGGAGGAGGAGCGTTTGCGGTGGTTGAAGGTGGCGGCGGCGGCGGCGGGGGAGGAGACGGTGGAGATGGGTTTGGCAACGGAGGAGTTGAAGTTGGGGCAAGTGCCGCGCTTGAGATGCTCGGAGGCGGTGCGGGAAGGGTTGGAGGCGGAGAAAACGGCGTCGCATAAGGAGCAACGGAGCTTCACGGCTTTAGGAAGACCGGTGTCGGTGTTGTGGACGAGTATGGGCTCCAGGTGAGCCCAGTACCACGCTCCTTTCCCCTTTATCGCCTTCGTACGGACCATTACCAAACCTTCGTAACGCTTCTGCACCGCCTTCGCCGTTGCCTCCTCCGCCGCCGCCGACGTGTCCGCTGCCGCCGCCGTTGCTGTTGTTGTAGTTGTTGTTGTACTAGTGTTAGTGTTAGTGGCCGCCATTGGAGGAGCTTAAATTCTTTTTTTTTTTTTTATAAAAGAACGACAAAGACGACAACTTTCTTTTTTTTCGTTTTCTCTTCCCTGGGTTTTGTTTAGTCGTCGTTTTTGATTTTCACGTCGGCTGAAACGACGGCGTTTCTGTCGCATTGTTTAGCATGCACGACGGAGGCCGGAACTTGAAAATCCGGCGAGTTCCCATTGCCGGAGAACTACAACCGATCTTTCTGAATTTTTTCTCTTTTTTTTTTTTTTTTTTTGTTTGGAGACACTCAGATGATTCAGTTCAGTTCAACTGCTGTGTTGAAAGACGAAGAAGTCTTTAGAGAGAGAGAGAGAGAGAGAGAGAGATAGAGAAATAGAGGAGAGAGAACAGAACATAGTACAAGAGAGGTTTTGACAGGAGAGAACACGCGCTACACGCGCCATCATTGTGCGCGTGGGGGAAGAGATCGCCCACGTCGAAGGAAACTGCGACGCTTGAGGTAATAATGTCGGAGTCCCACGGACGATAACAGTTGCTGACATTGATCATCACCCTCTCTTGATTGGAGCGTGACGAACACGTGCCTTTTGATGGATTTCAGATTTTGAAGAAAGCTATAAGCTGGCTAGCTAGCTCCCAAGTCCAACTTCATGTTTGTTTGCTTTATTAATTTCTTTTCTTTTTTTCTCTTTTTTTTTTTTCCTCCTTTTTAGTGTTATTGGGGTCTTGTTTGTGGGGTCTTTGTAGGGAAGGGGTTTTTCTTGTCTGCTTCTTTCTTTCTTTTTTTTTTTTTTTTTTTTTTTTTTTTTTTTTTTTTTTTTTCATTTTCTTTAACCCAAATATACATAAAATATTGATATGCAAATCAAAATGTGAAATTTATTTCTTTTTTGTGTGTATCACAAAAATATGTAATATGGGTTTCCTTTTTGTGACTTGTTCATATGGTTTTATTCAGAATGTAGACATAAAAGGGCAACCTAGGAATTTAAATTCTAATTGTGGGGTCTGTGTTGACCAGGACAAGCGAGAGAATTGGCCTGAAAAAGTTCACCAACTGCCATATGCAAAATATATGCAATCAAGGATTGGATTTCTTTTTTTTTTTTTTTTCTTTTTTCTTTTTTATTTTATTACTCCTATTTTTTTTTTTTTTTAATATCCCCGTCCCATGGAAAAGATTTGCATGACCCAATTGGTTCTCGGATTATATATTTTTTTTTTTTTTTTTTTTTGCTCTAATTTTTCTTGGTTAAGAGTGGGAGTTCATTTTAGATTTTTTTATTTGTTTGCCAACATGAAAAATATTTGAAAGTCATGCTAAACCCCTTATCATGGTCACATCTTGTCACCAAATACATAACCATCATAAACAACTTGCATAACTCATTTATTTATTTAACTTGCATAATACCCTATTTAGCAAAAAAAAAAAAAAAATGCATAATCCCTAAGATTATATGTTAAGTCATCTTCTTATGCTCCTTTTTTTCTGAAAAAAAAAAAAAAAAGATTTAACACAGAAACTTTATTACAAAAAAAAATAATACTTTACTTTTCCTCCACCACCAGTCCACACTTCCAATATTTATTTGTAAGTCCTTGTCAAACAATAATATTTCTCCCAGTATGTGTACATCAATGTTCAAGCAAGTTACTATACTATGTTTTTCTTTTCTTTTTCTTTTTCTTTAAAGAGAAAGAGAGAAATAGATTAAGTCTTAAGATGAATTAAAATTAATAAAATAATAGTTTACATAAATTAATAAATAGGTTAAATTACTATTTTTGTTTATAATTTATCTGGTTATGAACCATAACTTGACAAGTTATTGTCCATAATTCACGATTTTTGTTCATAACTTGTTTGATTATGAACCATAACTTGACAAATTTGTCCATAACTTATCTGGTTATAAACCATAACTTAACAAGTTATGACCTATTAATTTCTATAACTAAAAATTAACCTATATACTTTCTTAAGTTTTTCATATTAGTTTATTTCCTACTATTTTTATTTTTTTAATTGTTCCCTCTTTTTCATTTGAAAACTATCGTCTGATGTTATTTTCATAGTAGTTTGTCAATTGCTCAACAGCCCAAAAATATGGTAGGATGGGCCCTAGGTGTATTCGCGGTCGGTTTGGCTAATTTTTTTTTTTTAAATACCAACTAAATCAAAAGTAATATTTTTTAGATGGTTTGGACGGTTTGATATTTTTAACAAAAATTAAATTAAACTAAATCACTCATAAGTAGTTTGGACGGTTTAAGCTTAAAACTAAAAAAGTTTTCAATAATTCATAGAAATTATAAGATCATTAATCAATAAAAATAAAAATAAGATACAAGTTTACAATATAACTCAAAATAGCAAATGTCTAAAACTTTACCATTTAAAGTTGTAATACAAACCAACAAAAATATGATATGGTGTATTTTATAAATGTGGAATCTTTATTATGATCAATAAAAATTAAAATAAATATAAAAACATTTTAAAAATTAAAAAATTATATATGTATATTTTTAGGTAAATTATTGGGCGGTTTAGAGAGGCCAACCCACAAACTAAACCACCTAAAAAATATAAGACTAAAAAATTGACCAAACCATCCAATAATCCAAAGATAATTAACGATTTGGTTCGGTTTGTTTTGGATTTGACTGTTTTCACAGTTTGGCGGATTTTTTGAACACCCCTGGGAGCCAAAAAAAAAAAGAACAAAGTTCAAGTTCATTTGAGAATTAAGGGCCCCTTTAGTACATGAGTTCAAATCAATAATTTTGATTTTAAATTCAAATTTTATAAGAGAATTTATTAATGAGAATTTTTTTTTTTATTTATTTTTTTTGGAAAAAAACACTGTAATCAAATCATAATCATAAATTTAAATAAATGAATCAAACGAGTCCTAAGTGAATTATTCTAAAAATAAAAGCACTTCAAAAAAAAAACACTAAAAGCAACCAAATAAGATATAAAATAATTAAACTATCATAATTAAAACTAATTGAAGTTGTCAATAATATTTACACGTCATATTAGTCAATTTCTCATCCAGTCAATAACCACATGCCCCAACTGTAATCCACCTTCTGATGTAAGCAAAATACTGAATCCATAAATTTGGATTCCATGCCTTTGGTCTTATGGTCTTAATTGGTTGTTTTTCATTAAATTCTCTAGGTATATGATAATCATTTAATTAGCATAGGGGATTTGATTTGGTGTATTCTCTCTCTCTCTCTCTCTTTCTTTTAGGGAATTTGGTGTATTCTTAATGCCTATATTCTCTTTTTAAGTGTTAATTCCTATATTTTTGTAAGAAAATAGATACCAAAAGAGAGGTCAAATTCGAATTAATCATAAACACGGGGACATGGCTCATAAATTACTAGATTAGTCATTTTCATAACTTTTGTTGCTCACTATAAATTTCATTTTCCATGCAAACTCTTTCTCCAGGATCTTTGTCCCTAATTCCACTCTCATTTGGATCTCAATTTCTCATTTCTTCTCGCTTGGCTAATTCAGGCTTTCTTTTAGGTAGTTGGAATTGACTTTGACGGATACTATTAAGTATTAATAGAACCTCATATCATATAAACAATAACCACTAGGTTTAAAATAAATCAATGTTATAATAATGTACCATTTCCCGTTTCAGCTTGGCTAATGAAAGCCGTAATATATGTTTATACAAACTGATATATATATATATATATATATACATGTGTATATGAATATACATTAAAACATGTTAATTTTGGTTATAAAAAAGTATATGTTAATTTTGTTCCTCGCGCTATTTTGCGGGACAAAAATAAAATAAAGGGAAGCCTTTCCCTTTTTGTAATTTAACACGATATATACAACCTTTAAAATTGGTTTAATTGGAAAAAAAATAATAATAATCAATAGAAAAAAACTTGTGGAACAAACTAATTAAGTTTTTTTTTTTTTTTGAGGGGTGAATGAATTGATTAGTAAAGAACTATTTTATTAAGAAAAGGGAAAATATATTTCAAAGTATAAAAAAAAAAAAAAAAAAAAAAATACAATACAAACATC
This sequence comes from Morus alba, assembly GCA_012066045.3. Lineage (NCBI taxonomy): Eukaryota > Viridiplantae > Streptophyta > Magnoliopsida > Rosales > Moraceae > Morus > Morus alba. The sequence goes on from CP050235.2 coordinate 15,963,854, forward strand.
AATCCATACACATTGTTCCCGTTTTAATAAATAATCGACTCCATCAATAAATTTGAATAAAGTTTTTAAGGAAAAATAGTATGTTCCGAACTCCACAACAGAAAAAGGTCCAAAAAGATACATTAAAAATTGAGCATACTATGTGGCTATTTAATAGATCTTCTATAGTGGACGAAAAATCCAACCAATTGATGTGAAAAAACCCATTAGCACAAATTCTATACAAAACCACAGATCCTATGGATGAAAAAGAGAACCAAACGGAAAATAGACAAGACAATAACTCAAATCAATTGGGATAAGAACCAATGCTATTACGAATTAAAGATGAGAAAAAAATTAAGTCATAAATCAAGACAAAGAGAGAGAGAGAGAGAGAGAGAGAGAGAGAGAGAGAGAGAGAGAGAGAGAGAGAGAGAGAGAGAGACTTAAAAAAACGACTATATATACATCATACATATATATATATATATATATATTTGGTGAGGACACAGATGAAATTATTTGTGTATTATTATTATCATTATATATTTTATTTTTTTGGTGAAAAACACCTTGGTAAATGATAAGTAGGTTATTCAACCCTAGGCTACCTTTCTTTTCCTCGGAGAAAAGAGGCAGATGCCACACATATATAAGTACAGATATTAAAATATATATATATATATATATATTACCGTTGAAATATGGTAATAACTAATAATACTAAAGTAGGAATTTTTTTAATCAGAAAAGCAGCTGTCACTATTATTGCAAATATTCGACACATAATACTTTTTTAAAAAACAAAAACAGTAATAATCATAATAATTATATGACACGAACTTATATCACAAACTTATGATGATACAGAACTTATTGTTGAGTCGCATAGTTCTTTTTTTTTTTTTTTAAATAATTCGTTGAGTCACAAAGTTGTTTTAAGTTTATCTTCTTTCCCTTTTCTTAAATATATTTTTTTTCTCTTGTCCTCATGATAATTATGATTGCTATGAATTTTTACAACTAAAAGTAATCTCTCCTATTTCCTGAATCCTCCTTTTTCTACTTTTTGAATTACATTCATCATGTATTTGGCTCTCCATTTTATTCCTAAAACTAGAAGATCATGTATGGGCATAACGAACCTCCCAAACTCTTCCTTGCATGCACTAAACCCTAAACCTTTTAGTTTTACTATTATATGGTAGCGTATGAAAACATTTAGGGTTCATTTTTATGGTCACATTAAAAATTATATAAAATTAAGAAAAAGTATAATAATTTGACGAAACTTTAATTCAATACACATGTTATATTTATATGCTCTGTATACTTTTTTAATCTCATGTGATTTTGACTAACTGTAACAGTTAAACTAACACTATCGATCGATAAGAATATCCATCGGAGAAAGTCCCTTCTCCTTAAAGCTCTTTTTTCCCTTCATTTTTTTTTTTTTTTTTTAAATTTGGGCAATGCGTTAAAGCTACTAGTTTTGTAATTGTTTGTCCAAGTAAATCTCAAACTTTGTTAAAACCACTTCGACATGTTTGTCAGCAACGATACCTGGACTTAATTTCTGGATAAAGACAAGATACTGCTACCAGCTTCTAAATGAAATTGAACACACATTATAATCTTCTATTTCTCCATTATTTTCATAATTTATTTCCTTCCATGCTTATTTGGGCCACAAGATGCAGCTTCTAATTGCAGTCTTTTAAAGCCAAAAATAAACAAAATAAAGGACAACATTAAATAAAGAGTCGTATATATACTCGTATTACATATATTATAAGTTATAATTAGGCGATAAAAATTCATTCTCTATTTGAGATGGAATTATTATATCTTTAACAATTAGCAATTTGGCTATATAATCATTTTTTTAATTTTTATCACATATATGACAACCTTATATACACCCCTTTTCCAGCTTAATATGGTGGAAACTTCTTCTCTCTTTCTTGTTTTATTATTTATAGAAGTATAAATCAGATAGCAAATTTCATTAGTACTGATACTATTACACAACCACAATATTTTTCTTTTCTTGATTGTACTGAATAAGTAGATTTATGTCATGCAGCTTGGCTTTAAATTATTGAAGCTTGAATTGTGGTAAAGGGGAGCTTTCTGTTTTTTTTTTTGGTAGAAAACTTTCTATTTGTTGAGATATATACAAAGTTGATATGGGAGGGGTGTGGAAAATCATGACCAAAAATGAGTAGCAGAAGAAAAGCTAAAATAATAATGAAAGTAAGGAGAATTTTATATAGACCGTCAGATTTTCATAAAATTTTGTTAAATTTACATATATTTTATGTTTCAATCATATGAAATTGTTTATTTCGTTAATTTAAATTTATAATTTCAGTTTAAATGTAATTTATATGAGAGTTTTTTACTGTATTAAAAAAATTAAATGTAACTATTTATGAAAATTTTTTATTATAATAAAATTTAAATTTTAAACTCAAATTAATAAAGTGAACTGAATAATATATGAGTTCCTTTTATTCATTTGGATGCCTATGATTAGCAAAAGGATGTGAGCCACGTGTAGGGCATGGATTGAGAAGCTAAGAGGGCCCCACAAATGATGCCCCCATAAAAGAAAGCCATAAAGTCCATGAAATTATGAGAAAGCTCATTTGCAATTTCCCCTCCTTTTAAAAAGTTGAGGGGAGGAAAAAAAAAAAAGGTGGGGGGAAATTTAGAGCAATATTGCAGTTCTAAAACATTGAAAGCTGAAACTTGTTTTTGCAATTACAAACAGCTGGCGAGATCAACGAAATGATTATTGGGCCCACCATACACGCACAGTAAGAATTGTACTACCGTGTGTGTGTGTATCTATCTATATGTAAGCATCACACGCTCTCATAAAATACATGAATTCACACACTATTGCATAAGAGTATATTGATTGGATTTTTCTTCGTCTTTTTATTTATTTATTTTTTTTTTTGGGTTTTTGCTTGTGTACTGTGTGATTGACTAAAAAACTGATAATGATGATTGTTGGTATTGGGGATGGCATAATTTGTGTCCCCTTAAAGACGACGAGAAACATGAGCCTAATTCCCTGCTAGAGAGGTCCAATGGTGCAGGGAATTTATCTATATATATGTTCTCTTTTGCAAAAAATAATACATGGTTAATTTATTTGAATAGAAAATTTGAACATAAATTCAAATTTTATGCTACAAAAAATAAAATTTAAATAGTGCATACTGAATTAAGCTGAGTTTTATATTAAAATTAAATTGGCTGAGAGCAGTGTATAAAATAGTTATTAGCTTTAGGTGACTTCAAAATGGGAAATATTATTTTTTTAGTTTAGCATATTCTCAAGGGAGATTTATGAAGACCATAAAGTTTTTTAAATTTTTTTTGGAAAAAATATCATTATCTATTTTATCCTTAAAAAAAAAAAAGAAGAATATTACTTGTAGGGTATTTAAAATGCGTGCGTTACCCCGGTTTACTATTGGTAACCGCTGGTTTGCTTTTGGCATATGAGTAGATAATTTTTGGTACATTAATCGTATGCCAGTAGTTTCGGATACACCGATTGTCTAACCACTTTTTCGCAAATCAATTTCGCAGCACCAAAGTCTCGAAGGGTGGCCTTGCTCTTTGCACATAAGTGGATAACCAAGCAGCATACTAGTTTGTCATGTCATCGACTGTAGCCAGTCAAGTTACCGGAGGTATTCTATCATATTGCTGGTAATATCAATCTGTGATAGTGGCACTAACTTTGTTGGAATAACAAAATACAAACGCGTAACAAGCCAAAACACAGAGAGAGAGAGAGAGAGAGAGAGAGAGAGAGAGAGAGAGATGTAGGTTAGCTCCTCACAATGCCAGGATACGCTCTTTGCCTTGTACATTCATCATCAATGTTGTTGATGTTCCGAAAAGAGAGAGAGATAAAGATTTTTACAAGAAAAAATCACAAGGATAGAGTTACATGCAAATTTGATAATTATGTTGAAAATTAAAAATACAATGGCAAGAATCAAAATCAACTACTTTTTTTAAGTGTCATTTCTCAGAGAGAGAGAGAGAGAGAGAGAGAGAGAGAGAGAGAGAGAGAGAGAGAGGTAGGTTAGCTCTTCGTAATGCCAAGATACACTCGTTGCCTTGAGATGTAGGTTAGCTCCTCGCAATGCCAGGATACACTCATTGCCTTGTACATTCATCATCAATGTTGTTGATGTTCCGAAAAGAGAGAGAGAGAGAGATAAAGCTTTTCACAAGAAAAAATCACAAGGATAGAGTTATATGCAAAGTTGATTATTATATTGAAAATTTGAAATACAATGGCAAGAATCAAAATCAACTACTTTTTTTAAGTGTCATTTCTTCCAATTTTCCTCTTTCCAACTCTGTGCGTTTTGTTAGTGGATGCATGTCATGATTCAAATCATAATTCGTAATTCACTACAGTATTTTCTCTTACAAAAATACACGTAAACCGAGAATGATTTTGAATCCATGAACCAAACGTCCACAGTGAACAAGTGTCATTTCAACATCCTTCTTTTAACTCTAACACTCATTCATTTTATAATTAGAATTATAACTCAAAACATTTTATTACAATATCTTCTTTATAAAAATTCAAATTTAATTTTTTTGATACAATGTTTTCTCACATAAATTCACATTTTAATGAGTTTTGAACTGCAAAATGAACGAGTCCTAAGTTAACTTTTTAAAAAGAAAAAAATACAAACATCTTTTAAAATGCATATGTCTTGGATTTTTATCCTTACACTTAATTAATACTCTTTAGTTAAAAAAATATTAATCATGAATAAAAAGTACAAATTTTAGAATAATCACTTAAATGTAAGGGTGTGTTTAGTTGGGACTTGGGAGGAATGAAAAGGAATCAAGGTTTATTCTCATGTTTGGTTGGTTTTAGGAAAAAGAATGGTCATTCAAAATGGAATGACGTTTCCATCAATTGGGTGAATCATCATTTCTTCCTTATATAAGAAGAATGCCCATTCTAAGCTTTTTTAATTTTCTTTTCCATTATTATCCTTGAATATTATAATTATTATATTAATATTTATAATATAATTAATATTATATTATAATAATTTATATTATAATGTAATTATATCTTATAACATATAAATTAATATATTATAATTATATACGTATATTATACAATTTTAATATTATAATAATATATTATATTACATATTATACACTGTAATTATATTTATCATTCTAAATATAATATAATATACAATATAATTGTGATATGGTAATTAATAATAATTATACTTATCATTATAAGATAATATAATATAATATATAGTTGTGATGTTGTAATTAATAATAATTATTATAATTATATTTATCATTATAATATAATATAATATAGTTATAATATTAGTTAATTAATAATAATAATAATAATAATAATAATAATAATAATTGGGATAGTAGTATTTTTTATAAAATTAAATATAATAATTATATATTTTATAAATAATATTATATTATATTATGTTATGTTATATTATATTATATGATATAGATGTGATGGTTTCATTAATAATATGATAGTTATAATAAAAATTAAGATTTTATTATTTTAAATATATAATATTATAATTATAATTAGATATTAAATTTTATAATATAATAATTACGTATATATATAATTACAATATAAATTTAATATAAATTTATATTATAATAGATAATAAATAATATACGTCTAATAATAATATACTATATTATATATTATAATTATAATATGTTATATTATATTATATTATTATATTTATAATTATATTATATTTCTAATAATATAATATAATATAGTTGTAATATTATAATATTATTGTTTTATTATATTATATATCATTTTATATTATATATTATGATCGTATTGTAATAATAAATAATTATATAACTATGATTATAATTATATATATTATATCCTTATAATTATATATATATGTATAACATTAGTTATTAAATGATTATATTAATATATATGATATTAGTTAGGGATAATTTTATTAACATAAAAATATTTATATCTCATTCTATTGTATTTGTAAAAGTAAAATCAAATAAATAAATCATTTTTTTTCATTTTATTCAATTACCATTATAATTTTCATTCCTATTACTATTTTATTACCATTCTCATTTCCATTCTTATTACCATTTTATTATTATTCTCATTTTCATTCCTGTTACTTTAATTTGTTTCTTATTATAATTTTCTTTTTCGGGTGTTTGTGTTGTGTGAGAAAAAATAAAAAATTAAACAAAATACCTCTGTTGTCACGTGTCGAGCTGAGATAATGCCACGTACATCTGTTCAAAACCACAAGTTACCGTCTTCAGTTCCCTCTCTTTTTCCTCCGTCTCTTCCAACTTCTCCTCTCTCTCTCTCTCTCTCTCTCTCTCCCTTAAAATACGCACCCCTGGCTCACATTATCCGTTCCTACCCGGCGTATGTTAGCAAGCACCTGCCATTTCGGTCATCTATTACCATGACCATGACCTCCTCCGTTCAACCGGGTCGAGTAAGGGTCCTCAAGGAAGGTCGTAGACCGTCAGATGGGAAGGCTGTGGGCCCCGTCGTTTACTGGATGTTCAGAGATCAACGGTCGAGGGACAACTGGGCGCTGATCCACGCCGTTGATCAGGCCAACAAGGCCAACGTCCCCGTCGCCGTCGCTTTCAATCTCTTCGACCAGTTTAAGGGCGCCAAAGCTCGGCATTTAGGGTTTATGCTCAGGGCTTTGCAAAAATTGCATCTTTCTCTTCAACAGACTCTTCAAATTCCATTCTTTTTGTTCCGGGTATGTTCAAGATCATATTTTTTAATGCCCATTTGGTGGTTTTTTTTTTTCCACCTGAATTTAAACGTGAAAGTTATGCTAAATCATGGGTTCTATTATTTTTTTAAAAGCAAATTTTAGTACCAAGTAACAGTAATGGTTTTGTTCCGTTATAATTTGGGTGATTAACACTTGCGGAAGTTGCTCATGTATTGTATTTAACAACATACATTGAAAATTGGTGGTCAAAACTTGATAAACGAGTTGGTTTCCATAGTATGTTGTGAATGTTTATCAAATTTTAGCACAAACCGATGTGATAATGGCTTTGTTAGATAACATTTAAGTTACTTGTTCATGTCTGTATTTTAACCAATTAACAATAGGTGGTCAAAACATGGTAAACAAGTTTGTGCTTGTAGCTTTATGCGACGTTTACAATCTGGAATGCTTCTATGGGATAATTTGTAGGGAGAAGCTGAAGATACTATACCGAATTTCTTGAGTGAGTGTGGGGCTTCGCTTCTAGTTACGGACTTTTCTCCACTACGCGAAGTTAGGAAATGTAAGGAGGATATTTGCAAAAGGGTTGGTGATTCTGTGAGTGTTCATGAAGTTGATGCTCATAATGTGGTACCTGCTTGGTTGGCATCCGAGAAATTGGAATATAGTGCTAAGACCATCAGGAGTAAGATAAACAAGAGGCTTCCCGAATACCTCATTGATTTTCCTACCCTTGAGCCGCCTGTTAGGAAATGGGATTCCACAAATCATGTGATTGTCTGGGACGAAATCATTGCCGAGGCTTTGAGGTTAGATGCCAAATTTAGTTTTGATATGTTGGATTTTTTTTTGAATTGTGCTCTTGACGTTGTTGTCTCTAATTAGGAAAGGGGCAGAAGTTCCTGAAATTGCATGGTGTGAACCTGGTGAGAAGGCAGCAATGGAGGTTTTGATGGGTAGTAAGAACGGATTCTTGACGAAGAGGTTGAAGAATTATTCGACAGACAGGAATAATCCCTTGAAACCCAGTGCGCTTTCTGGCCTGTCTCCCTATTTGCATTTTGGACAAATATCTGCACAGAGGTGCGCCTTAGAGGCTCGTGCTGTTCGCAAGCTTAGTCCTCAGGTTAGTGATGTCAAATTCTTGGAACATTATTGGCTGCAGAAAGCTTGCTTAATCATGGTTATTGCTTATCATTTGGTGCTTTATTGCATCTGGTACTTAAGTCAATCTGTGTTTCTCTCCATCTACTTGATATTCAAGGCAGTGGACACATTTTTGGAGGAGTTGATCGTCCGCAGAGAACTTGCTGATAACTTCTGCTATTACCAGCCACATTATGATTCTCTTAAAGGAGCATGGGAATGGGCACGCAAGACTTTGATGGACCATGCTTCTGATAAGCGAGAACATCTTTATACGTGAGCAATCTTTTGTTTCCCCTGCTGATATCTGTTCGAGAACTCATTGTTTCAAAGTCTTAAATAACGATTCAATTTGCAGGAGAGAGCAACTGGAGAAGGCACAAACATCTGATCCTGTATGTTAACTTGTTCTTTTTAATTCTATTTTGAATGATAAGTTTTTTCATGCAGCTTAACTTTACTAACTTCCCCTCTTCTTGTTTCGACTCTTAAATGTATAAAGATCCGCTAATTCTCATCATGGTAATTATACATTCTCTTGCCTATTCTTTCAGTAACACACTCCTATGTTATTACTATTCAGCTCTGGAATGCTTCTCAATTAGAGATGGTGCACCACGGAAAGATGCATGGATTTATGCGGCAAGTAAACCTTTGATGTATTTGTCTATTTTTCATAGTTTTACGCCTCAGTAGTGTGATTTTGACACAGCATTTCATTTTTGCAGCAAGATTTAACAATAGTATTTGCTCGTTTTTCCATACGGGCACTTTTATTTCTTCCAACTTAACGGACAATGTTGCATTTTTGTGCAGGATGTATTGGGCAAAGAAGATTCTTGAGTGGACAAGAAGACCTGAAGAAGCCCTTGAGATATCTATATATTTAAATGACAAGGTAATTCAACTACTACCATGTAATGGTTCTTGGTGTTAGATTTCAATTGTTGTTAAGAATTGAGCCATTGTTATTGAATGCTCAAGGTTACACTAAAATGAAAGCTAAGAAAGAACAGTTCAATTGGAAGGCTAATGAAAGATTATCATGAACTCTTACGTCAACTCTTTCTTTGCAGTATGAAATAGATGGAAGGGATCCAAATGGGTACGTGGGTTGCATGTGGTCAATCTGTGGTGTTCATGACCAGGTTTGTTTCCATTCTATTCTTGATTTCTCGTTCAACTTTATATTTTGGAGGTGCAAAGTTGGGAAAATTTTAAAATATTCCCCTCGTTTTGCCTTAATTTGAACTTCAAACCCAGTTTCTAAAAATCTCTTATAAGAAAGAATCCCGAGTTCAACTTTGACAAGTTAAAGAGTGGACAAATAAGAGAGTTTCGGTTAAAAAGGAAAAGAGGGTATTGTTATGTTTTACCATGTTAATTGGATGAGTTCTCATATTTGTCAAGAAATTTCTCAAGAAGATATAACCATTACGTGTTTTATAGGTGGTCGTAGACCACATTACTATCAGTTTGAATGGACTCAACATGAAGAACTAGATGTTTTCTCATTTCCTTTTACGTGGTTATGACTTCTTTAGTTAAGCAGACATGAAATGGGACCAATTCATTTCTCAGCATCAAATTCCTCTCTAATTTTTTTTTTCCCCGGCAAATTCAGGGTTGGCGGGAACGACCAGTGTTCGGGAAGATACGTTACATGAATTTTGCAGGGTGCAAAAGGAAATTTGATGTTGATGGTTACATTGCCTACGTCAAGAGGCTTATGGGCGAAATCAAGAAGAGAAAACCAGAGAATCAGCTCAATGGAAAGGCTAAGGAACTCCGTAGTTAGCAGCTTCAGCTTCTAACTGACTTAACTATAAAACATTAGTCTTCACATTATTACACACAAAAAAAAAAAAAAGAGAGAAAATATTAATACTAAGCAACCACAGTTTTAGCTTATTTGAAAGTTAGACAAGGGGGAAAAAATGTTTGAAGCTCATGTTTTTATTGATTGAATTGCATCTGTGTTTGGTTGGAGGATTTACTGTGTGATTTGAACCATTTTCGATTTACGTGTTTTTTTTTTAGAGAAAATACTATAGCGAATTACGAATCATGATTCAAATCAGAAAACAAATCCCTCTACTAAACATTTAATCATGACTTGAGTTGTGTATGTTAAAATAAAATACTGTAATAAAAAATTAAATTTAAATTTATGTAAAAAAAAATACTCTAATAATATAACTTAAGTCAATAAACCAGACCTTACCTTTCTCATTTAATTTTTTTTTATTCTCTGTCTTCAATATATTGCGGCGGGTATACAGATTGCAGATGCTAAAGAAGAATTATTTATATCATTTGCAAGTACTTAACTGCTAACAAGTAGCAAGATATAATAAATTAATTAAAAATTCTAACGGGACAAATGACACGTAATACCATGTAAAGCATCACTTGATTTGATACTTATTAAAAGTGTCGGTAATTGATAGAGGTGATGAAACATGCTACTTCCAGGAAAAAAAAAAAAAAAAAAAAACCATGCTTAAGAAGTTGCGATCAGTTCCAGTAAAGAATATGAAAGCATGAATAAAAAAGGTGCAGCTGTGAGTCTTCTTGGATTCGATCAAAATCACGTCATAATGAACTCTGCAAAACTAACAGAATGCGATAAAGTTATAACAGTTTCAAACAGTCGGTACGATATATGTTCCTATAATCTAGGGAATTTAATTGCTATCAGACAGCAAAGTTTATCCGTTGGACAAAATTCGGACTTCACCAAGGACAAGTAAAAAAAATAGACTCCGAAATTTGAATTTTATTATAATAAAAAATTATTAAAAATAGTCACATTTAATTTTTTTATTACAGTAAAAAATTCTCACATAAAATCACTTTTCAATTCAAATTAAAAATTTAAATTAATAAACTAAACATAAAATACAATAGAAACCACCAGGTTATTATAAATGGTCTTTTGAATCAGTGAAAGTCAAACATTATACACACTTTCGATGGTTATACACACCCACCAATTTGGCGCATGTCAATATAATACAGAGCCCAGGAAACTCAGACGGCCAGGATGCTCATTTAGAATTACACCAGTGACAGAATCTTTGAGCAAAAATTCCGAGTTTTGCGCTAAATAAATTTAATGTAATGAACTGATATGTTTCTATGATTACCAATTGGACTAGACAACACAGAGAGTACTCTTTCGAGTCTTTCAAAGCCGGTCATCTTCAAATTTGTAGATCATCTAATGAGAGTTCATTTGCCGTTAGCAACTTAAGTTTCTGCAGATTAAAACAAATCAAGACTTCAAGTTGTAAGGAGATATTGAATTAAGGATATTGGGGCTTGATTGAAGTTAAACATCAATAGAAATTACCGTTATAAATTGTGGAGGGTCATCAAGGCTTGAGGAGCCTAGAATAATTTCCCTCTTCAGTTTATTTGTAAGCTTGTGGCAAACCCTAAGCTGAAAATGAACAAGACCAGGAGTCAAGATCCATAGAAAAGAAAAAAGAAAGCACCAAAACATTGTAGACAAATGAATCAGAAAACTCTCTTACCTCTGATCTAGTAGCTCCACCAACTATAAATACAAAAATTCGTTGCCCCATCTTCTTGAAATCACTTGATGCATGTCTTAGTACTGAATCACTATATTCGGCATACAAAAAGATAAATATTGAGTGGCTACCAAAAAAAAAAAGATTGATATAGTCGAAATAATCAATTCAGAGAAACAGATGAACCTAAAAAAGCACGACACAAGAACTGCACCTTGAATACCCATCATCAGAGTTCCTTGGCCGAGCCCACGTTGGTGTTCGTTTTGATCTCATTGAATGAGCAACTGGGGGTTGATATAACGAGGGGCCATGGGATGTCCCATGGAAAGTTGGACTAGGGTCATTTAAGCATGGATAATCTTCTTTTGACAGTTCACCTTTGTTGAGTTTTTCAATTAGCTCCTGAAAGATGAGAAAAATTTAAATGAAGTAATCGCTTCATTAGTAAGAACGGGAAAAAGTAGACATGTTTATTATGAAAGTACCTCTATTATGGGATAAAAACGTGAAAGCTGCCATGTTTCTTCTTCACCAGTGCGGTCTTTACGAACAAATCGTTTCTTCTGAAAATTACTAATTTTTGTTAGATGTTAAAACTTGAACTTCAGCAACCAGAAAAAGTATTCAACTACAAAGGCATCAACCTTATGCATATCAAACTTCAGAGAGAAGGGACTCATTGAGCTCTTTTTGGTATCTGATGATCCACCAAGGAGCTTCAAATTATTCACAGCGTTCATATCATCAGCTGGTAATTTTGCCAACTAGAAGAAAACAAGATTGCAAAGATCAGCAATAGATAGGACAATTCACCTCATTAGGAAGAAACAAGAAAAATTAGTAAAAACAAACAAACCAACCTTCATCAAATTGGCACCCTTCTCACCCTCAAATTTTTCAGGATAAATGGCAGCAAGAATCATCAACAAGCGCAACTTATTTTCACGAGTTGTGTCCTGCATAAGACCAGTACCAATGTATTTAGTTTACAATACATCTTAACAAGGAATCGGGTGATGAATCCACTATATTTGTAGCTGCCTTTTTTTTTTTTTTTTTTTTTTTTTTTTTTTTTTGCAGTATATTTGTAGCTTTTTTTTTTTTTTTTTTTTTTTTTTTTTTTTTGCAGTATATTTGTAGCTTCTTCTTTTTTTTTTTTTTTTTTTTTTTTTTGCAGTATATTTGTAGCTTGTACATTGTCTTACATCTTTTGTAGTCAAATATTTGATTACATCTTTCATTCCTGCATCTCCAAAAACGAGATCCTGCTCCAACTGCCCAAGTTCTCTAAGCCCCTGTTCCCTGATAATTCTGTTTATCTTCCCTGCAATCTGGAATAACAAGACAAAACCCAAGTTTATACCATCGAACCCCCCCAAAAACGAAATTAATAAGTAAAGCTAGCTGTTATGATTACATTTTCACTGAAATCCAAGAAAATGATTAACATAACCCAATTAAAAAACTACTTTGGAACTGAATTCATATATAGGAAAAGGCTTAGATTTCATAAAAATGTATAGGAAGCGATTTACTATTGGATACTGCATGAATGAAACTAACCTCTACATGAAGGGAGAGCTTGTCAATTTGTTCACTATATTGTGGCAATGCTTGAACCATCTTTTGCAAATCCCGAGTAGACAGTTCACCACCATTTCTACAAATCAAGTGATCGTTGACGTAAGAAACATATTAATTTCTGGAACTACAAAATTGTTTCAGCTCTCAATGTTACACAGAAGTGACAGATTATATTGTTAATTACAACCATTCAGTGACAGCTCAATTAAAGCAAGATACAAGGTCCAACAGAAGTGTACATTAAACAACCCAATCACTGAACAGAACAAGAAAAAAGTTGAGACAAAATCTGAACAATAAAATACAATAACAAAACAGATTCCAAAACAATATATATATATATATATATATATATATATATATATATATATTAGTACATCCCATCTGAGGTCACAACATGACAATTTCTCACTAATGAACGTTACCTTGAACCGTGCTGGATTTGTGCAGCCTTATTCTTTGATACGAAGTTGGTCATTTTCTCATGCAATCGTTCACTAGCCTGGGAATACATTGGTGATCATCATTATATGTTCATATGAAAAGTAATCAAGAAAAAACGTGTATAAGAATAGGACATACATATGCAATATGTGCATGTCGAAGTTCAAGCCAGACAGGATCATGATCTTCTAGAAGAACCTCTTTCTTCTCAGGTGGACCTCCAGTTTTGCTAGGAACCTGAATAATAGTAGTTTTAGTACGTCTAACCGGGAAAAAAGTAAATATAATATTTGGTCCCATTTAAAGTTTTGACAACGGAACTCACTTCGTGTACATATTTATTGCCTTCCATATTTAGTAAGTCGTGGCACATAGCATCATATGTCCACTCATGTATGACAGGAGCAATCTGAAAATTCAAAACAAGTATATTCATCAACATATACGGACAAAGGTAACAATAAGCATAATCTATATTTATAACCAACAGATGCACCTAAAAACCTGATCTACAGATCTGTCAAGGATTAGCAACTCGCATGTTTCTGTCTCTGGAAAATTTTTTACTGTTTTCTTATATTTCATAAGATAATCCCACACTCCAGCAGCAAGCTTCGTAGGAATTAAATCATGAAACGTTGTCATCGTGGTTGCATCAAGGGACTTGGCAGCTCGATACCGAACATATGGAAATTCCTGAGTTATCAAAACATAACACGCTTCAGAAAGTTGTCACTTGACCGTCAATCACAATATGGTTTAAACCACCATATATGTACCCTCAAAGAAGCAAAAACTGTAGCAATGCGAGTAGCCATCACATTCAGACATGCAACACCTTTGCGTGTATCCTCCTCATCACCAAACAGTTCCTCTAAGGCCCTCTCATTGTTGGTAATAAAACCCTGTACGAGAAACAGTTAAGGAACAAAGAAAGAACATAAGACATCAACATCAATGGGGAAAAGACACAGTCCAGTGAATGCAATCAGCAATATGTATAAGAACAAACCTTAGCAATCCATATTCAACCCCTATCCCCTTTGAAATTTCTAAATGCATTCAGATTCTAAAAATAATAAATTGTTGGCAACAACTAAGTACAGAAACAGAGACACTAAAGGGATATTTCTAGTGCCTTGATTTTTGTTAATATATCATACCAGGGATATTTTGTGTTTATGTTTTCAACAAATAAACTCAAGAGGATATAACATGTACAGAAGACAATATGTAAAAAATGATTATTTGAATTATACGTAGAGTTTTAAACAGTGGACTGAACACAACATCACATACCTGGCTATCTATAGCAAAATACTCCAGATTCATCTGCACAATTTTGCCCAAATGAGTATCGATGAAGTTCTTAAGGAATACAGACCAAGGAGAATTTTGCTAATTTTATGAAATTCATCTCCACATTTGACCCCAAATAGTAAATTATAGTCCAAAAAAGACGACATTTACCTCTATCAATGCACCTATGCGAGGCAATACTGTTCCATCTTTCTTAATGTGAGCAATAAATTCTTTTGGAACAGGTGAACTGAAAAAAACAAATGCCCTTCACAAATACAAAGGATAGAAGTCAAAACTATTGGAATTTGGAATATACGTAAAGAGTACTGGAAGATCCCAATCAGAGGTAATAATTAGAAAAGAACTAAATAGTCCTTCACATACTTCCTGTATAAAGGTGCTCTTCCAGACATGTCTGACAGGAACAAGATGATGCTGCAGAAAAATACCACAGGACATGAGAGAGAGAGGAAACCTAGTATATAAATATATGCCTAATAGCAAATTGACAATGAATTCAGAGATCTTTTGAAGCAATCGTTGCATTTTCACCAAATAAAATAAAATAAAAACCCACAGGACAAAAAATTGAATGAATAATTAAAAAGAGAAGAAAAGAAAATAAACTGGGAATTTTAGTTTCATAAAAAGGAAAATATACAACATGAAAATCCTACCAAAACCGATAGCATCAAAACACAGGTCAATTTTGGAATAAATTACGAAACTCAAATTAAAACTATACTCTGAATGAATGAATATATATATATATATATATATATATATATATATATATATATATGAGAAATACGCTGAGTAATTGAATTAACATCATGAAGGATGAAGTTGAGATTAATCCAAGAAATAAAACTAAAGCAAAGGAAAACACATTCCTCAACAAGAAGCAACATCCACTGGCATTACTAGCAGCACAAACATCCATATTAAGAAATAACAAAAAGTACTTTACTTCTCTTTAGTTGGCTGGATGAAGTAGATAGCATCCATAGAGGGTAATGGTTGCCTTCTCTTGTACATATCTTCTACCACTGGCCAAAAAAATAAATAAATTAATTTAAAAAAAAAAAAAAACAAACAAACAAACAAAACAAAAGATTGATAGTTACAACTATGAAACCAACAACTTAAAAACTGAAATAAAAAATTCATATTCCTATATTGGTTTTCTTCCCTCATTATCTAACTATTATCTTAATCATCATACAACTGCAGAGCTCCTGTTTATTAATTCGCGAAGGAAAAATTAAAAATCATAGTGCAACTTCTCACGGGTAAATCTTTTCTAACTTAAAAGAACGTAAGGGCAAAAGAAAAAGCTAGTCTGTTAGCTCAGCTAGCTGGACCAGTCACTTCAAGCCTTCATCAACGAAGTCATTACTACCCAAATTACCATTCTCATTTAACATAATAACACACACTGTATATCAATAAAAACACAGG
The DNA here is from genome assembly GCA_012066045.3 of Morus alba. Lineage (NCBI taxonomy): Eukaryota > Viridiplantae > Streptophyta > Magnoliopsida > Rosales > Moraceae > Morus > Morus alba. Next base: position 15,980,148 of record CP050235.2, read on the forward strand.
ATGCAATTTTCAGCAACCATAATAAACAAAAATATGAAGGTATTTAAATCTTTAAGGGGATGTTTGGTTGGGGGATTCGTCCCCCGATTCGAATCATGATTCATGATTCGCTATAGTGATTTCTCTCACAAAAAATACACGTAAATCGAAAATGGTTCAAATCACATGATTTGAATCCCTGCACCAAACGGACCCTAAGTAACTGACAATAGTTCTTTGGTAGTAAAGTAACTAGCATAGTTGACTCTTACATGAAACGCCTTCTTCGGTAACATCAGCCATCTTGCACGAGTAAGACATTATTTTCACAGTGAGTTTGTCCATGATAAGTACCTAGAGTAAAATAGAAGGGAGAACTCAATAAATAAAACTACATGTAAATGGACAAAATATCAGCAAATTTTTAAGCATTCAGAAGGAAAAACGAAGAAAACCAAGAAGAGTAAGGTAGTAATGTAGAAATTCAAGATCCCTCTTAACAAGAAGAGTAGTGCACAGATATTGATTAAAATCAAGAACAAAAAATTGCTCATACCTTCCAAGTAGTTTTTGAGTCTCCTGTCTTGGCTCGCTGGATCATTTCATGTAACAATCCTGAAGGAAAGCATCAATTTGGATCAATGAGTCAAAAACATGACATCTACCTCAAAGCTACTGGTAACTAGAAAAATAATAACCGGAACAAATTAAATTATATGAATGAGGACAATCATGTGGAGGTAAAATAATACTTAATACAAGCTTGAATAAGCTCGTGATTCCCACAGCCATGATGAGGTGAAATAAAACAAGCTTGAATGAGCTCATCAAATTCACTCGGCATGATCTAATTCTTCTCTTTCCTGAACATATCAAAAAGTTCCCACTCTTATCCACAACTACACATGGCAGTTGTGGATACTGTCTTTAATAGAAAATATCATTTCTTGTCACAGAGCCCGCAAAGGAGTTGTGGATACTGCTGTACAAAAATCGGATGTTGGATATCTTAGACGCAGACTTGTTGAAGTAGTTCAACACATTGTTGTACTCCTATTTTGCGGAAAGAAAAGATAAAAAAAAAAAAAAAAAAAAAAAATCACGTATCCCTGTGTCTGTCCAGCATTACATCCATTAACCGGGTTTAAAAAGCAAATCAGAGGAATCCCTTTTGCAAGCAACATAAAAAATGCACTCATTTCTAAATTCTAAGTCCATGAATATGTATCACAACGACAGCCTGTAACTTGGCCTACTGAATAAACCGTAAACTTCTTTCCTACAGAAGGACAACAGTGCAGATCTCCGCCACTTTATCAGATAATCAGCTGAAAAGTTCAAAAAGAGTAGTCAAAGCAAACTCCTCCTGTCCATTACTTCCTCCACCAACTATGTTTTCCATGCAATCTCATGTCAGGAAAAGATCCTAAATTCAAGTAGGCACACAAAAGATCCAGTCTTTCTTTCTTTCCTTGATCTTCATTATCGTTACTGCTAAGGTTTTCAGCCCACTTCCCACATTCCTACGGGACATAATAACTGCTTCACATTTTACTAAATAAAATCCAAAATTTTCAAAATACCTCTCCAGTTCTGAATAATCACAAAAATCTTCACCGTTACAGCTTTCACTTACTCCCCGTGGACACTTTCTACAAATTACATTCCTTTTTATGCGAAGATATCACAAAAGCGCAAGATGAGTCATATAATCAGTCAACAAATTTCCGCTAATACCACAATTAGTATCAATCCAACAGCCAGAAAATACAGTTTTATTAAACACTTAAACATTGACAAAATGCCTAAAACATTGAAGCTATTAAGACCGACGCATTTCTACCCAAATTGAAATCAAATTCACTTGTAGTCTCAATGATTAAGTTCACCAAACTTGCTAATCCCGTAAAAGATGATAATCACGAGCAAAATTATTGGAAGCCACTAAATTACTGATTAGCATATTGATTAAACAAATCTAATTAATTTAATTTGAGAGAGAGAGAGAGAGAGTAGGAGAGGCAAATGGGACGTACGATCACGACTGATTTGCTTGAAGTTCTTGTAATCGCCGCCATAGGAGGACGAATCGGAATCGGAGAGCGACATAGTCAGAACTTTTTCCTCTTCGTCTTCTTCTTCTTCTTCCCTTTGCCCGTCCGACCGATCCGAGAGGAAAAGAGATTGGAGAGAGAAAGAGATCGCGCAGTGATCGATGTCGAGTAGAGAGAGAAAGAGAAGGAAAAGAGGGAGAAACGCGGGGGTTAAAGTAGAGAGAGAGAGACAGAGAGAGGAAATAGTATTTCCTTCCTTTCCTTTTCCTTCCCGTACCCTTTGAAGAAGGAAGTTAAATGAATATTAAATTATATATGAATAATTCAGAAAATCGATTTGTAATTTGAAACAATATCAAAAGTTCCCCTCTGTTTTACTTTTATTCGCCATTTACCTTTTATACTTTCAGAACTTAAAAAATGTATCATGTACTTTGCAAAATGTCGCAAAATAACCCTTTAAGTCAAGTTTAACATGCAGATTAAAAAAGTGGAGAAATATGAAAAGTCTTATACAGAAATGAAAAAAAAAAATTAAATATATATAAGTAATAATTCTGTTAAATGGATAATAAATCCTCCTTTCCAATGGGTATTTGAAAATAGACGCAAATTGTAATTTGAATTTCTCAAAGTCAAAGGGTCGATGTCAATTAAGATAAAAATGCAGGAAATAATTTAGAATTTCCAAAAATATGAGGGAGCGTGTTGATTTGGAAGGGGAGGAATGGTAATAGGAAAATGGGACATCGCGTTTCGTCTGCGAGGAGTGAAAGATAGAAGAGAAAATGGACTAGAAGACCACGGAATAATCATTGAATTAATCAGATTTGCATATATCTATAGATATTTGAAAATTCTTCTTTCTTTTTTTTTTCCCATAATTCAGGAGCTTCCATACAAATTTTTTAAGGATTTGTTTTTTTAAAATGTGATTTAAATGTAGTTTTTAAATTAAATTTGAGTTATAATTTAAAGTTAAAGTTATAATTTAAATAAAATTAAATAAAATTAAAATTTAAAAGAACATAAATTTAAATAAAATTATAATTTTAATTTTAATTTTTTTTAAATTTTGTTATAAAAGAACCATCTCTTACTTTTTTTCACTTTTTTTTTTTTTTTTTTTTTTTTTTTTATTACGTCCACGTTGTTGAGTCTCCAGCAAAATTTATGAAAAGTTGGTCAACTTTTTATTTTTTTCCGTTTCTTTTTCTTCTTTTCTTTGTGTTGGCGGTTGGCCTATGTTTGTTGGCCACAAAGATAGGGACTAAACGTATCTACGCATTTTCAGATTGTTTTCTTTTTTCTCTTCTTTTTTTTTTTTCATTTTTGAACGGAACAATAAGTTCTTTGCTATTAAGATCATTAATTTGCAAATTATTGGTATTTATTTATCAGTTATATTCCTCAATTTTTTTTTTTTTTTTTTAAATCGTTATATCCCTCAATTATGACGTTAAGGTCATTGTAATATTTAAACTTATAATTTAAATAGTATCAAATATAAATGTGGATAATAATGCGGGTATATCTTAAAACCATCCAAGAATAAATAATATACAATTACAAGTCATAAAATTTTGTTAAATCCTTCCCAAAAAAAAAAAAAAAAAAAAAAAAAAAAAAAAAAAAAATGTTAAAGATTTATAAGTAAAAACAACATTTCTGTTCTTTTTTTTTTTTTTCTTTTTAGATAATACAATTTTAGGTTGTCGTTAGATGCTTTTCTCTCTTTTCTTTTTTTCATTTTTCTTTTCTCATTATTGACACATGATTGAACATAACCATCTGAAAACATTTTGCTTGTGGACAAAGTCACCGATGTTCTTGACGTAATGCAGAATTTTTCAAATGCAACAACCACTTGAAACAATTTACACATCATTGCAATTCTAGAATGTCAACGTACGTAATATATAAACCACATAAAAGAATAGATCAACTTCGACAGCTCGTCTAATTTTGGTCTTCAGTGGAAACAAATGTAATTGGCGAAATAACAAGGAAAGTTAAATTGGATGGTTTTCTTATAATAGTTTCTAGAGAAATACCAAGTCCAACTTTGACGCTTCTCAATTCTCATTAGTTTGATATCGACAGAAAAACATTTATACGCAAAAACATTAGTCAAAGGCGCTGCTATTACAAATCCAAGTCAGCACAAAAAAGTATAAATATTGCTAGCCGCTAATGGGTTGCACCAAAGAAAAATGCTAGCTATCACCGGTCCTGATAATCACAAGATTTACACCTAGGCACCTAGCATTTCATCCTCTTAGTGATCGACAGGTAAAATTTGTGTGGAACTCTACGCCATAAATAATGAGTTTGACCATGTCTCATCTTGACCGGTTTAAATATTAGGATCACACCGATTATTTTCATAATGTATTTAGGACAAGACCCGACTTAATTAGTAGTTTACATTATTAAAAAGTGGTTTTGCCTGGATTATACGGGCTTTCAGGCCAGCCAGACTTGATTTTACCATTCGAGTCGCATACTCTTAACAAAATTAGTGTCACATCACAATCTGAGTCATTCATCAATTTAACTAAATACTAACATTTGATTTATGAATTTATAATCATTATCAATTTATGTGTATTTTTTATAAGAGAAAATACTGTAACAAATCATGAATTATGATTCAAATTATGGTACGAATCTACCGACCACGACGCTATTACTCCACACTTTAAAACTTATGCTTCCTCGAGCAAAAAGATGATCCATCACAAGGCTACTACTCCGACAGAACTAGTTACTACCTTGCTTCTCAACTATTCTCCGCTCCATAAACTGATCGGAGTAGGCTCAACATAATTGACTATTTTTTGTCGATGTTCCGTCAATTTTCTTCTACATCGATTCGGCAGCGATTCCACTTTGCCTAAACTTACCGGTTACCGTCGATCACCTAAGATAGAAGATTACTGGAAATCGACTTATGTACAATACCAGTAACGATAGACAACACTAATAGTGATTTCAATATTGAAATGAGTCATAGCTGGAGTTTAATTTTTGTTAAAATTGTTTTCTTTTAGAAGCATATTATAATTATACACAAACTTTTTGTTTGGAGTACTCATGTACGCAGATCATATGATTCAAATACCAACTTAAAACATTTCCGCCCTGTCTATGCTCAGCACAATGCCTAGCTAGACACCCAAATCTATCCCAATAAAACAAAAGTACAATATATCTACACACATCTAGTTTAAACAAACCAACGCTTTTCTATTTTCTAGATTCATAAGAAAGTCCAAAATTCAGTTCTAAACCATTTCCATAAAAATAGAGCTAGAGCAGAACACATGGGATAATGTGCCAGCATTACTCATCCATACTGCAAAGAGAAGAGGCCACCAAAAAAAAAAAAAAAAAAATTCCATTCTCATTTTTAAAAGAAGATACCCTCTTAAGTCCCAAATGACTCGAATCAAAAAAAAAAAAAAAAAAAAAAAAAAAAGAAGCACTCACATATAAATAGAAATTATCCTACCATATTCAGGCCCTCCACATGGCCATCATGATCTGCCCTTCCTCTTTTCGTATCTTGGGCACAATTCTATTCATACAGTTAAGATCCATGGAAAAACATATATATACATTAGTTGGTCCTTTAAAAAAAAACAACACTAGTATCCAAAATCGTAAGAGAATATGAAGGCTTTGAAATTGACTAGACAGAGAATAAAACAAAAGCCAGTTGAACAAAAGCCAGATGAACAAAATGCCAATTTCCCCTTTTGAACCCCTTCCCAATTTTCTTTTTTTATCGACACAATCCCCCAAAACCACATTAAGCACATAATCATCATCAATGACACATTGAAATGAATCAAGTAGCACCCAAAAAACTAGTATCCATATACTATAAAACAGCTAAGTGTTTGCATTTTCTTTGGGAGTTCTAAGGTGATGAGGAGATTAAGCTCTCGGTATTATTACCGTCACCACTTATGTACTCGTTGTTGTAGTACCTGCACAAAACATAATACACATTACGTTTTATAATATAACTTGCTAGAGTAAAACGTTTAGATAAAGTTATATAATTAAACTAATAATTTTCAGCTTTATTAATATTAACAGAAGTACATAACTAAATAAAATAATAAAGAAAAATCTATAGTACTAGGATATCCCGATGAATTTCAAAAACATGTGCTGCATATATATTCTTACTATAAATAAACTCATTATAATTGTAATTATTTTCAGTATTATGGTGTTTCCATAATAATAATGATAAATGTTTACGTACCTGCAAAGCACCTTGCACTTGACCACACTTCCAAACACATAGAACCCGGGTGCGACCATCATTCGGACAATGGACGGGACCAGTTTTCTGGCCTTATCACCACCCATATCCTCCATATAAACCGGATCGAACCCGGCTTCTTTATCAACCCGGAAAACTGTCAGACCGGGGTGGACCGAGTTTGCCAGGAGATGAACCAGCCACACACTCTTTGACGCGCCGAAAAAGGCCTGCAAAAGCGGTTCTGGCCACGCGCGGTTCCATCCCAGCATCGCAACGATCTCGCTCATCTTCCTGTCGCAGAACCTGCTGAAATCCTCGCTGAAATGCCTCGTCCCTTTGCTGAGAACCTCTTCCCAGGTCAAGCCCTTGAGGAGCCGAAACGACGCCGCATTGGCGTCGCAGCGCTCCACCGGGTCGAGGATTTGCGCGGCGGAGCTACGGTGGAAGCCGGCGGACTCGAAGTCCTCGAAGAAGGCGCGATTGAGAAGAGCCTCGAGGAAGAAAAGCAAGGTCCTAGGGTTTTTCGAGAGGCCGGAGATTTTGACGTCGTACGGTTGGAGGAGGACGGCGATTCGGTCGTGGATTTTGGCTCCCATGTGGCGGAGCTGCGCCGTGAGGGAGCGGCTGAGGAGGCGGACAGCGGTCCGGGATTCGGCGACGGCGACGAGGAAGCTCTCCACGATTTCCTTCTCGTTGGAGCTCGGAATCGGATTGTGGTGATGTCGTTTTCTGTACGGCGAGGAAATATTGTTCGAGTTGCCGCTGCATTCGTCGAGGCCGGATTTCAAGCCATGGCAGTAGATTTCGAGCTTGTTGAGCTTTTTCTCCAGCTCGGCCATGGAGTATTTAAGCCTCGAAGCTTCCAGAACTGCCTCGTCTCTCTTCCTCGTCGCCTGAATCAGTTTGTGCGAGACTTCCGCCACCGCGAGTTTCCACTGCTCCTCCCTCGCCGCCGTCACCGAGGAATCCGCCGCCCCGCCGCTCGACGGCTTCGGACTCTTAATATTCTTCGTCAGCGACGAGATTATGGACTTGAAAATCCCGTTCGGACTCGCCATCGACGACAACCCATGCTTGTGAACTCCTCCGCCGCCGTTGTTATCCACCGGAACGACGGAGATCTTCTCTCTCGAATTCGGTCGGCACTTGTTGCACGACACCGACGCGTTGTCGTTTTGCGTCTGCTGCTGCTGCTTCTTCGATCCACCGCCAACACCACTCTTACCGTTTCTGTGAAGAGGCGTCGGGTGGTGCTTCGGAGTAGCACTACTCGTCCCCTTGTCCGTACACGCCGTCGTACTACTGACGGGGCTTTCTTCCTCGTTCTCTTCTTGAATCTGTATACGCAAAATTAACCACATATATATATATATCTATATATATCTAGTCAAAATACATAATTATTCAACTTATAAACAAACAGAATGAACTTACGGGAGTGAAATGGGTGGACTGGGTTGGTGGTGGCTGGAGAGGAGAAGGAGAAGGTGAAGGTGGGGATTTGGAAGAAGAAGAGGGAGCCACCATTGTTTTGGGTGTCTCTGCGTTATTGCATTGCTTTTGTTTGTTTTTCTTTTTTCTTTTTTTTTAATCACTGTAATATGTGATATATATATATATATATATGACTGTATATATCTATATACGTGGGTGAGAGAGAGAGAGAGCACTGTACTATGTGATATATATATATATATGACTATATATCTATATACGTGGGTGAGATAGAGAGAGAGAGAGAGAGAGAGATGGCTCTGTTTCGGGTATCGGTTTTTTGTTTTGTTTTGCGTATTTATTTTGTCATTTCGTCGCTTTGTAATCATGCCCATGAAATCAAAAATCAGTCTAGCAGCTAGATCACCGTTTTTTTTCTTTTCTTTTTTTTTTTTTTTTTTTTTTGCAGAAAATGAAATCCAAGCGCCAGTGTCCAAGGCTTTTGATGGGTCAATTTTTCAGTTAATAATAATAATAATAATAATAATAATAATGTGGTTCATGAATTGGATTTGGAATTTGGGTTATTAGATTTTACAAATTGGCATAACTTGTCCCGAAGAGGACTTTCTGATAAAGGTCAATATAAATGATGGTATTTGAAACGGCTTCCTTTCAACAGCTTTCTTTTCTGAACCTGCTTGCTTTTTGATCCAAATGGAACGTGTGTTCAATTGGATTTGGACCCTTTTGTTTTTGCATGAAAGTGGTCCACCTCAATGAGTGAAAGTTTTATCTTGACTTTATTAAGTCTTCCTTAAGTGGATTAATTTGAGTGCCAATTTATACTAAATCAAGGCTAATTGAATGGGATTTTTCATTTTTAGTTTTTTATACAAAAATAGAGCCAATGAAGAAAAAGGTACTTTTAGCAGTAATAAGAAGTTTCCAGTGTACTTTTATTTTGGGTCGCAGTATGTGTATATGATTTTGCATATGATAATGTAACATTTCAAGTGGAACTTTAAATTCTAACTATATTGGAGCGTTTCATATGAAATAATCTTAAAATGAAGTTCATAGAATTCATATTGTCACATTTTAAGGTAATCTTAAACTTATTCAATAGGGTGTTATTTATTTTTCCAGAAAAATAATATCACGGGAATCAAAATCTCTCTCACTAATTTTTTCTCAGCCCATATGCCTATCTCAATGATGAGGAACAATTTAATGCACTATGTCGTTCGAGATGATCATTGGTTTGTAATTCCATTGGAGAAGAAGTTGTCGTCGCAGCTTGTTATTCGGAGAATGTCGTCACAATATGTGGTCGTTTAGCGGTGGAGATTTCACCGACATTTTAGTGACTTTGTTCTCTTCATATGATCCGATGAAGATCTCCATAGAAGCTCATTTGGCTGATATGGCCGTTAGCCAACAAAGTGACATCGGGGTTGTCTCGCCGATCTTGTGAGCCGATCTTGTGAGCCATCACCTTCAAGAAGATGGAAGGTATGGTCTAGATTCACAAATGATTGAATAAAAAGGTAAAACTGTCTTCCGCCTATTCAGAAATAATGGATTTCAAAGGAAATCAAAGAAGGTGGTATTCTTGAATCAGTAATCATGCACATAATGGTAAGCCAAGCTAATTAACTATTGGGTCGGTTCATTTTTCTATAAGGTCAATATATATATATATATATTTTGAGAAATCATAATAGCCCATTTTATTAAACCATTTGTAGTAATAATAAATAGTATAGTTTAAATTTTTGATACATCGTGTTACAATTTTATCCTTATATTATTTTTATGTGGTAAATGTATTTAACCAAGAAATGCTTTATTTAGCAAACATTAACTTTTTAAGATTATATTTGAAATTTAATTTTTTTAAAATTACATTTTAACACCTTAAATGTTTTTTTAATACACAACATTCCTATGCACAACCAAACACAGTAATATATTGTTCTTGAGAATTTGGGATAAGATTCATATATGAAACTAAACACAGTAATATATTATTTATAGGAATCATATTACCCTTCATCACTTTTCCAGGAATATGATTCTTACTGATTATTGCATACCAAACAGCCCCCTATATAACTGGGAGTTGAAAATTTATTCATTCAAAAACATGAGGATTTAGGTGCGATGGGGTTTGGATAAAGGTTGCATATAAGGGTGAACAAAAAACCTGATAATCAAACAAACCCGATTAGCACACTAAACACAACCTATTTAAACCCAAACCCGACTAGTCTAATTAAGAGTTCAACCTAACCTACTTAACCTGACTATTAATTGGGTAGGTTTGAGTTGAGTTTTTCTTAACCTAAATTAACTTGAACCCACCAAATCTATTTATCTATATAAATAAATATTTTTCAACCTCATAATATTAGTTTTTTTCTCGTATTTTTCATTCTTTACTCGACAACCTATTATATTTTACGTTATATGAGTTTTTATTATTATTTGGTTTACAACTTATATATTTAAAATTATTTTGTATATATTTTATTTTTATATAAATTTATAACTTATGTGATAATTTTGAAACTTTATAAACTTTATAAATTTATAACTTATTTTGTATACATATTTCTTATTTAATGTTAAATGATTAGTTTTATTTATTTATTTATTTTTTATTTATTATGTTCAACCCCATCAATCCACCTAAATTTTAATTGGGTGAGTTAATTTTAAATTTTGAGTTGATTGGGTGGATTAAATTTGATATCAATCCACCCAAACTTAATTGAGTGGGTTGAAAAATCTTAAAAGTCCACCCAACACACCCGATATTCACCCCAAGTTGTGGGTTCGACTTTTTATTGTATTAAAAAAAAACATTTGGTTGGCATTTTCATTCATAAATTGGATTTACCACTTGGGTTTTACCAATCAAGGAATGATTTTGGCATTTATGAAAGAGAGAATTTAGGAAACTAACTTCAATTTCATGCATTCAAGGGAAAAATTGAGCGGCTCATTAATTACTCATTAGATACGTATTGGATCCATAGTCTTAAACGGTTGGTTGTGATTATGACCATTTTTTAATAGTTTACCAAAAAATTAGGGGAAAAAAAAGATGTCACTTTCTGTACTTGAAAACCACAATGGTGTGTTAATTATTATTTGGACCAATTTGCCATTTAGCATCTGATGTACGTCAATGCAGTTTTATAGCCACGGTGGCCAATCTATATACATGAAAAGGGGTTTGATATTAATTAAAGAAGGTAGTTTTGCACAAACTCCGAGGACAACCAATTAATCACCATAATTATCCGAGTTAAAAAGGCTACATTCCTTTTGCACCATCATTTTTAGGTTGTCTTAAACTATGTAAATGACCCCTTATTATTTAGACTTTATTCATTCTATAGATTTAAATTAAAAAATAATATTATTTAAAAATTTTAATTATAAAAGAAAAAATAAAATATGATATTTTATTTTTAAAATTTAATCGTAAAAATTTAAAATTAAAAATTTAAATTGATAAAATAAATTATATCTTAATTAATTTATTTATTTAATTTATAATTGCCTACATTGATAGATCATTACATCTTTTATATTATTGCATGCATGCACGGAGCTGAGGTTAAATAGAGAATTATTCGTTATTTTCCGTTCTTGGCCCCATAAAAACAATTTAGTACCATTATATTGACCATTTTTGAGAAAGCGAAGTCACATGCTGTTTCATTACACGCCCAAAATTAATGTGCTCAGAGATGCCTTTTTTTCAGTTTTTTCTTCTTCCGAAAAGAAATTCAAATAAAAAGTATGCTGTGCTCACATGAGATGACTCTGCCGCGATGAACAAAGCTAAAAAAATTGCACCTTGAATTGAAAGATCTAGAATGATGGCCAACCACAGTGATGATAACAAAGTGAAAAAATATTAAATTAAAAAGCCAAATATAAATTATTTTAGCCCACAATAATGATACTTGCAAAGAAATATAGACTGTATTTAGAATTGAATTTCGTTTTTATTTTTTATTTTTTTAAGAAATAAAAAATGAAAATGTTTTTAAAATAATATTTGACGCATTAAAGATAAAAAATAGAAATGAAAATAATTTTTTAGTTTAGTATAAATTGAGAGAGAAATGAAAAATAATTTTTAGTTGTTTTTTATTTTTTATTTTTTTTTTCTTCTCTCTCGAACACAAAGAGATATATATATTAATGGGTTTTTTTATACTGAAAATAATTTCTAAATAAAACTATCAAACGCATTTTTAAAATAATTTCAATCTAAAATTAATAATGTTTTCATTTTCATTTTCATACAAAAAAAATTATTTTTGAATGAATTCTAAAAACATATTTTGCAGGATTTTGTTATTCAAAACTCATGTGTACATTGACGTAATTTGATAAGTAACATAGTTGAATGAAGGTAACAAATCAAAGGTGTTGCGAAATAAATTTGGATTTTTCCTTAAATCTATTTTAACCGTCATATTAACTTTTATTTTATTCAAACAAATTATATATAATTCAACCACTCAAGTAACCGATTCTTTAGAAGGACTATGACCTGACTTGTTTTATTATGTCGAAAGAACAATTCCTGCCACTAATAACGAAGATACAATATACTTGTGAAATTAAACATTAGAAATATTATAAAATAAAAACGACATACTTGTAAACCATTTGCCAACCTATTTCAAGTGGTTTGAACCACACCGTTTTGCAAAACATTTTAAACCTTAATTCAAACCATTTGTTTGATGTTTTGAATCTGAAAGACCTTATAGACTTGTGTTCATATCCCTTTATTTTTAAGTAATTTGAACCAAAACTTATTAGGACATGGTTTATTTTACTGATTTAAATTTTATTATAGTAAAAATTAATAAAAATAGTCATATTTAATTTTTTTATAGTAAAAAATTCTCACATACAATTCGAATTAAAAATTTAAATCAACAAACTAAATTAACTATATTTTTTTTTTTTAAATTAAAATTTTTGAAATAACAAATACCAAAACCTTAAAACTAAACGGATTAAAAAGTAAATGGAAAACAACAATGTATTTACAAATTATTCTGAATTAGACATCCGACGCTAAACGACCCTTATAACTTTAAACTCGATGGCAAGACACCCAAAGCTCATTTTAACTTGTCCTTTTGGTGAAAGATCATATCCGAAAGAAATGTGAATTGGGGAGTGGGAAAGTGGTTTTTGACCGCAGAAGGTGTAAGGAAGAGTTATTAATGAAGCGGCTAAAACGGCAGACTCAATCAGACCCAAAACAAGGCATTTATGAGGGGTCGTCATGTTTTGGTGGTCACATTTATGGAGATATTTTTTCTTTAACACCCAAAATTCGAATTCCCCAACCACCTACATTTATTCCGGAGAAGGATGGGTATTTTATATTTTATATTTATATTTTAATTCTCTCAATTGCGGTGGATCTAAGACCGAGAAAACATCCAAAACACAACAAGAGTCCACTGCACTCTATGGTTTTGTGGGCATGTGAGCGTCATAAATGAGACAACGAGAGAGACTCAGAAGACTGCTCAGTCATCCACAAAATGTGGTCCATCATCCATATTTATTGATGGACTTGTATTTGCTGATTTGTGCCGAGGCAGAGGTTTAGCCGCTGACTTCTGTCATTTATTTGCATCCATCTTGGAGTCCATCATCACGTGCATGCGTCCCCACCCTTTCTTCATGTTCCTCTCAATATATATATATATATATATATACACACATACATATGTATATATCTATTTATGTATCTACAGTGTCCTTTGGCTTGGTCTTGAGCTCCTGTGAAAAACCCTTGACATTAATAAGAACTAGGAGTCCAGGACAAGGTTTTGAAAATTGATACTTGTTGTGCCAGTTCTTATGGCAAAGAAGCACACATTGTCCATTTTAATCTTCGTATTAGTTATTTGTGTCCTAGCAAAAAAAAAAATATTAGTTATATATATATATATATATATACACACACATATATATATGTGTGTGTATGTATGTATCTCCTTTGTGAAGTGTGTAAGTGAGACTTTCTTATGTGTCTTATCCAAAAAAAAAAAAAGTGAGACTTTCTTATGTGCTACGAAACAAATTATCCGACTCCTCTCTTAACAAAGAAAAAAAAAAAAAAATAGGTTGCTAAATTTGCACAATATTTGGATTGTGTGAAGTGGACATGCACAAAGAACAATCCTGGTTATAAGAAATCTTACAAGTTATTCTCCAAAATTTTTTTAAAAAAAAATCATGTTTATTCGGATATTTCATTGTACTAATTAAACTCTATGCACGTGAAGAATAATCTGTATGTTAAGTTTTAAAATAATCTAACAACATAATTTAATAGGAACAAAAGGGAGAGAAAAATATTTTAAAAAAATATATAGGAAATTAAATTGTAAAATAAATAAGGACTTATTTTACCAAGGGCAAAATGATAGATCAATGAGGAAGTAAAAAAAAAAAAATTGTTTCGTCCAAACCCACTCAGGAACGAAAAGGATTTGTCCTCGCCAGTGAAACTTTAATATGCGCTTTGAGTTTATAATGAAGATCTATGAGTGAATCATGTATATGCGTCATTTGTCCTAAAACGATTAATTATGCAAAAAGGGAGGCAGTTGGATTCTATATGAATTGTTATTTTAAGGGCCATTTAGTTCGCTGATTTAAATTTTTAATTTAAGTTGAGATGTGATTTTATGTGAAAAATTTTTCCTGTAAAAAAAAAAAAGAAAGAAAAAGTGATTGTTTCAAATAACTTTTTTCTGTAACAAAATTTGATTTGTAAACTCAAATCGGTAAAATAAACGGGTTACAAAGAAACAAATTATATTGTGACTTGAGTTGGTGAGAAAAATGGACATAGAAAAAGGGGAGGAGGTCTTTATTCATACTTAAAGTAGTTATAATTATATGATTCTAAATTATTTCATCCTTCTTGAGCAAAAGAAAATTATTTCATTCCTACAAATTTGCTGGATCTAGTAGTCCTCTATGAAAATGATGAAGGTGCATGTATGCATTTTGTTGGAAAGAAGACGAAATTTGGTTATCAATGTTAATATACTTTTTAAGCCTTGCATTATGGTAATTAATAATGTGAGTTCTTCCATGTGTTTGATAAGTTGATTGACATTTCTTCTAATACTCGTGAAGTTTTACAAACGAATTGCTGATTTTATTTTTATTTTTATTTATTAGCATGTGGGATAGATATTATAAAGGTAATTGTGTGCCTTTCATATAATAATCACCGATTCGAGTTTAGAATTTGAGTTTTACTATAGTAAAAACTTTCAGAAACAGTCACATCTAACTTTTTTACTACAATAAAAAATTTTCATATAATATTACATCTCAAATTAAATTAAAAATTCGAATCAGTGAACTCAACGAATACACAAATAATCACATGAGATGCAAACTGTTTATGTTTTTTTCTTTTGCAGAAACAAAACTGTTTTAAATTAAGGACGACCAAGAAAAGGCGCCTCATTTTGATTATTGATGCTAATTTACTTTTAAAAAAAAAAAAAAAAGGAACTGTTATTCTTTTTGAAAAAACTATTATATTTTTTTTTTTTTTTTTTTTTTTTTTCGAAACATTCATTTCCTTTCTCCCTTCCTTGGGTGAACGTGTCCCAGTACAGTACCGAGCAGAGACAATAAACGATGTCATTTGTTTTGCTGTCGTTATCCGGCATTAAAGTAGAAAACATGTCGTTTCTCTACATGTGTAAGAGGCCATGACGTTTCCTGCTTCAAGGCAAAATTCCACGTCGTTTGTTATAAAGTCTCCATTTATTAAACGTTGCGTCGTTTAGTTGTCGTTTAAGAGAACAATCAATGATATATGTCGTTTTCATAATGAGGCCCATTGAAGTACAAAGCGCGTCGCGTCCAACTCGTTTTTATGGGGAGATAAAAGCATATGTCGTTTTTTCCATAGCCGTTGATTTTTTTTTTTTTTTTTCCCCTTTTGTTTTGTTTTTTTCCCGCAATTAAAGTCGTCCATTTAGTTGAACGGTGACATATTCAATTAGTCATCAAGCAAAATAAATAATAATTTTATATATTACGCTCAAAATATATTTATCAAGCAAAATAACAAATAAAATATACTACGTTCAAAGAAGTTAGAATTTTTTTAAGTTGAAATTCAAATTAACAAATCAAGTATTAAAGAGAAAAAAGGTAAATAAAGATGAAAATAATTGTAAGAATCTCAAAATTAAGTAATTCGTTCACTTCGCTGATTCGTGTTTATAATTTAAGTTGAGATGTGATTTTATGTGAGAGTTTTTTATTATAGTAAAAAAATTAAATATGATTATTTTTTAGAGCTTTTTACTATAACAAAACTTAAATTTTAAATTCAAATCGGTAAAATAAATGAGATATTTATTGTTTTAATAATATTTATTAGTTAAATTTAGAAGTCATTTATTACATCAAAATTTAGTAAGGAAAAAAATATATATACATATATAGGATGAAATACTCAACACTATCCTAAAATAACAAAAATTTGAAGACAATGACATAGAGAAACGACAAGGCTTTGGGTTTCTAATTTTCCATTGTCTTCCTTTGTATGAATTCCGTTCCAAATTTCCGACAAAAAAAAAAAAAAATTCTCGGACACCATAAAACTAGATTCATAGATTCGCAGTGAATCCAATCCATAATTATCCAGTTCGATTTTCTGCTCTCGATTCTTCATCATCATCGTCTTCGCCGGTTGAATCAGTCAGAGTCATCCTAATCAATGGCGTGGAACGTGTTCAAGTTCTGTACGGCACTGCGAGCGCTGGGCTCCTTGATGATCGTGTTCGTCATGGGAATAGTGTCGCTCACCTATTACGTCGTCGTTTTAGCCGATTACGGACCTTCGCTTTTCCTCGGAGGCCTCGATTCCCTCCTTTCCCTACTTGTCTTGCCCTTGTTTCATTCTCTGGTAATTTTCTGTTCCGATTATTACTTGATTTCTTATTCTTTGAGATATTAGTAATTTTTAGCTGAATTTCTCTACTTTTTGGCGTTTAGAACTTGTCTTAGACTTTTATTGGATAAATTTAGCTTTAGTGTTGATCATGTCCTTTGATTATTCTTTTTGGATGAAGTTATTATTATGATTATTTGCAAACTTATTGTATTTTTCAAAAAAGTTTCAAAATTTATTTGTCTCCAATTGTTTCTCTTATTTGCTGAAATTATTATTAGTATTGTTGTTGTTGTTGTTGTTGTGATTTTTTTCTCTCTCTCTCTTTTGTACTGAAGAATGTTCTTTTGAAGTTTGAACATAGTGCACTAACAAAAGTTTGAAAATTTAATTTCCTACGTGTTTCTTAGTAGTACAGAGGGGCTAAAAGTTGTATGCTTTAATCACATGAGTAGAACACTGTAAAATGAGATGTTACACACTGATTTTGTTTTGGTTCAATTGGTGAATTGCTGGTGTAGCTAGTGATGTTACTGTGGAGCTATTTTGCTGTTGTTCTGACGGACCCCGGCGGTGTTCCACCAAACTGGAGGCCTGTAACGGACGAGGAAAGGGGCGAGGCAGATTCATTGGTGGAGTCGGAATATAATGGCTCAGATCTAGCTTCGAACCGAATAGATGATCTAGACCATCAAAGAGTGCGTTTCTGTCAGAAATGCAAGCAGTTTAAACCGCCTCGGTGCCATCATTGTTCTGTCTGTGAGTTGTTTGGATTGAGTTATGTTTTCAAATGTTTGTTTTGTATAATTGATGTGCCACATGGGAAAAATTAATTTTTGGACTGGTTCCAGGTGGAAGGTGTATATTGAAAATGGATCACCATTGCGTTTGGGTAGTGAACTGTGTTGGGGCATTCAATTACAAGTATTTCCTTCTTTTCATGGTATGTTAACTGAATTTTTTGTGTTTCGAGTTTCATGAGTACTTAAATTTCTCTAGAACTCTTATTTATGCCTACAATTCTAATTTACATACCTGTTTTTTCCCCCTTACCTTTAATTCTTCGATTATTTCGTAGAGGGTTATCTATTTAGTTCAAAGTTCATACATGCCTATTTCATTACAGACGATTCATCAAGCACATTTTTATTTGTTAGCTTGATGCTTAATTTATTCCTATGACTGATATTTGCAAGTTTCTTCTGTATTAAATTTTGACGCTTTGCGCCATGGCTGATGTTGTTGGGCACTGAATTTGTCTTTCTCTTGAATGTATCAGTTTAGTTCTTTTTCATATGGTTCCCTCATCATATAAATGTAAACCAAATACGGGATCTAGTATGAGTGTATGACTGATATATATCTTAATTTCTTGCTCAATCTTGATGCAGTTTTACACATTTCTTGAGACAACTGTTGTCACTTTATCATTATTGCCGTATTTTATAGCATTCTTTACTGAAGGTGAGATACCTGGAACACCAGGCACCCTTGCAGCCACTTTTATAACATTCAGTAAGTTCTACGATGACCATCTTCAGTGATTTAGTTTATCACCTCAGGTTTTTCTTGCTTACCTCTATTGTTTTCAATCTTTCCAGTTTTGAACTTTGCCTTTTCTTTGAGTGTTATGGGGTTTCTGATCATGCACTTATCATTGGTGGGAGCCAACACTACTACAATTGAGGTGATTGCTTTTGCTATTTATGCTTCCCTTAAAATTTTCTTAGAATTGGAAATTGCGAAAGACTTTTGCAACACTAACATAACCTTCTAGCCATTTTACCTTTTTTCAGGCATATGAGAAGAAAACAACTCCCAACTGGCACTATGACCTTGGTCGGAGTATCAACTTTGAACAGGTTTAATTACTGGCAAAACTTTCAGGCATCTGTTTTTCGGTTGTTCCATGGTTAACAAATCAAACTTTCCCCTCCTTTGCGTAGCATCTCTATGGCAAAAAGTTTCTTTGCATCGCTACACGTTTACAGTTTATTGAAGAAGCTAAGATTTTTTTAAATGAACTTTTCATTTGTGCTTTTGCTTCTATTTTTAAGTAAAAATAAAGGAGAAAGAGGAAAATAGACTAAAATTTGAGAAGAATTAAAATTAATAGGCCAATAATTTACATAAGTTAATAAATAGGCTAAATTATTATTTTCGTCCATAACTTGTTTGGTTATGAACCATAACTTGACAAGTTATTATTTATAATTGTCCATAACTTGTCCGGTTATGAACCATAACTTGACAAGTTTGTTCATAACTTATCTGGTTATGAACCATAACTTGACAAGTTATAGCTTATTAATTTCTAGAATTAAAAATTGGCCTATATACTTTCTTAAGCTTTTCATATTGGCCTATTTTCTACTATTTTCCTAAAAATAACACTTATTCTAAAAGCATAGAAATCACAACCTAAGCCCAATTAGATAAGTGTCGAACAAATGAGAAGCTTGGTTTGGAAAGTGATGGACTTTTTCTCTATCAGGTCTTTGGAACGGATAAGAGGTACTGGTTCATCCCTGCATATTCGGAAGAGGATTTAAGACGGATACCTGCACTTCAGGGTCTAGAATATCCAACGAAGCCCGAGTTAAATGCACTCCGGCCATTATGATGGCAAACAAGAACATGAGGTTTGGATTTCTTCAGACTGGTGTGACACAAACATACCCTGATTATACCCTGGAAAAATTGGCTCGGCCAACTGTATTATCCCAACACAAGTCATGAGTCACAGATATCAGCTTTGAACTAACCTCATTGTTTCAGTCAGACTCAAGGAGACGTGATGAGTGGAAAAGTATTCTTTTCTGGCTGCTTGGGTGAACTCCAATTTATACAGGATACGATGTGATTGATTAAAATTGGGCTTTGTCTGTGTAAGGATGGAGGAGAGGGAAAAAAATGAAAAATTGGGGTAATTGGGTTTGTATAGATGTGATGTATGAATGCTATTTATCACGAGCTTTTGCAGGTATATCAATGTTATTTGTTACTCGTTAGAAAACAGGATTTGGTTTGTTTTTCCCTTGGAAAGAATAAAATTGCATGTAATGTATGAAAGCGCATTCTTATTCAGACCTGAGTAGAAACTTTCCTTTTCAACTCTTTGCTCTGTGTAGTGTATACCAACCACCACAACTGAAGTGAGGAACTTCTTTGTTAACATCTTTAATTTTTTAAAAAATCATTTATCTTGTTAAAAAAAATTAGAAAAAAAAAAAAAACGAAAACTGCAGTACCCTATGTTTAAAGCTTAAACGGCCCCCTCCCTCCCCCTCCTCCTCAAACAGAGATAGCCTTCATCCAACATTTTCAAGTTCTCTCACACTGTTAGCAGTCACCAATTGGCCAATTTCCCTTATTCCGTCAATGTTCGGGTTTTGAAAATTGAAAAATTGACGGAATCGGCCGATGATCGAATCGAGAAAATTTAAAAAATGTGACTGAATTTTCACCAGTATAACTCACCACCCTCCACCTAAAACGCTATTAAACCAAAGGATCTTAGACTTGCTATATTTGAATTTTTATTCTCTCTTTTTTTTTCTTTTTTTTTTTTTTTTTTTTTTTTTAAAGAAAAGCATGTAGCATGTGGTGGAAATAAGAAAATAAAGATTTTATTAGTGGGATCAAACCCACAATCACCCGCCCACCATTTTAACCCCATTGTTATGCCATCAAACAAAAGGGAATTATGCTATATATCATTATATCTAATCTAATCTTATTAAATGGGCATCCAAGTTCTAAAATGAAAAATTTTCAAAAAGATTACCCTAACAAAATGAAGGAAATCCTTTAAAAAAAAAAAAAAATGAAAAGGGTCTTTGGAGGGGCAAATAACCCCTATTTACTACACGTGTCAAAAGGTCTATAGTGGGGCACCTACCTGCAGATTTACTACACGTGTCAGCCTCAAAACGTAGACCTCCTCGTCCTATGCGGAGAGAAATCCTGGGCGTACTAGAACTTTGTTGAGGAAGAAAAAAAATAAAAATAAAAATAACACATAATTTACACATTTTTTAAGACACAAAAATAAAAATGATTTATAAATTACATTTATTTAATAAATATTTTTAAAATAAAAATAATTTTTATAATTTTTATAAAAAAATTAAAAAACGATTAAATTTTTATTTTTATTTTTATTTTTTAATACTTATTAATAATATTATAATATATTAATTAACAATTATAACTTATTATATTAAAAATAAAATCAATTTTAAAAACGTTACTTGTAAGGTCTAAAGATCTCGTATAAGTCGGTTTGGTTTAGAAGTGAAAGTAAGTTTAACCTTTTGGATTAGGCGGTAGGGCTTAAGTCCTTTCGTTTCCCATGAAAAAACTAATATAATAATCCAATCCATCGCCACAAGAATTTGGTTCAATTCTCTGATCATTCCAAATTCTCTTCATTTTTGCTCGTGATTTCAGTTTCTTCCTTTTCGAATTTTTCGCAGGTAATCTCTTTCTCTCTCTAGGATGTTGTTAGGGTTTCGTGATTTTTGCTTAATATGATGGCTCTGTTCTTTCTTCGATAGTCGATCCACGGAAGCTTGTGTTTTGTTTGCTTTAGCCGCGATTCGGGTTGGGTTTAGATATGGTGATCGCTGCAATAATTTTGGGGTTTTCTTTTGCATAAGAAAATTGATAGAAAGTTGCTTATTTTGCTCGGAATTTGTTATTTAAGACGGCCATTGTTTGATCATTTGATCTGTAGTTTTACTTATGATTCTGTTTGATTTATGAGAAAATTGGGTTGGCCCTATTTTATTCTTTCTTATTTTGGCTTGATTTGCAATCATTCATATTCGTGATTCTTCTCTCTTTTTGCTCATATTCATGCTTTTCTGCTTTTTATTAAAATTTATGTTGCAAACATCTGTCAGTTTGAAGTGTTTGTCTCTCTTTCCTATATAATCCTGTCCTACAGATGTGGATTTCCAATTCGGGATGCTTAGAAATTTACTCGTGTTTTGGAGCTTGAGTTTTTATCATATTTTGTGCATAACAAGTTTTTGCATTTATCTTATTTACATTATTGAGGGTAAATTTCGCATTTTTATGCTGTAATATGAGCTATACAGCATATGCTATTTGCATTGATTTTTGCTCGAAAACGAAATGCTCATGTTTAGGGGTTGCTTATGTTATGCTCCTTTTCAGGGGAAAGATGCAAGGAGGCCGAGGCAGAGGTAGGAGGAATTCTTTCTTCGACTTTCCTGACCCGTTTGCTGGTTTGGGGGGTCCAGGAAGTCTGACGTCTAGTCTTTTTGGAGGAAGGGATCCGTTTGATGATCCTTTCTTTACCCGCCCGTTTGGAGGAGGCATGTTTGATTCGAGCTTCTTCCGTCCGATGGGAAATCCTTTTGTGGAAATGCACCCATCTGGGTTGATCGAGCAACGAGAAGCTCTGGAGCCTAGACTGTCCAGGGGTCCGATCATTGAGGAAATTAATTCTGATGATGAGAAGGAAGACGCTGATAAAGAGAGGAAAGAAAATCCTAGAAAGCATGGTAGGTCAGGAAGTGGACCATATGTTGAGGATCCTGATGACGAAGCTGAAGGTAAAGCGTGTTCTTTTCCAGTCTGCTTTTGACTTTGTTGACTTTCGAATGTACTTGCATGAATCTGAACTATTATGATGGATTTTGTGTGTTCCTTGTTGCAGAGAAGAAGAGCAGGCATTTGCAATATGGAAATGATCTAGGCTGGTCCAATCGCGCACAGTGGCAACCCCCAACTCACAGCTTTACCTTTCAAAGCTCTTCTGTTACTTATGGGGGAGCAAACGGAGCTTATTATACCTCTTCTCAGTCAAAAAGGACGGGAAGCAATGGAGTAAGTGTTCGAAATGCCATTAGTGGCATTAGTCAATCATTACTGTTACTGACTTCTATCCGAAGACAGGAGAAAAAAGCCCCATCTCACTTCTTTTGATGTCTGAACAGGTGACTATTGAAGAAAGCAAAGAGGCTGATACTGCTACTGGACAAGCTTCCCACCTACTATCGAGGGCCCTCCACAATAAGGTATCCCTCTGCAAGGGATTTGTTGGCTGTTCTGTCAGTGTTTTATTTTATTTTATTATTCTACGGCTCTTTATTATTTTGAGCAATTATTTCCTTACATAATTTTGGGACGCAATTTAACTTACATCCGGCTTTCACTTCTCTTCAGGGCCATTCTCTTTCAAGAAAGCTCAATTCAGATGGTAAGGTGGACACGATGCAGACCCTACACAATATTAATGAAGGTACTCAATATTGTCGAAATGTGCATTTGCCTTAGGCTTCTAGTATTACCACGGCTTCATGGTCTAATCGGAAATGTTTTATTTCTGGAATCTTTAGATGAGCTTGATGGTTTTGAAGAAGCTTGGAAGGGAACTGCTCAAAAACACTTTCCTGGCTGGTCTGGTAATTTTAGTGGTCTTGAGAGTGCAGGTACGTCGTTTCCTCGACTTCACCATATCCTACTATGTTTTTGACGCGGACAAGTCTTATTTCATTATTTGAGATAGTGACTTAACAAACCATTGTTTACTTACTGCGACAATTTGATTCAGGAACTAGCAGCAGCGGACACAATGGCAGGGGGGGTTGGGCCCTTCCGTCCACAGAATCGTCACAGCATTCCGGTAGAGGGATGCCAAATACTATAGACGGAGGTGGGTCTTCTCGTCCACAGCATTCTGGTAGAATGAAAGCAGCAAATGGTACTAATAGGAGCCACTACCCTCGTGGGAGGGCAAGAGATTAAGGATTTATAGCTGAACGCAAATGAGCTATCAATGGTTCATGTTTCCTTTGTTTTTCACCGTCATATTCTCAGGTTTAGTTTTGGATATTGTATGCATCAATCAACATGGTATACTTGAGGATGGCTCCATACCAAATATTTTGGATTGGTTCTCTCCATTTCCATGTGATAAATATGCTGATCTTCTGTTATAAATGGTGGAAGCGCATAGCTAGTTTTTGTTGTACTACAGCTTGTTCAATCTGGTACGAATTTTCTCGATGATATATAATGCTGACTTGTTATTCAGATGGTTGTTATTTCTTTTTTTGGGGGCTACTTTTCTAGTTTAAATGTAGCATTTTATGTATTTACATTTACAATGGCCAAAAGCGAAAATGGTATACCTGTGGTTTCCTTTGTTTGATCGTTATAGTGAAATTGATTTTTGATGAGTGATATGCTTCCGATCTTAAACCGTTAGAATTGCACAATTTTAAAACGAATTAAAACGTCCAAATCATAGGTGCTTTGTATTTTTCTTTATTGTTTTTACACCAAATGAAATGCTTTTGCATTGTTGTACTTGATTTTTTTTTTTAAAACACTTTTGATTCGAGTTTTTAATTCGAATTGAAATGCGATTTTATGTAAGAATTTTTTACTGTAATAAAAAAGTTAGATGTGACTGTTCTTAAGAGTTTTTTTATTTTAATAAAACTTAAATTTTAAACTTAAATCGGTGAAATAAACGGGAGTTAATAATCACACACAAACGTTACTTGAGTTGATTAAGAATGTACATGAAAGATGTAGTTGAGGGCATATCATCACACGTTTTCTTGACATAATCCTTAAATCAGGAAACGTAATTTTACTAATGGGATAATGACAAAACTCGGTACTTTTTTAAGTGAGATGTTAAAAAATATGTTCTCGTCTTTTTAATTTTTTATTTTTTAATTACGCGAAGTGAATATATGTTTTTCTATCCACACAAAACCTACTTTCAAATGTCAACTACAATCAAAATTAACCGTATTAAATGATATTCTATTTTGCCTTGAATAAAAGTTGTTGCTTTCATGTTTGGGATTTCTGTCTCAAAGCATTATCATTTATTATCAAGGGTAATTGTGCTCTTTACCCAGTTGATCAAAAGTGAATTTTCTGTGATTATAAAAGTTTTGCGGTAAAGTTTTGAGATTGAAAGATTGAAAAAGAGGACATTAAAATGTTTTTAAAAACACAAGAAATTCTTATTATTATTTTTTTTTGCTCTTATTTTTATTTGATCAAACACAATAAATACTTTTTTCACTGTCACAATCCAGCTTGTTACTCCATTATAGTATAGTACTGTTTTATTTATTTTACTGATTTAAATTTAAAATTTAAATTTTATTATAATAAAGCTCATAAAAATAATTATATTTAATTTTTTATTACGGTAAAAAATTTTTATATAAAATTATATTTTAATTTAAATTAAAAATTTAAATCAACCAATTAAATGGACTTGAAAGTACAAAATAGGCCAAATGTAGTGATGCTACGTAATTGTTGTCGTTTCTAAGACGCGCAACAAACCTAGTCCACGAACTTCCGAAGGCAAATAACAGCCACAAGGCCAACAGCTTCAGCTAATTAATATAAAACCCCAAAATTTTCAAAAAATTTCCCAAGTCGTATCCAACACACAACTGAACTCAACGAAACGACGAAACGATCTCCGGGTCTAGGGCTTGGCTCATATCGGAACCAGAAATGGCGGTTCTCAGAGCCACAACCTCCGCAATCCTCAGCAGAATCTTTCAACCATCGCTTTCGCTTCTATTCTCCGACCGCTGCAAAGTCGGCGCCGATTTGATCAGCTGCAATGTGGCTTGCCGAGTTCCGCGCCGTCGAATCAGTTTGGTACCCGTCCGGTGCGCCGCTGCCGGCGGGGGCGAGAAGGTTTCCGCTCGGCTATCGCAGATGAATCAGCTCTTGCAGGACGCGGAGGAGCGAGCTCTCTACGCCGACGACGGGCCTATTCCGCAGATTACTTTGGGTATGTATTTTCCGATTTGATTTTTATATTCCTTGAAATTATAAGACGGAAAATAGATTGTTTTTTCCTTGTGTTCTGTTGGTTCTGTGTCGTGAATTGATTAGAGGATGGGGGGAAGAAAGCAAAGGTGATTTTTTTTTTTTTTTTTATTTATCAAAATTATACATATTGGAGTTCATATCTTGATGAGTTTAACAGCGGACTGGTTTTATCTTCAATCTATTGCTAAGTTTAATTTTAGAACAAGTCTAGTGTGTGTGTGTGTATATATTTGTTTTGTACTTGTCTGATGCTATCGCAAGCTTCTCTCTCTCTCTCTCTCTAAATTTTCTGTTATTACATAGAGTTTAATCATATTTGATCATGAATGTGTGCGTATATTGTTTCAGACCATGTAACAGTAAGTTTTGCTAGAAGTGGCGGTCCTGGGGGTCAGAATGTAAATAAAGGTTTGTTTAATTTTTCAGTTAGTATTCATTAGTCTATTTTCATGTCTGCTGTTATTTTCATTGATTGTTCTTTCTTATTACTGAGTGCAGTGAACACAAAGGTCGACATGCGATTCAATGTTAAAAATGCGAATTGGCTTGGTGACAGGATTAGGGAGAGGATTGTGCAAATGGTTTGTTTTACCCAACAGTCTTTTTTTTTTTTCTTTTCTTTTTCCTTTTTAAAATTTGCCTATCAAAAGAATAAGAAACTATTCTGGTTGTTCTTGCCTGCGATATGTTGAGTTATGACATAATATGTTAATTGTTTGGTCGAATTCGTAAGTTTGCTTGTTGCTCTTGGGTTTTCTCTATTTTTGGTGATTGACTTCCTAAACTCTGTTTTCTCATTTCTGTTTTTCTTTCTACAAACTCTTGGTGTTGCCCTGGTTATGAGCAGGAAAAGAATCGAATAAACAAGGACGGGGAGCTTGTGATATCTTCAACGAAGACTCGAACACAGAAGTGAACTTCTTTCCCCTTCTTTAACTTATCCACGTTACTTATGAGTTGCCAAAGCATCTGGTTTGATTCCACCATTCTTCTTCAGGGGTAACATCGAAGATGCACTTGGAAAACTTCAGGTAGTAATGGACATATATGACTTTTCCTTCTTCTTCCATGAGTTCTGAGATTTATCTTTGTTACCGAGTCAAGATGTCTTATAGTAGAAACTAGACCCTTGAAGAAGGTTTTCGTGACTGTTTTGAATGAAATTATCACCAAAATATTGTCTCTCCGCCAACTCAATTGCGAGATTGTTCCGCCAACTCAATTGCGAGACTGTTTTACCTTCTTCAGACTGCATGTTAACTTTTCTTTCTTTTTTTTTTTTTTTTTTTTTTTTTTTTTTTTTCAATAGGCAATCATTGATGCTGCTGCTTATGTCCCACCACCTCCTTCAGAAGAACAAAAGAAGAAAATCGCAAAAATGTGAGATACCTTTGCAATCTGCAATTTCCAATTTATGACCTCTAGTATTACTGCCTGCCACACTGAATTGGCTTCTTTACGTCATTTTTTTGTTGTTGTTTAAAAGGGCTGCTATTGGGGAACAAAAACGGCTTAAAAGCAAGAAGGTGCTCTCAGATAAAAAGGCGTTTAGAAGAAGTCGGAACAGTTGGGATTAGCCTATCATGTGGTGTGGCCTTAGTGTTTTGAGATCCTCATTGTCATTCCTGTCAGTTCATTTTCTTCTTCACTCTCAATAATGCTTCTGCGTCATTTGTTTTCTTATATAAATTTCTTTGGGACCTTATGTCATCTTTGTAGAATCTGGAGGAAGCATTTGGATGTTGTGATAATTCAGAGAGACAATTCAAAAGATGGGGATGAAGATGGATGAATTCCTCAAGAGCAGGCTGTTAATTGGCGAAAAGACTTTCTACATTATTTCACAGTTCTCTTCATAATAAGACTGTAAATTATAGTATATTTTGTAGGTTTTCCGAACAGAAATGATACTTACAGAATGTATAAACAACTCAATTTTTGAAAACTTGGAAAGTACTTTAATACAATGTATACAATGTAGCGATTCAATATTTTTTGCTGAATTATGAGATTCAATATTTGATTGGGCTTCTAAAATTTTGAAATTTTATTGTTTGTGGTGTATTATATTCGTAACGTTGGTTTTACTTTTGTTCACTTTTATGTTGAAAGAAAGCATAATAGTTGTTTCATGCGTGTGCGTGGAACAGTCATCCTAGGCATCTTTGATTTCTCCTCTCAATACAAAACTGTGCGCCAATTTAATGCAATTTTTATGGTCACATAGAAGTCTTGTATTGATTCTTCTAGAAACATTTTTGAACCGCGTGACTCATACACGTTAATAGGAAAGAGCATAATAAGGAGAATTCCCATATTTACATATTGGTTTATGTATAATTTGATTCTGTTCGATGTAATTTTTTTTTTTTTTTTTTTTTTTTGGTACTATCTAAAATTATAGTTACTGATCAAAGGTGCTATTTTGCTCTTGACCATAAAATTTATATAAACAAATGCTAATATTGGCAAGATTATATATTTCTATATTAGTGAGGGGTTAAACAAAAATACATTATTCTTCTTTCATTCACCTTGTTTTTGGAATCATGATGTTAATATATGTCACCTATAATGAAAAAACAGACATTTAAAAAAATTAAAAAAAAAGGGTCCTATTGCTACAAAACAGTGAAATACAAGGCAAATTCTGTACATAAAATTTAAACATTAAAAAAAATAAAAAATTTACATTTCCTTGGCAAAATCACTTGCGAATGACATGTTCTTCTCCCGATCGCTGATCAACATGCTTAATCCACTTCCCCTCCCCCTTCGCCGGACGGGAACTCCCTCCTCCGCCGCCGATCGCTCCGACGTGAGCGATGTCCAGTCCATTCCCCACAGGCAAAAACACCGACCTCACCAACCGTCGCGATCCTCCGTCTACCACGACGCTCCTCCACCGGAACCCGGCGGCGTTCTTCGAGCTCGCGTTCTTGCACACGAGCACCGCGCCTCTATGGCTCAGCTCCGCCACTCTCAGAAACCTAGCGAAGTCCTTCCGCTTGCAATCCACCACCATGAAATCGGCACCGGCGAGCGACTCCATCACTTCCTCCGGCTCTCCGACTAAAACATCCGGCGGCGCAATTCCGGCGACTGACGAGAACTCACCTAGGGCTTGGAGGTATTCCGATCGCGACCGATCGTCCGGCACCACGCACGCGTGCCGCCCTCCCGTGTGGCGGCTGGCCACAGCCAGGCCGACGCTCGTGGCGATCGGTCCTCCCTGCGTCCACGTCTCCACTATGAACTTGGCGTTCCACCCCGCCGCCATCGCCGATACAAGCTCCGCCACTCCGGATTCTCTGAAAATCTCGCACTGAACAAAGAAAATCGATATCAGATTTCTCAGAGACCAAACACAAATTCAGAGCAAAAAAAAAAAAAGTTTTCGTTTTGCTTACAGATTTAACGGTGTCGATGTAAGCTTTTGATGCAGTTTCTGGAGACCAAACTAGCTTCATTTCCTCTAATTGTTTTCTTCTTCTTTGTAATGTGAGAAATTCTTCTTTGTTTGTTCTTTGGAGAGAGAGAGAGAGAGAGAGAGAGAGAGAGAGAGAGCCAAAATTTGGAGAGAGAGAGAGTTCAAGTTGGCTTTTTATTGAGACAGAAAAATGGCTGCTATTAAGACTCAAAAAAAAAAAAAAAAAAAAAAAAAAAACAGAGAGAAATTCAGAATAGGTGTTTTTAAAGATGTTTTTTATTTTTTGGGGGGGTGGACCGTTGACATTTTTATAGAGAGAGCGCATGAAGACCAACGTGTGTGGATTGATATTACAATGGGTTTGCATTTGATACAATTCACATGTTCTTTTTTAATTTTTAATTTTATTTTATTTTATTTGCGGGATGTACACCAACACCTGCCTGGTTTTCCGTTTTGTTTCCACATTTATTATTAGTGTCAAACGTAACAAATACGGTTGGAAAAGCAAAAGAAACTTTCAAGTGGAAGAGTGCGACAACAAAAGATATTGCTAAAAATGTATTCATATTTATCTATGCTGTATTGTCTGAACTGCCCATTATAAAAATCATTTTAGAATGGAAAAGATGTAAATTTATAATGTAACTTGATAGAAATTTATGATTCAGAATTGTAGGCGTAATTTTCTTCTTTTTTTTTTTTTTTTTTTTTTTTTTTTTGCTATTTATACTTATGAGTTATTCTTAATCTTGGCCGCTGTTTCGTTCACTTTATTGATTTGAATTTGTAATTTGAGTTGAAATGTGATTTTATATAAAAAATTTTTACTGTAGCAAAAAAAAAAAAAAAAAAAAAAAAAAAAGTGTTTTTAAAAATTTTTTACTGTAACAAAATTTAAATTCTAAATTTAAATCGGTAAAAGGTGAACGAGACATGACTTATTTCTTAGGTTCTTACGGCATATCACGTCAAATTTTGCTAGGTTCACATTCCGCAGTTGACACCCTAATAATTAGGCCTAAACAGTAATTAGAATAAAGTATGCTTTCTAGCAAGTGATATCTAGGCCACAAGTTTTTACTCTCGCCATTCAAAGTGTTGTATATTTTTCAGCAACTAAATTCCTACCCCATTAAGAATTTTAAGGTTATTTTGACAAAGATAATTTATTTTATTTTTTTAATTTGTTTGAAAGGGGATTAGTGGCAATTAGTACTGCCGGCTCATGTTTATCTAAGCATTAAACAATACATATATGTAACTGTGTTAATAAGAAAGGTATATCTTAATGTCAACATGTATTAATCGGATCAGATTATGGGGCCACATTATCCCATCTTTTGGTGTTAATTTCTTCTGGTGCAACTAAAGTGTCTACATCCACCATTTCGTTATTTAAACAAAATAATAGTAAAGATAGCTACTGATACATTATTATTTTTTTTTCTTTTTTTCACCCCCACCTTGGCTTTTCCATGTGAAAATGGTAATCGTCCCACCAAATAACCCTTTATTATTTTGTGCCAATAATACTGTACAGAGTCATAAAATCTTGATCTTGACTTCAGTAAAACTGAAATCTACAAAAACATTAAAATATGTTATTGTCCACTCATCCACAATTTAATATGCTCTACAAAATTAATCATAACCAATATCAGTGGATATATCTTTGATCTTTGATTAATATCTAAACCTAAATACGTTTTGAAACACTGAACCGTAAAAATAACAATCCACAAGTCGGTCGCTGTCTCCTTTTTTTTTTTTTTTTTTTTCCTCCTAATAAATGTAATATGTCGTACATCGACATATTGTTATGATCTATTTTTTTTTTTTTTTTTTTTTCTTTTTTTCTTTTTTGAAAATGTCAAAACATTGCCCGAGTTAAAAGATGACATCCGACATCTCAATTTGGTACGGAATACAGCTATAGAACACGAGCTTTTTTAGGTTTTTCCTGATCTCATCTTAATTATCATCATGTGATAACGTATGAGTACTCCACCTATTAATCCTCGTACTATACCTTTTTTTTTCTTAATAAAAAAAATCTAGTGGTGCACTATATCTCCTTATCTCTTAAACTATCAGTAATATTAGGTACCACGAGTATGTAAAAAAAGCTTAAACTAGTCTCTTACTGATTATTCATCTCGTTATCATTCACCTCGTTATCACTACACCACGACCCTCATATTATACTTTTTACTCAACAAAAAGGAATATTAGTGTCATCTTACTCCTCATCTGTTTTCTCACTTTGAAAATTACAAGGTTTTACCAACAAAACAAAAAAGCACTTAAAACATGAACCAATTTTTACTTAAATCACCACATGATATACTCAACACCGATAACACATCAATCAAACAGGAGTTCTAATCCACTTAGCTAGCCCCTACTATTATACTATATTGTGTAAACATTCCAATTAGCTTAAAAGCTAAGGTCTCATTTATTTCACCGATTTGAGTTTTCAGTTATAGGTTTTTACAATTAAAAGTTCTCAAAAAATATAACATTTAACTTTTTTTGTTACTGTTAAAAGCTCTTAGAATACGCATATCGTGTTTGAAATTGTTCTTGTTTTTATTTTCACGTTTTTCGAGAACAAAAAAAATTAGAACGATTCCAAAACGGAGTTTGGCACAATTAAAGACAAAAAAGAGAAATAAAAATGATTTTTTAGTTTAGTATAAAATGAGAGAGAAATGAAAAATGATTTTCATTTTCTCATCTCTAGAGTAGAGAGAGACATTAATGAGTTTTTATACTAAAAATAATCTCTTAATAAAACTACTAAATGTATTTTTAAAAATAATTTCTATATAAAATTAAAAATATTTTCATTTTTATTTTCATATAAAAAAATAAAATTATTTTAAAATAAATTTTAAATACACCCATCATATCTCAACTCAACTGAAAAACTCAAATTATCAAAGTGAAGGATTATATTCAATCCCATTTGATCAGCTTAGTCACCATCCTCGTCATCGATATAACCACTGTAGATTTTGACGGCAATTGTTAGTTTTTGGAGACAAAAATTTGGAAGTAATAAATAGGCAGGTCTATCAATTCTCATCTGGGAGGGCCCCCACTCAACGGAATACAAATATGCAATACGCAACATAAAAAGCAAGGAAATATCCAGAAAGTGTGAAATGGTCAACTCGTGGTGAGAAGGTCATGGCATCCGTAATCTTCATGCGTGATGTTACTCTTGAAAGTTAAAACAAAGAAAAAGAAAAGAAAAACAACCCAAAACAAAAGGCTACCAAATCCAGCTGAAAGCACAAATGTGTCGGCTTCCTTCTGCGTCACACGTCAGTATTTATCGCTTCACGCATACACACAAACATCATATATATATATATATATATATATATATATATACACACATATAAATGTATATTTTGTATTCATGCGTAACACAAATATACATTGACAACTACCCGATATATGGGTAAATACAGTTCTGAAGAATTAGATTGCGTTATAATTGTTTTGAATTAATATATGTGAACGAATTTTTAACATTTATGTTTTCATTAGTTGTTAATAAAAAATTTATAATTCAGGACTATTATTATTTTTTTTTTTCGTTTAAGAGGAACAGAAGTTAGTCTAATAAGTTGAAAATGTCTTAAAAAGAAAAGAAAAAGATTTATAATGCAACACTTTTAATTTGTTATAACTTGGTCCCTCAACCAAAATTAATTTACAATATCAGATATCCATTAAGGACCAAAACTAAGTAATCCGTGTGTGTTTATACGTTCACACACTGCAGTTGGATTCTATTCTAATGAAGGAAACAGACCCATTCTTATGTGCTCATACCGCGGCATCAAAACCGACCAATGCCAAAATATGCGTTACAGTACATCACATTACGACATCTTGTCTTTTTCTACGTAAAAATAATATTGTGTAATTAATACACTTTTCGTTTTTTTTTTTTTTTTTTTTTTTGGGTCTGCATTGTCTTGATATGTCCATTTAATAGCATAAATATTCTAGTAAGTACTCAGCTACTTCTTTCGCAAGGAAAGTAACGAGTCAATGAATCATAGAGGTGTCATCCTTGTACCAAATCCCATTTCTGTCCGATTGGTGTCTAAATTCTATCTAATAAAACTCAGAACGATTAATTACTAATTGGAAGAAAAAAAAAGACAATTTATAATTAATGATATTACTCACTTTGATGCATGGCTTTAGTTTATACACGTATATATAAGTCATATATAAGATAAGGATGATTTATTTACATGTCATTTATAGGTGGCGCATATAAGGTGCCCATAGGAAAAAAAATCAAGCTTTTTTTTTTTTTTTTTTTTAAATAGTAGAAAATAAGTCAAGATAAAAAGCTTAAAGAAATATATAGGTTGATTTTTAATTATAAAATTTAATAGGTCATAACTTGTTAAGTTATGGTTCATAACCAGTTAAGTTATGAACAAACTTGTCAAGTTATGGTTCATAATCAGATAAGTTATGGATAAAAATTATAAATTATGAATAATAACTTGTTAAAGTTATGGTTTATAACCAGACAAGTTATAGATGAAAATAGTATTTTAACCTATTTATTAACTTATGTAAACTATTAATCTATTAATTTTAATTCATCTCAAGTCTTGATTTATTTTTTTCTTTCTCATTTTTTTTTTTTTTTTTTTTTGAGAATGGGAAAAACTACCGTTCATTTCACTAGTTCGAGTTTAGAATTTGAGTTTTACTACAGTAAAAAGCTCTCACAAATAATCACATCTAACTTTTTTATTACAGTAAAAAACTCTCACATAAAATTACATCTCAATTCAAATTAAAAACTTAAATCAGTAAATTAAACATCTCCTAAACTTGTTCAAATGATGAAACCTGGAAAATCCATTAGAGGAAACCTAGAAAGATCCATTATAATAGATAAGGCTCGTCATTGTCACATACTGAATATATACGTGACACGAAAGTTCAATCAATTTTCACATTTCATGAATTTTTTTTTTTTAATTTTTTTATGAGTTAGTCATTGCAAACTACTCTATTAAATTTGAGACGGTGAGCATAGAAGTTAGAGCCCAATTTGGTGTTCTAACTAACCAACATGTTAAAAGTGAGTTGACAGTTGAAAAGGTGGACCCGTAGTGTCAGTGGGGTCAGTGACTATTTCCCGGTAATTGGCTCAAAGGCCTCGTCTCGATCTTGTCTAGGTACTATTTATTTTACTAATTTAAATTTTATTATAATAAATTTTTTTATAAATAATAATTTTTTTATTATAATAAAAAAAATTTATATAAAATTAAATCTCAATTTATATTAAAAATTTAAATTAACGAATTAAATATACCTTAATAAGTTCAAGTTGAACAAATCTTTTGCTTCTCATACTCATACAAACACTTTTCTTTTCACTCCTAATCTTTTTACGGAGAACAATACCCTTTACAATACTTTTTTTTTAAACGGAAAAGTTAGTTCATTAATCTAAATGCATTAGTACAAATGGCCTTTAATTATATGAGATAATACTCTCAATCTCAACCAGCTCCATCAGTAAAATCTATTAAAGCTTGAAGAAAGACTTGTACCGAGACTCAATGACAAAAAAAATTCCTTAATACACTAATAATAGAGTACATATTTACGTGACATATTTTAACTCGTAAAATCATTCACTTAAATTCGCTTTAAATAAAGTGGATTAAAAGCTCATCCTTTTAATTTAAAGTTTTAAAAATATATGAGTAATTTACGTATTTGAGATAAAAGATAGATTCACGATAATATTGAGCTCTAAAGTAAATAAAAAAAAATCCAAATAAATTTGAGTGCTCCACACTAATGCTAAACCCGGCCTAACAAGTAACAACTTGCTCCCATAGGGACTTTCAAGGCTTTATATCTATTGGTTATGATAATTAGGAATAATCAAAATCATATTAAAATATAAAAAAATGTGTAGAACAATAACTCTATTTCTTTCATAAGTTTAAATTACTGTTTAAATTTTTTTTACTATAATGTTTTTTTTCTTATAAAATTTAAATTTTTTTTCAAACTTTTCTATTTAAATTTATAAATCAAACCGACCTTTAATATTTATATAGATCGAACGGTTGAACAACAAAATTATGCTAGGAGTAGGTCCTAACAAAGAAACCTCATTACCATAATCTTATCTTGAGGGCGTTTATTACGGGGTAATTTTAAAAGTGGGAATGAGAAAATTCTCATGTTTGGTAGTCAATTGGTTTCACTTTCCCAGAGAAGTGTAATTCACTTTCGCAGGAAAGTGAATATAACGAAAAAAAAAAAAAAAAAAAAAAAAAAAGAAATTTCACAACCCTAACTCCTTACTCATCTCTTCCAAGTTCCAAGCTCCTATCTCAACTTGCTGCAGCCTCCCCTTCAGTCGACCGTGCTGCCATTGTCGGACTTTTCCTGTGTTGTCGCCACCATTTTTAGAGTATGATTTTTGTCTTCCTTTTAATTTGTAGATTATTCTCTGAAAAATGTTTAGGGTATTCTAAAATTCTTCTAAATGAATAATCTATTACTTTTCCATTGATTTCTTGGTGCTTTGTTTGAAATATGCTATTCACATTACGATCAGTGCTTTTTTTTTTCTCTTTTTTTTTTTTTTTTTTTTTTTTTTTTTTTCAATGGTTGAATCTGTTTTTCCTTTTTCTCCGTATGTACGCATATCCACCTGTTGCGACTTTTTCTTTTTCGTTTGTTGGCTAAATCCTTATTTCATGTTTCGTTTATTTTATTAATTTAAATTTTAAATTTAAATTTTATTATAATAAATTTTTTTTTATAAATAATTATATTTAATTTTTTATTATAATAAAATTTTTTTACATAAAATTATATTTTAATTTAAATTAAAAATTTAAATCAACAAATTAAATGATCTTAAACTTTCATTTTTGTCTGTAACTTTTTGTTCCGTTCGTCATTACTTTTCTTTTTCTTTTTTGTTGAATCCGTTGTTTTGTGGCTGGTAAATGGGCAGATAAAGATCTTTTTTCATTAGTAGAAAAAGAAAAAAGAATTAGAATTGTGGCTATATGGGTTCAATATACGGAGATCTTAATGAAATGACATTTGTGTTCATTCAACACCATCAATAAGGAATAAGGAGAAAAAGAAAGAGGGGGCATTTTGAGAGTATCTAAGGTGACTTCAGGGAACATCTTGAGGCCTCTTTTTTATTTGATAAGTTTATGGACTATTTCATATGTACGGATATCTTGTTTTGGTTATATTTTTCTACTGTTACGAGGGTAATTATTTATTTATTTTTTTAAAAAGGAACATCGATATCTTATTAATATTAAAATATAATACAATATTTTTATACACAATCAAACACAATAATATATTATTACTAAGAATTTGAGAGAAAATTATGAACGCAATTAAACATGATAGTGTAAACTTTAAAATCATATTACTCTCTAATCACTTTCTCAAAAATATGATAAACTAAACGTCTCCTTATCTCATTAGAGGAAGTCTTTAAGAACTTATATGTACTGCCACATTGTGGCGGAATCAAAATTTTAATTTAGAAATGGCATAAATTAAGAATATAAAAATATTAAAATCCCTCAAAATATTAACTCCTAATACTATTAACTAATTAGAAACGTATGTTAAGCACATACATATTTTGTTTATTGAATTTCTTACTTAAATATAAAATTTTGTGAAGAGTTTATTATTTTTTTCAAGTCATTATTCTCATAACTTTTTAGTTCATTAAAACTATAGAATGAATAAAATGAACATTTTCAATTACAATATGTTTTTAATTAATATTATACATGTATAGACACACATAGAACAAAATTGAGTAATAAATATTTTAGTAGCAAAATTATTAAAAAGTACATATGAAGAGCTAATAACTGATAGTGCTACAATAAAAAAAGATTGATTAAGCAGGGACATATTCAAAATAAATAATACTTCAATAAGGGTAAACTAGAAAAGGAGTATTTATAAGACAATAATTAGGGAGATTTGTGTAGATAGAGATATATTTGAGAACAATTATATTAATAAGACATTTGATAAAAGTTTTCTTGTTTGAGATCACTTTTAATATGATAAATACTACATGAAATTAGATTTAATAGAGACATAACTTTAGTTTATTAAAAAGGGAACAAATATGAAAAAAATTGAAAAACCATGTGCATTTAAAGTAATATATATATATATATATAATACTTTAGGGCTTAAAAAAAATTTCTCAAAAATTCAGACCTCCCTAAAAAAAAAAAAAAAAAAAGTGCAATCGCCCTTTTATTTCCTCTATTTATTTTATTAATGAGAGTTTAAAATTTAAATTTTATTATAATAAAAAATTTTAAATAATAATTATATCTAATTTTTTTATTATAATAAAAACTTCTTATATAAAATTATATCTTAACTAAAATTAAAAATTTAAATTAATAAATTATTATATTTTAATTTAAATTAAAAATTTAAATCAATAAATTAAAACGTTAATGTTTAACGTACGAGGCATTTCACAAAGAGACAACGATGCATTTCACAAAGGGACAAAAAATCATTAATACCGACATCAGCAAGAACTCCTTTCCTGTGCAGAAATTTTGGACAATCGAAACTCCGAATAGTAGTCCTTTCCTTGGTCAGCGCCAAACCGCTGGGGCTCCTCTTCCCATTCAGCCGGCGTCCACCGACAGTCTCGGATTGGTGTTGCAAGATCTACGCCCCGATCTCCGATTGCGTCTCCGCTTATCGACCGCCGTAACGCGGTCGTCTTCTCCACCTCCTCCGAGCTTCTTTGTCTTCGCCTTTTGCCGACATTTGGCCAATCTCTTGCCGGTGAACGATTTCGGAAATCGTCCGATCTCTTTGGCCGGTGAAGGAAAGTTTTTTCGTTTTTGGTTTTTGTTTGTACTTTTTTTTTCTTTTTTTCCTCATTGTGGACTTTCATCGAACACCTGGCGAGCTGCACCTCCTCTTTTCTTTGAGAACATCACACGTGGCATAACTCCATCTGATTCTGATTCTTCTTCACCATCAAAATCCCACCTTAAAACACTAAAATTTACCATAGGAAGGAAAAAAAAAAAAAAAAAAAAAAACAATGCAACGCCTCAATGTCCAGAGAAGTAAAACAATCTTGTCCAATCTCAGAAGGAGCCTCCACCAAAAGCCCGACCTCGAAAAAGTGGGATCCTTGGCCTCCCTCCTCGATTCCCGGTCTGTCGTCCGCTTCCGAGGCCCCGACACCCTGAAGTTCCTCCAGGGCCTCCTCACCAACGACGTCGTTCGGGGGTTCGGCGGCGTCGGAGGCGAGGCGCGGGCTCCGCTCACCCCTAACTTGGCGGTGGCGTCCGTACCACCTATGTACGCGGCCCTTCTGACGCCGCAGGGCAGGTTCCTGTACGACTTCTTCCTCTACCGCCTGCCCACGCCCCGCGAGAAGCTCGACCCGAGTGGCTCCCGACCTGGTTCGGACGACCCGGATGCGCCGTTTGAGCTGTTGGCTGACGTGGACGCCTCCGTCGCTGATGAGCTCTTGGACACATTAAAGAGGTGAGCTTTGAGCTTTTCTGATTCTGCAAACATATACATACATATATATATATATATATATGTATATGAAATGCTTGGTTTTATGAAGCATTTCTCTTGTTTCTATGCTAATTTAGTTAGTTAGTTAGTTTTTTTTTTTTTTTTTCAGCGAGTAATGTGTGTAATCGAAGTGTTAAAAGTGTACGAAGTTGCTTTGCAACACCAATGTACTTTTTTTGTTTAAAAGATTTTTTTGGCTTTTAACTTCTAGTTCCACTTTAACGGTAAACTATGATCCTAAACTGAACAGTGTATGTGTAGGTTGGAGATGTAGCTTTTTTCTCTGGTGGGATTTTTTTTTTTTTTTTGCTTCTTTAATTTTGTTACATGTGGTTATTCATAACCCCATTTATTGTCTGACTGATGTTGCAATAATTAGAACCCTTATTTGGTTTCATGTTTTTGCTCTTCTTTGGACATTGGACTAATCTAACCCTTCAAGCTTCTAGGATCAAATGTGTTGTATCATGGCAACGAACGCTTTCACAATGTATGTCGACTAACTAGTATGTACTTCTGTTTGTGTATTTCCTTTTTTCTTGTGAAGATATCGGTTGAGGTCTAAGGTTGAGATTGAAAATGTGGGGCAAGACTTCTCCTGCTGGCAGCGTTATGGAGGGAACCTTTCCAAAACTCCCCCACATGTGGAAGAACCTGAGGCTGCTAGCGTCGGCTGGGGCTCTGGCGTTGACCCTGCTGCGGTGTCGTCTTCTCGCGGGAATAATCATGGTTGGCAGTGGTTTAAAGATCCTAGATTAGATTGCCTTGGTTTTAGGGGGATTTTTCCTTCCAATACAACTCGTGAGATTCTAACACCGTCAGTGCTTTTATCATTCATTTTGTGCAAACTAAAAGAAGAAGTGATGTGAGATATGAGGATTAAGAAAAATAATTTGGTTTGGCTTGTTGCAGCACCTTTGGTTGAAGCTGATAAAGAAACCGTTGAAAACAATTATGTATTGTGGAGAATAGAAAATGGAGTTGCGGAAGGCTCAACTGAGATCCCAAAAGGTGCAACTTTACTTCCTTGGCATTCCCCTATTGCAAAAGTATCTTTCTTATAGAATGCAAGCCGCAGCCTTATGATATATTTGACATGGTTGTGATATGTGTGTGTGTGTGTGTGTGTACTATATTCATATATATATGGACGGTACCTTTGCTATAATTTTTCCTCATCTTTTTAGTTACCATTTGAAACTATATTTTTTGAATCAGCTTAATGGGAACAAAATGGTAATAAATTTTGAAATTACATCTTTTATGGATTTAGCTAGAAGTAGTTTTTGGACCTAGAAAGGGGAAGGCAACTTTCAAGAAGTTATGTCAAACATGCCTCGAATCTAATCAGTTGTATACGTATAAGCCAAGATAAATTTCTTGTTATTTGCACTGTGGTGAAGAATGCACTTGTCATGTGTAGGCGAGGCAATCCCTCTTGAATACAACTTGGTGGGTCTAAACGCAATAAGCTTTGACAAAGGTTGTTATGTTGGCCAAGAGCTTGTAGCTCGGACGCACCACCGCGGGGTCATTCGCAAACGTTTACTTCCTTTAAGATTTGTTGACAACAATGGAGAAGGTATGATCTCTGTAGCTACTTCCTTCCGTTCAATTTCTGTCCTCTTCTGAACAGCGTTAATGTTCTTCCTTTTGTTCACTCAGAAGTGGAGCAGAGAGTTTCTCCTGGATCAGAAGTTGTGAATCCCGAGTCTGGCAAGAAAGTCGGCACTGTCACAACTGCGCTCGGGTGTCGGGGACTGGGCGTCTTACGCCTGGAGGAAGCCTTCAAACGGTCAGGTGGATTGAGCGTACAAGGACAGGAGGATGTAAAGGTTGAGACTTCAAGACCAGATTGGTGGCCAACTGAATGGTTTCAAGAATATCAGCAGCACTCTGCAGTTGCTTAAATAAGCTTCAGTTTTGCTGAATGATATCGTCTTGTTTCTTTCATTCTTTACTTTAATGGCAACCCAAAAATAAGTGTAGGCTCAAAAGAAAGAG
Organism: Morus alba; assembly: GCA_012066045.3. NCBI lineage: Eukaryota > Viridiplantae > Streptophyta > Magnoliopsida > Rosales > Moraceae > Morus > Morus alba. Next base: position 16,020,824 of record CP050235.2, read on the forward strand.
AAAATGGAATAAAAGGAAGTTAATAAAGCAATCTTCTTGTATAATGTTCTCACAAATTTGTTTATTTCTCTACATTTGATTGTTTTTCACCTTTTCTTTTCTTCTTTCTAATTCCTGCCATAGAGAGCTTTCACTGAACTTGTTTATTTGGTCTTCTCTATGTGGATTTGTGAATATATAATTTGTTTTTTTTTACTTATTTGCTTGAAGGGAGTCGTTAATTTTGTTGCAAGGTTTCTAAGTGGTCGTTTTAGGATTCTGTCGTTTCTAGGTGGTCGTTGTCGGAGGTTTTCTTATCTAACTTTTTCCTTTTTTTTTTTTTTTTTTTTTTTTTTTTTTTTTTTTTTTTAATGCTTTGTGCTGACTGATGGTTTTGTGGTGGAAGTGTGGCAGAAGGACGATAATGGTTGCCTGCAATATTGACGATGGAAGAGTTTGGTTTATTTATTTATTTTTATTTTTTATGTTTGAGTTATTTATTTATTTATTTATTTTTTCTTTTGAGGGTGTTTTGGCCCTCTCACTAAAGAAGAGTGATAAAACTTTAACGGATTTTGACGGAGAGGATTTGATTGTCAATATTTTGAGAATTTGGAGGTCATGCCAAAATTTTTTTAAAAAATAAAGATTAAATTGTCACCTATTAAAGAGATTAGGAACTATTGCTACCTATTAAAGAGATTAGGGATCACTCGTGTCAATTACCCTTTCCCTTCTTTTTATTGTGTTCTGATGAATGTCGTTTTTCGGGTTGTCATTTTCAATGTTATTGTCGTTTTAAGGTTGTTTTTTTATATACCATAAACGTCGTTTCCGTATTAGTTGTCTACCAAAAATGTCATTTTCGTATTAGTTGTCGTTTTCTGGTGTTATTTGTTGTAGGTGACCTGTTTCTTCGTCATATGACTATAATCTCCTTCATTGCAGATTCTATCTTCTCCTCGTTTCCGACTCTCATTGTCGTTTTACGCTTGCTGTCGTTTTCCGTTGCTGGCGTTTGAAATTATAATTGTCGTTTTTCAACTCATTTCTATTTTCTTTGCGAAGATTATCAATTGCCGGCGAGAAAATATTAACCGTCAACGAGAAAAACAGTAAAACTAGAAAAGATATATACGAACCATCATTTCCTTCGATAACTGGTAAGCTTCACTAAGGATCACTTCAATTAAAACTGCATCAAAATAAATAACAAAACCACGTACTTTGAAGAAAATACTGCTCTTGATCATTTACTTTAGAATTCACAAAAATTAAGAATATCAGGGTTCAGTCTCAGCCAAGTTACAATAAATAAAATTATTACAAACAAATCACCGGAAAGTCAATTCTGCCACCAAGAGTTTCCTCTTTGCCATTCTCCAAACACAGGAACTGGAGGAAACTTGTATTGGTTACTTCTTTCTCTTCCTGGGTCTGCCTCAAATCTCCAGAAAAGCCACAAGTTTACATCACTAAGAAACAAATCCTTCATTAAAGACGTGATCTTGAGAGACTTCATATATAATCTCCTCTCAGAGCACCATCACAGGCAAACTTCTTCACATCTGAAAAGGAAAGTTTTATAGTAGGCAAAGTTTCTTTCACTACAGGCTTTTTTAGTTTGATTAATTTTTTAATGGTTTGATTTATGAGTGGGAGCGCTTTAGTGCGGTGCAAATTTTTAATGTGGATACTGATAGATCAGACTTAACCCAATGGCTTAGAGAGCCTGGTGAAGAAGAGCATTCCTTACCATAAGAATATCCATATAAAACTTAAGGTTCGGTCATCCTATACAGTTCCTGGATAACTTCCTCCACAGTTGGCCTTTCCTCGGGAACCTCATGCGTGCAAGTTAAGGCGAGTTGCCCCAGCTTGGCTGCTGCGGACTCAGAGAACTCTCCTTTTAGCTTGGCGTCCACGAAGTCTTCGAAACTTCCAGATTTTGCACCCATTCGCATTGAGTTTGTGAGCATCAACTGTCCAGATAAAACTTGCAGGACGATGACTCCAAACGCGTAGATGTCGCTCTTCTGTGTGAAGCGGCCTGTGGTGATGTACTCCGGGGCTAGGTATCCCATGGCGGCGCTCGTCTTGAGAGCTGAGAAGACAATGTCATTGGCGAGAAGCTTAGGAAGCCCCGAATCAGAGATCAATGGGTTGAACTGCTGGTCGATGAGAACCTTCTCGGCTGATATGTTTTGGTGCACTATGGCAGGTCTGTTTGCTTCACTGCTGTGTAAGTATTGAATACCTGCTCAAGGAACAACAATTATTAGTTCTAAAGGTTAACAATGACCAAGAAATTAACAGGAGAAAACTTTGAAAATGACTGTGAAAGTGCATACAAAAGCACTTTTGTATACTTTTACTAAACACACGGATTGCGTTGTTTAATGTACACAGTAGCAATCCTGAACCAGCCCTTTCATAGAAAAACTTGAAACATGATTATAGAAATCAACTGACCTTTTGCAATGCCACTGATGATCGTGACTCTCTTAGACCAACTAAGAACTCTGTTGCTTCCTTCTTCTAAATCAAGATACCGAGAGAGGTTTCCATTGGGAGCGTAATCATAGATGAGAAAGCACTCACCTCTGCCCCTTGAGCAACAGAAGCCTCTCAGCTTAACAAGGTTCTCATGTCTCAGTGAAAATAGCAGGTTCAGCCCTCTCAAAAACTCGTCTTCCTCGGACTTACAGCTCGTGACATTGAGGCTTCTGATAGCCACAACAGAACCATCTCTCAAAACCCCTTTATAGACAGCAGAGAATTTGCTCTTCCCTAGTAAATTCACCTCAGAAAAGTACTGTGTTGCAGACTCAATATCCTCCATGTTGAACTTCTTGTTGTTAAGATATTCCTGAGACAACCCAATTCCCTTTAGCCCATCACCTAATGGATCCCACCCATTGCAGTACTCAAGGCTCACAAGTGGGGAGGCACTCTTGCTCCGAAACTCCTTAGCCTGGTCGATGCTAAGACGGCCGTCGGAAGGATCACAATGGTTTCCAATCTTCTGTTTTTGCCGCCGGTACCTTATGATGATAAGAAACACTATCGCTATCATACTTATGGTGACTGCAATCACCACTGCAACAACTACAGCCAGCGAAAACCTTGTCGACTTCGCACAATGCGCTCGGTTGCAAGGTGAATGGAAGTTTGCGGACTCGGGGTTTTGTGTTGGACCATCACTGTCATTTCTTTTAGATCCACTAGGGCCAAATACACCAACATCCATATTATAATTGTCAAAAGATGTGCAGGTTCTCAATTTAGCAAACCCAACTCCACACAAGCTTGGATTGTTCTCAGCATGAAATCCCTCATTTAATCTCCTCAGACCTTTATGTTTCAATGATTCAGAAGTGTAATTAGAATAGCAGAAAACAAGACAAGGAAAAAAAAAAAAAAAAAATTTTGATATGTTTTTTTATTACACTTTAGTAGAAGGATAGTGGATGAGTAAATGTACTTACCAGGAGGGACAAATCCAGAGAGAGAATTGTTTTTGAGGTCTAGGACTTGCAATGATTGAATAGTAGCTAGTGTTGTGGGAATTTTACCAGAGAGTGTGTTGAAGCTCAAATCAAGCCTTTTGAGTATCCCAAGATTTCCTAAGCTAGGAGGGATTTCACCTGTTAGTTTGTTGTACTGTAAAGCAATTACACTTAGCTTCTTCAACAACCCCATCTCGGTTGGTATTTTTCCACTCAGCTGGTTACAACATAGCTGTAGAACTGCAAAAGAAAAGGAAAAAGGAAAAAAAAAATTGAAGTGTCAAAGCTGAGTTTAAAATATTAAACACCACAAAACTGAAGATCTCCCTTTTTTTTTTTTTTTTTTTGGAGTGTAAGGACTTGGGAAACAAAGAACCAGAGATTTATATCCATTCTTTTGAGCAAATTTCAGGAAATTAATTAATTTGAAAATTAATTCCTAGTAATTGTCTTGTTGAATGCTACCAAAGGCAAGAAAACTTGGGAAAGATCTAACCAAAAACTTGAATTTAGATTAGACAACATCTTCACCGAAGAGAAGAGAATGTTCGAATAAGGAAAAAGCTTCTAAAAGTTCATCTTTTCCTTCATTTTTGCCAGCTTTGTCAGCTCAAATATGATCCTGACATCTTCATGCTAATTGATAACAATTAATGATATTAATTAGAAAGAAAAGAATGTCAAAATCTGCATGCTGAAAAGAAAGAAATTCAGTTTACTCAGCTAGCACTAGCCAAAAAAGGGGTCACAATACTAAGAAACAAATTTGGAGAATTTACCTTGATATCAGTTAATCACGTCAAAACTAGAAAAAAATATACAAATATACAAAGTCTGAATTATTGTGAAAATATATGATTCGAAATTAGGCATTGAGGGTCCTTTTTCTTCTTCTTCTTCTTTTTTACGTATTGACCAAAAATTTCTCCAAACAATGCTCGCACGACCAAAAACTTTTGCAGTATTAACTTGTTATGCTCCACACCAAAAAAAATTAAAAAATAAAAAATAAAAAAGAACTAACCTTGAAGACTAGCCATTTGACCGATCTGAGAAGGAATATCTCCAGAGAGATTATTAACATTGAGATAGAGATCAGTGAGCTCGGTAAGATTGGAGAGTTCTCTCGGAATCTCTCCCGACAAGTTGTTGTAGTGCAAGTACAGACCCGACAGGCACCGGAGCTCGGCCACCGCCGACGACAGCTTGCCGGAGAGCCCTTTTCCCTGCAGAGAAATGTTAGCCACTTTGTGGTGTTCATTGCAAGCCACGCCTTCAAATGAGCCACTACATGGTTCGCCATCTTTAGTCCATGAGCTCAGGAACTTGTTCTCTGGGTCCAGAGACGATTTCAGCTCCATTAGAGCCTCAACCTCCGCATTTCCGTAAACACGACTTGGGTTTGAGAAGAAAGCCAGGAAAAGAGTAATTGAAACGAGAAAATTGAGATGAACCATTTTGGGCTTTGAGATCAAAGGTGTGATCTTTTTGGTGAAAGTTTCGTTCTTTGATAAAAGATTATCTTCTTTGCTTAGAGTGAGAAAGCGGGAAGAGAGAGAAAACCCATGTTTGTTTAGTTACGTTCTTTCATGTTCTTGTTAAAAGGTTTGGAAAGACTTGTAGAAATGAGAAAATTAAAAGAAGACCCGTTGCTGCTACGAGCTTGAAAAGAGTGTTTTTTTTTTTTTTTTTTTTTTTTTTTTTTTTGGTGAAAGTTCAGCTCTTTTCTTGTTTTCTGTTTAAAAAAGAAGTTTGATAGTGTTAAGTTCTCGAGTTCTTGTTTGAGTCTTTGGTTTGGAAAATTTGTGTGAATTTTTCTGGGAAGAAAGAGAGAGAAGAGAAGAGAATACGTGTGAATTGTGGAATGTCACTTTTTTTGGCTTCTGGGTTGGTTTCGGTTGCTTACAGAGTGTTCACACTCTGGCTTTTTGGGACAAGATTTGAAGCTTGTCGTCGTACGTCGACACCACTCAAATTTTAATTTTTTAATATTAATTAATATGGTACTTGAATTATCATTTTTTTACTAATAAATATTCAAAATATTATTACATTAATAAATAATAAAAATTATATCTATTAATAAAAATATAACCACTTACATAACAGTCAATTAGCCACAAAATTAAAGATTCCTAATGGCTGCTACGAAGATTTGGGATGATTTTCAGTCGTTGATTTAAAAAGGTTGCTTTGACGATTTTGAGTCCATTTGGTCACGTGGGTCCCACCAACCCACCGGCATGACTCTGGCCTTTTCTTCATTTATAGTAGCATTGAAGGTATTGGGGTCCAGATTCCAGCCTCTGAACAAATTTTATCGGATTGGGACTGTTTTTTTTTTTTTTTTTTTTTTTTTTTTTTTTTTGTTTTTTTTGATTAATAGGACGTCTCTTACTGCTATTGTTTAGTGTTTCCAAATGTTAAATTATAGAAATGACATTAAAATAAAAAATGAAAATTAGTTGCACGGTATATTTTAACGCCTCTGCACTTGCAAAACGCAAACCTTGTTTTATCAGATTCAGTTTACATAAAAAAAAAAAAATGGAGACAAACGATAACTATTCATTCATTCATCCATACGTAAACCACGGGAGTTTTTGTTTACTTTATTAATTCAAATTTAAAATTTAAATTTTTTTACAGTAAAAAATTCTTAAAAATAGTCATTTTAATTTTTTTATTACAATAAAAAGTTTTTATATAAAATCATATATCAACTTAAATTATAAATTTAAATTAATAAAGTGAACGTGCTAAACTTAAAAAAGTAAACTTTATAAATGTTTTGTCTCTGCATGCTCATAATATCTCTTAAAAGTATGATTGGAGTAATCTATCAGTTGTTTGCATCTCAATTGAAGAAGAAAACCCCATAAGAAAAAAAAAAAAAAAAAAAAACTTTCAGGCGCATTTAAAAAGGAAGAAGAAGAAAGATTTCACACACATCAGAAAGTGTAAGTCAAGAATATTATTCCAAATTGAAAAAAAAAAAAAAAAAAATTCAAGTTTTCGGTTTTTTTTTTTTTTTTTTTTTTTTGAGAAAAAAATTGTCTTAAAGAGACTCACAACAACTATTGATTTAGATTGTGGTTTTATTCCGTTGCGCCTTCCATAATTTTTTTTTTTTTAGTTTCAACATACCAATTTGAAATAAATAATGCAGTGTTTTTTAAATTCCGTTTATTTCACTGATTCGAGTTTTGTTATAATAAAAAACTCTAAAAAACAGTTATATCTAATTTTTTTATTATAATAAAAAATTCTCACATAAAATTACATATCAACTTAAATTAAAAATTTAAATTAACGACGCGCTCTTAACTACCTAATATACTTGCTGACATTTTTATCTAAACTCTGAAAAGACTTTTGGGTGGGAAACCTAACTCTGCCTCGCATAACACACTATATTCCACATGGGGTTGACTATTTCCATGTCCCATTGGGAAAAATAAACATTGGATGAGAGACAGAAACCAGTTTTATTATTAGGAGGAAAAAAAATGGTGATTTTGAATTGATGCCGTTCCTACTTTCTACCTCACATATTGTCCAGCGAGTAAGCCAAATTTTTTCTTCAGACAAAATTAATTTAAATCAACCAGTTTATTATACTTTTTTCAAGTGGTAGGTGGAAAACAATATTATGCACCACTTTCTCCTTGGATTCCTTTTGTTGGTAACTAAATTATAGCATATAGTATGCAAGCAGGAAAAAAGAAGTATAAATAACTCTCCCTAATTAAGCTCATTTTAATTATAATAAAACCACTATTAATTATTAAAAAAATCCTCTCTATTGGAATCTTTTACCTTTGTCTAAAGAATTGGTGATGCTTTTGACGAATTTGACTTATGCGATGGTTCTCATAGTAAATTATCATCATTATTATTGGGTAGTTTACATACTTGACTTAGCAATAATTCAACATCCACTTTCAATATTGAGGTATATAATTCAAAATTTCCGCTGGTTATGTTAAAAATTAAAGAAGATAAAATCAACATTAGTATTGTTCTCTTCACTTCGCTGATTTAAATTTGTAATTCGAGTTGAGATATGATTTTATGTGAGTTTTTTTACTGTAACAAAAAAGTTAGATGTTATTATTTTTTAAAACTTTTTATTATAGTAAAATTTAAATTCTAAACTCGAATCGGTGAAATTAATGAGGTTCGTAAATTGAAAATGTAGCAACGGTATTACTAATTCTTTTATTACATAGAAGTAAATCTATAGATATGTGATGGCAAAAAGAGAAGTGTCTTATTTTTTTGTCACTTACCATGAAAAAAGAAGCACAACTTTAAGCCTGTCTTTGATAGAAGAAGCCAAGGAGCAGATTAAAAGCCAAGAAAAGAGGGGCAAAAAAGTAGGTGGAAATTGGCATTAATGAAAATGCATTGTACTATTGAATCTTCAATCATGGTGCACTATAAAAAAAAAACAAGTCGGTAAACTTTTATTTGAACAGGAGGGCACTAAAAAGTTTAGTGTACCTTCATTTTCAAAGCAACAATACCACTTTTATCACTACCAAAAGTGGGGCATATAAGTGGAGGCTAAAAAAAAAAAAAAAATCTATTTTTCAACTACTGATAGAGTAAATTTTATTGTTTTTATTTATGAATATGCATGTTAAGAACATGGGAATATTAGACACGAAAATGTAAAAAAAAAAAAAAACTTGTTTGGGCACGTAGAATTGTTGAAAAATGGAAAATAAAAATAAAATCAAAGAGAAGAAGACGACGCAATTGTGACAAAGAAAATGATGTCATTTGATTGAAATATGACTGTGTTTGTTATGTTCAAGACCTCCTCCCCGCCATTTGCGACTTGATTAAATATAGAACCAAAAAACAAAGAAAAAAGGAAAAAGGAGGTACTTTAGCACTATCAAATTCTGTACGAAGAGAAGTCCAATGAATCAATATAAAGAAAACTTTTTTTTTTTTTTTTTTTTTTTTTTTTTTTTTTTGATTTTCAATTGACTCCTTTTGCAAAAACTACTACTTTATTTTAAATGTATGTGAGTGAATTTAATTAGTGTATTCGTATCTTCATGATTTAAATTATAATTTATAATTTATTATAATATTTTTTATATAAAAAATATACATAAATTAAAAATAATTTTAAATTTATGAATTATTTTTAAGGGAAAAGAAAAGTTACATATATACAATACACATGGAGAGAAAGAAGACTTTTTTCTTTTGTTTCTCTTTCTTTCTAGAATTCTTTGTGTGAGAATGACAGGTATCTAACATTTATCGGATTGTGTTTCTGCATAAATTCATCGTTTACCTTTATTTCTTTTCCTTATATTTTGGTCATATGCACTTTAAAGCTTGCAGGACATGTATTATAATTATTTTGTCCTCATGCTGAGATGATCAAATCTCTTTAATTCTCTCCCTTTGTGGACGCCTAAATGATGGATATCATATGCTGTCTATAATGTTCCTTAGATTTTAAAGAAAAAGAGCTAAAAACACATGTTACTTTGCTTTTTTCATGAAGTAAAAGAGTCTTTAGTATGAGGATTCGTATCATAGTTCGAATTATGATTCGTGATTTGTTATAATATTTTTTTATAAAAAAATACACGTAAATCAAAAATTATTTTAAATCTGTGAACTAAACGTCCACTAAATGTGTAGAAGATGTAAGCAATTAGTGACTATTAAACAAAAAAAACGGCAGCAATATTATATGTATGTATATATAAGAGTAGTGATTTGAGTTCTTCTAAATTTTATTCTTTCTCATAATTGATGGTGTAAAACTGAAGAGGAGAGAGAGATCGGCTTAGGGACCCAAATGTGATGCTTTTATAAATGCTCTTCCATCATTGAGCTTTTCTCATCCCTTGATTTATAGATTGTGGGCTGGTTTAAGAAGTTTCCCAAAATAAATTTCTGAATAGGAAACTAAATCTTAATTAATATAATTTTTATGGGCCATATTTAGTCTCCAAAATTAAAAAAAAAACCGGAAAAATCTTACAGAAGAAATTTGAAACAATTTTAATTTTACGTGATACTTTTTAATCTTTATAACAGTTTGTGATCATTATAAAGCAATGGTTTATGACCATTTTACCGGTTTTTTAGGTTATAAATCATAATCAGATTAGTAATATGGCCAGAAATATTTCCCAGGAACAAGTATTGGCCAAAGAACTTTCATATATGTCGTTATTTTGTACTGAAAATGAGCAGGAAATAAAAAAAATAAAAAAAGAGGAATATTGCAGTAAAAATCAGCAAGTATACAATTTTAAAAGTAAAGCAGGCTCGTTTAAAAAACTGCTACATATGCCGTGCCATCTTTTTTTTTTTTTGGGAAATGTACAAGATTCAAGTTAGCGAAGACCAAGACTTCATTTATTTTACCGATATGAGTTTTTAATTTTAATTTTACTATAATTAAAAATTATAATAAAAAGTCACATTTAATTTTTTTTTTTTACAGTAAAAAATTCTTACATAAAATCACATTTTTACTTAAATTAAAAACTCAAATCAACGAACTAAACGAGGCATGCTAGTTTTTTTTTTTTTTTTGTTTTTGGCCAAAGCTTGAAATTAACCAATAAATCTACACATGTAAAAGTTCGTCTAATATTATTCACAAGAGTGGTTATATTTGCATCCATAGAATTTATAAATACACCCCAATTAATTAATGTTTCTTAATATATATTTAAAAATTCCATCTTACAGATACTTCTTATATGATTTCCAATTTAACCCTCATATACACCCCACCCCCACCCCACCTGAGATTTTCATTTTAATTTTATCATGTTTTATAAAAAAATAATTTTTTTTGAAAAGGAATAAAAATAATAATAAAAGCTTTTCTCATTTAAAAAAAAAAAAAAAAAAAAAAAAAAAAAAACAAACAAGCGAAACAAATGAGCTTTGAAAAAAAAAAAAAAAAAAAAAACAAATGAGTTTTGAGTATCAATATTTCCCTTATTGATTCCTAAACGTGTGGGGTTATGTTTTTTTTTTTAAAAAAAAAAAAAAAATTGATGTAGTTTTATTAGAAACATATATGCAATGTGGGTGTTTTCTCCTACACAAAAAAATATGGGTGTATTCTTATTATGGTTTTATTATAATTTTACTAAAAGTTGAAATTGTAGCATTAAATATGATAATTTAATAGAGGTATTTATCAATTTAGCAGGTGCAAATATAATGTCCCTATTCACAAAGATGGACAGTAAAACTGCTGCTCAAATCGCAATCAACTATGGGCTCAAAAAAGCTAAGCATATCATGCTCCAATACGAGAACAGAGAATTAAGATAGTAAAAAACGGAAGTAGCATGCATGAAAGTGAAGAGCTTTTACTTAAGGATGCATGGTAAACCAAAATGACTCAAGTGAAGGCCTATTTTGGCTTAGTTTAGTAGTGTTGTAGATTTAAAAAAAAATTATTTTTAACCGTGTTGAAGGAAAAAATAACTATTACAAAAAATAATTGCGTGTTTGGTAAATTGTAATTATACTAGCTGTGTTGGTTCTAAAATCAGTGTAATAGCATTTGATAAATTATGAGATTAAATTTTTGTGGGTAGTTAAAATAATCATAATAGATATTATATGAAATTTAAATATATATAATTATTTTTGGTATTTAGAAATACTTGTTTAACTTCAAAAAAAAAAAAAAAAAACCATAATGCTATGATTATAAGTTTTCTAACAATAAATTTATGATAATAAATTCTTTTTTTTTTTTTTCATTTTTTCATTCACAATATAATTATAGCAAAAATGAGCATTAGTGAGTAATCAACATATACAACAAAAATGTACATTGCATGCTAAAAAACTAATAGAGGCATGAAAAGAATTAAGTTGTGTTCATTAAACTCACCGCAATTTGATCTTCAACAGACAAAATAAAATAAATTAATATGATTGTTGGCACATATAATACGGTTGATATTTTCTAAGAGAATTCATGCTTTCCAGGCGAAAGATATATCATTCATATTAATCGTACAATATATACTATTAAGACTGATGTTATCAAATAAAATAATAGACACCTAGAAGTTGGAAATGATCGAAGTTTGGATTGAATTACAATTTTCTCATACCGGGATGGGAAAAGCTTTGAATTTGTATTTTAGATTTGTCATTTGGAAATTTGTAATGCTAAATGCCAATCTTGTTCTTTTTCCTCATGCCAAATCTTTCATAATGGTGTGTTGATTAACCCAACCAACTTCTAACAAAAACAAAATGAGGTAAACATTCACACTTAAGAGTCTCAAATTATATAGCAACCAACCAAGTAGGCGAAGACACATTAGTCATATTTACTTTTTTATGTTACTCTTTAGCCTGATTTCAAATTGAAAGTTTAGAAATGGACCTTCACATTTCTCCTTGTGGACAAAGGAGGAAAAAGCCTAATATATCAACCAAAATATAAGTTTGTACCACTTAACATTATTTTTTAATTCGCATGTTTTTTTTACTATGCCACTTTGATGGCATAAACGTTATTACTATGTTGAGTGGTATTTTTGGTTCTTGAGAAGTGCCTCTTTTAAAGACAAAAAGATAAGATTTACGCCATTCCTTTCATACGTTAACTTAAGAGTGATACAATTCTAATAAGTTGTAAAAGGATGCAAGAATATAAGCAAGATAGATTTCCCAGAGTCATCTGCAAAATAAGGATAACAATCCAAACTGTGCATCAATCACTTTCTTATGTGATGTTTGGTCGAGGGATTCGTTTCCTGATTCGAATCATAATTCGTGGTTCGTTACAGTATTTTTTCTCATAAAAAATACACAAATAAAAAATAGTTCTAATCACATGGTTCTAATTCATAAATCAAACGGACTCTAAATTTCCATCACATATGTGTGTATATGCATAAAAAAAAAAAATAAAAACACTTGGAGATGGCAACGAGCATAGCAAGATTCATCATATGAAGTTGTATCAACTGCCACTTGACGAGTATGTTTTGGTCACTATCATAGTTAAAACACCATAGTATGATGTTTTTTTACAGTCAAGAACAAGTTGTTTATTTCTTTCCCTAAGTTTGGTTAATCAAACTAAGATTCAAAGAAGTGATATTGATCTATTTGACTTTCGGGAAATAAATTCAAGGAATACCTAGTTGGCAATGTTGACAACATGTCCATATGCAAAACTAGTTATGACCCTCAAGCTCTCAAATGATGAAGTTTTTTGAGGATTAAAAGAAAAAATTAAGTTAAAAGAAATTACGGCTAACTAATAGCAAATTCTTATTGAAGGGATCTAAACTTCTTCTTCCTATGTATAACATTAACGTGAAAAGAAGCATCCTTTGCCTTTCCTTAGTTTTTTTCCACGTCTGATTGAGAGCATGGAGGCCCGGGAACAGAATCCACCAAGAAGTCCTCAACTGAAATGAAGAAAAAGTTATTAGACAATGACCTTCATAAAGAAACAACATAGATAGACTAAGCCCATTTGGTTCATAAGTTTGAAAATTAAATTTTACAAACTGTTGCAAAAAGGTTTAGTTCGAACTTATGAAACAAACAGGGACTAAAAATGTGCATCATAGAAATTAATGATGGGACATTAGTCTTATTATTCATATATGAACATCACAAACTCATAAGCCCTTCTGAAAATTACCAACAAATCATGTTTGCCAATGATTGAAGATCAAAAATCATTAAGATGTAAATTAAGAACATTTTTTCAACGTATACAATAGAGCTTACCTATATCATCTCGCTCTGGAGAGTCTAGTAAGATTTCAGAATTCGACGGCAGAAAAGGTGAACCAGAGTAGTTGTCCAGGGCACCTAAATCTGCAAAAGTAACATGACACTATTATTGAAGATGGAGCCTAATCAAGCATGTAAGAAAAAGTAGAGAAAATGGTGCTAGGAAGGCTGCACAGCAGCCTTGTGTTGCAGGCCTGCGCCGCGGCGCCTCGGAAGAGGTCCGTCAGGTGCCATAATCTAACCCAGCACCTTACACAAGCCAAGAGGCCAACTTTCCATTATTTTCACACGGATTCTCGAGAACCAAACACAAAAACAACGACTTTCTATCCTTTTGATAGTGTTTGCAAAAGAGGAAATGTTGGAGACGAAGATGAATAAAATCAGAACATGAATTAAACTTCCATCTCAACTCCTAAGACGCTAACTTTCTATCATTTTCTCACGGATTCTCAAGAACCAAGCACAAAAACAACAACAAAAGAATTTTAATTCCAACTGAAAAACAAAAAGGAAAGAGAGAAGAGAAAGAAAGTTACCTGGAAAGGTTGAGGAAGGGAGAGACACTTGAAAAGAAAGAGTTCAAGAAAGAGTTCTTGAGAGAGAGAGAGAGCGGTGAACGGAGAAAAGAGCGCTGAGCACGGAGCGAGAGAAGAGAGTGAGCGGCAGATGTAGAGCATAGAAAAGACAAAGAACAAAGAGAAAAGACAGAAAAATAAGTTGATAAATGTGATCGGTAAGATGATCGCTTTTTGATTTTATTGGGAGTTAAATTGGGTATCAGAAACTTTTATTAATATTGCTTATTAGATTCCGCATAAGTTGAAAGCAGAATCAACCTTTTTAGCTTCAAATGGTTAACAAATTGTTTAGAAATCTATTTTAACGGTTTTATCAGTTTTAGCTGTTCGGAATAATACCAATCTGAGCCTTTGGCCATTATTGGGAAGCTATTTTTGCAACAGAGTTGCCTACTTTTTAGGGTCCGTAAATAAATGGTGGCTTTTATTGGAGGGGCAAACTTGAGGAACCGAATTACCTGAACCAAAGGAAAGAAGTACAATCATTTTAGAGGAACAGCACCCCATCATTTGCAGGCTGATTTCTCTGCACAACATGGCCTTCTTTTTTATGGTTCTTAATAGGATCATGCATTCTCAGGGCCCTCAAATCTTAAATCGGCCCATTACTCTTCTGTCAACTGTCTTAGGATACATATTTTATGAATAGCAATTTGTTTAAAGTTATTTTTAAAGTGTATAATTTTTATTTTTAATATTAATTAAAATTCTTTTGATTAATATAACTATTTAACTAAAATGATATTAATCAAGAATAAAAAATAAAAATTTAGATTCATGTATTCTAAAAAATATGTTTCATTTTTTCTATTATGAAATCTTAAGTTGGCCCATTACTCTACATAATTTTAAATGTATATGTCTGAATTTTTACTTAATACCTTTTTAGTTAAATAATTATATTAATTAAAAGGTATTAATCAATAATAAGAAATAAAAATTTAAATTCATATACTCTAAAAATAAGTTCAACTATATATTCTCATTTTCTCATTATAGGGGGCAGATTGATTAATTTTCTCATTATATTCTTTCACATTTCATCGTGATACCTCTTTAAGTGTCATGGTTCGGATATCTTCAATCGCTAGTTGTTAAAATTCTTAGTATCATGGCAAGATACCTTTAAGTATCATAAAAGGATACCGTCAATCGCCAATCGTAAAAATTTTAGCGTTACCGATGGATACCTCTAGCATCACGGTAAGATACCGATTACCGAGGGTTATTGCCAGTATCTTTGTACGATAAAATTAGAAATACATTTCGTATTCTATATATATTGTGGTATGACATGACATAACCTTTCAACAAATACTTGTTTTTCTCATCCATTAATCAATCAAAGGCATGCAATGCACAAGAGCGCTTGGTTCTTGTCTGTAAAATAGGTCCAATACTACTAATTTGAAGACTAATTACGTACCAGTATCACTTTTATGCATAAATTATACTCCTATTTTTTTTTTTAATAAGGGATATATTCGAATACCAATTTTCTAAAATTGCTTTTCTCTGATTCACCCATCAAAACTTATCATTAATGACGGGTAAAGAACAGCTCAAGTAAGATTCTGTGGACAGAATGCACTACAACAAGCCCATATATTTATAAATCATATATGGGTTGAAAAGGACTATTGGGGCTCTTATTGACAGGGAAAAGACAGAGAGAGAGAGAGAGAGAGAGAGAGAGAGAGAGAGAGAGAGAGAGAGAGAGAGAGAGAGAGAGAGAGAGAGAGAGAGAGAGAGAGAGAGAGAGAGAGAGAGAGAAAACAATATATAAAAATTGGACTTAGGTATTAACAAACTAACGCTCTCAGCAATTAGTTAAATTGACCAAAAAGAGGAAAAAAAAAAAAAAAGAGTGCGAATAAAGTTCTTGTTAATGTGTATATATATATAGAAAAAAAGACAAATATCTTTTTAAAGTACATAAATTTATATTTTTAACTCTTATTTTTAATTAATATCTTTTTAAGGACTATTGGGGCTCTTATTGACAGGGGGAAGAGAGAGAGAGAGAGAGAAAACAATATATAAAAATTGGACTTAGGTATTAACAAACTAACGCTCTCAGCAATTAGTTAAATTGACCAAAAAGAGGAAAAAAAAAAAGAGTGCGAATAAAGTTCTTGTTATATATATATATATATATATATATATATATATAGAAAAAGAGACAAATATCTTTTTAAAGTACATAAATTTATATTTTTAACTCTTATTTTTAATTAATATCTTTTTAATTAAATAATTTTATTAGTTAAAAAAATTAAATAAAAATAAAAGATAAAAATTAAGAGTCAAGGTCAGTGTTAAAACTTCAGGCAGCGGGCATGCCGATGTCTGAAAATTTTCACACACAGCGGGCATGCACTATTCGCCGCCCGCCTGACTATTTTTCCAGGCGCGGGCTCGGGTAGCATGAGGAAAAATCGTTCCCGACAGCTCATCGTCGGTGGAGAAGTCGAGATCGTCATCCGTTTTTTTTTTTTTTTTTTTTTTGAATTTTCCCACGTAACCCGATTTTGTCTGAATTTTACCTAAAATTTTTGACCATTAGCCCGAATTTTGAATAAAACGGCGTTTTTTTTTGCCCGACCCAAACTGATCTTTTTCTTACAGTTGCCTGAATTTGCCCGAACCCGATCCAACCACCCGAATTTGTGTTTACCATTGGAACTGAATTTTTGAAGGGAATTTTTTTTTTCAAGCCAAAAAATTTCTTATAAATACCCTCCTCCCCCAACCATTTTTCCTACCCAAAAACTTAATTTCTCTTAATCTCTCTTAATCTCACTTAAATCTCTCTTAATCTCTCTCAAAGTGCTCTCAATCTCTCTTATTTTTCATAATGGCTTCTTTTGGTTATGGCGGTGATAATCCCATTGATGCCCAATTCAACATCAAAGAAGGGCAATTTCCTAATTTTTTTAAACGCAGGAATCACAAACTATAGAAAGAGTTGTTGAGGAAACTGCAAATCTGAGCCCTGGTGGATGTACTAGAGGTCGTGGACGTAATAGTGGTGGGCATGGAGGAGAGGCAAGCGGAAGTGCTAGTGCAAGTGTTGCAAGTTCTAAGAAGAAATGCAAGCGCACCCGATCTTGAGAAGACACTATGAAAAGTGTCTTCAAAAGTAAGGAGGCGGACCCGATCTCCGCCAAATACAATTATTGTTTCACTGTCAAACCGGTGGTCTAACCACTTGGAAATACGATCCGCAAGTCGATCGTATGAAAATGACAAGATTAGTAGTCACATTAGATCAACTACTTAGTTTTACCAAACAAAGGAATTGACTGCATTATATTAAAATTGTACATAATCCTAATGCACAATTTTTTTTCAATAACTTCTCTTAGGAAATATGCATTAAAATTATATAAACAAGAAAAGGAAGCATTAATCAACCTTTTACACTCTATTAGTGGTTGCGTTGCGTTAACAGCAGATATTTGATTCGTCGTTGCCAACAAAGATTATTTAGCTGTAACCGGATATTATTATATAGGTTTTGATTTAGATAAGAGAATATTAGGTTTTAAATGTGTTATAGGATCACGTACTGCCAATTTAATATATAACACAATTTTATCTGTCATTGATGAATATAGTTTAAGGGATAGAGTAATGGCCATAACATTAGATAATGCTATTGCAAATATTAAAGAAATAGAACTTTTTAAAAATGATTTAAGTTTATTTGGTAATAATGATATATTTCATCAACATTGTGCATGTCATATAATTAATTTAATAAAAAATCTGGTTTAAAATTAATGTCAGGTCATATTAAAAAAATTAGAGATAACATTACTTGGATTCAAGGTAGTAATCAAAGAATACAAGATTGGTTTAGGTTTCTATAAGCATGTAATCAAAATCCTAGAGCATTAGCCTTAAATATGCCCATAAGATGGAACTCCACTTATGTAATGCTTGAACAATGCATCCCCTACAAAGATGCTATAACAAACTATGTTAGTGCAAAATTAGGACCATGATTTATAGATGAAATTGATTGAAAAATTACCGAACTCTTGTTTAACTTTTTAGGTAGATTTCATGAAGTTACTTTAAAACATTTCACTATTGAATGTTTTCGGGTTGTCTAAGAAGAAGAAGAAGAAGACGATGACGACAACTCAAGGTCAAAAAGAATCTGGGAGTGGATCTTCATCAAGAGGTGGCGGCAACAATGACGGCTTTAACAAGTTAATGGCGTACCTGAGTGAGGGCTTAATTATAGATAATTGTGAAATGTTTGATTTGGTTCAGTGGTGGAGGGCACGCTCATTAACTTGGCTGATCCTAACTCGACTGGCAATAGATATTTTTTCGATCTTAGTCTTCACTGTTGCGGCCGAACAAGCATTCAGTATAATCGGGCGAATACTTGAAGAACAAAGAAACACATTGCAACAGGATATTGTTGAAGCTTTGGTGTGCATCAAGGATTGGGGTCATTTTGACTAATGCTCATATGATACAATTTCACCGGCAAGCCAATAATGGATTGACGAATTTAATAGATTAAATTTTAATTTTCAAGACGATCCTTATGCTTCAAATTAAATTCTATTATTGTAATTTGTAAATATTTATTTACTTTGTATAATGTTATTATAATCTTGTATATAGACTTTGTAAGTTCGTCAAATTTGTAATTCGTTACACAATGATTG
This sequence comes from Morus alba, assembly GCA_012066045.3. NCBI lineage: Eukaryota > Viridiplantae > Streptophyta > Magnoliopsida > Rosales > Moraceae > Morus > Morus alba. The sequence goes on from CP050235.2 coordinate 16,039,364, forward strand.
CACTTTTTTTTCCTTACCAAGTTTTTATCCTAATTGGATTTTCTTAGTAAGATTTTTAACGAGACAATCATAAATTACAAATTTAAAATTTAATAAATAAATAATTTTTTTATATAATTTGTGTGTTCATTTCAAATTTTAAATTATAATATATATATAATAATATATAAATATATAATATAAAAAATATTTAAAAATTTAGGCAACTCAATCATGCTCAAATAACCCAACCAGACATAGGTAGCTAAAGACTGCCCGAAGTCCGTCCAAGTAATTTTTCGAGTCGGGTCAGTCAACCCAAAAAATTAAACAGAGCAGGCTAGGTAAAAATTTAAAATTTTTGATAGTCACAGATAGTACAACACTAAGGTAAGTCTAATAATTTAAGGGCCCACCATGTGATCCTGTAATTTCACTGATTCGCAGAGTTTGCAACCCAAGTTCCCAACACATAATACGGGCAGAATTGTTGGACACATGTCATGGGACACACCTTGTTTTTGCATAAAGAATTTGATATGATTCCACGAAAGAATTAAATAAAGATTAATAACAAATCTGAGAAAAACAAAAGTGTAAATGGAATCGTTAAAAATAGTTGTTGGTCCTTGAAAGGAAAAAGAAAAAAGATTTACCAGATGTCAAAAAATGCTTCAATGGAAAATCAACACTTTCTTTTTGAAGGAAGCTTCAATAAATATTTACTGCTTTCCAAAAGAATGAATTGATAAATATATACATATATGATAATATACTCTGCATCTTATGATCTTAAAATAATAAAAAAAAAGTTATTAGAGTTATCAACGTTTATTGTTTTACCAATTTAAGATTGTTATACTTAATTTAAGTGATATTTTCAAATGATATAAATCTCAGAAAAAATATAATGAATATTGAACTGCATTTTTCTTAGGTCCTCCGTGAACTAGAAATTATAATACCAGCATTTCGAAAAAGGAAATTACAATAGGGGCAATCCTCACTAAAACGACGCCGTGAAAGGCGGCTTCCGAATATGGCTGTCGTATTATCGTAACGCGTTACGCATTCAAATATCGAGCAAAGGAAAAGAAAACTCCTATTACCTGACACAGTCACGCAGCTCCACCGTTTCCATTTCAGAACCAGATTTCTAGAGAGAGAGAGAGAGAGAGAGCGTTTTCTAGAGCGAGAAACCCGACCACTCACCCGAGAACGCCGGCGAAGAAGAAGAAAGAGAACGACGATGGGCAAGGATCTGAGCGACGACCAGGTTTCTTCCATGAAGGAGGCCTTCACGCTCTTCGACACCGACGGCGACGGCCGGATCGCGCCGTCGGAGCTCGGGATCCTTATGAGATCCCTCGGCGGGAACCCTACCCAGGCGCAGCTCAAATCCATCATCGCCGAGGAGAATCTCTCGGCGCCGTTCGATTTCCCGCGGTTCCTGGACCTGATGGCCAAGCACATGAAGCCGGAGCCGTTCGATCGCCAGCTCCGCGACGCCTTCAAGGTCCTCGACAAGGACGCCACGGGGTTCGTCTCCGTCGCCGAACTCCGCCACATCCTCACCAGCATCGGCGAGAAGCTCGAGCCGGCCGAGTTCGACGAGTGGATCCGCGAGGTCGACGTCGGCTCCGACGGAAAGATCCGCTACGAGGATTTCATCGCCAGAATGGTCGCCAAGTGAGGAACTAAAATGTGATGGTAGATTCGGTGTGGATTTGATGTAATGCTTTCCGAATCTCTCTCTTTTTTTTAAAAAAAATATTTCTCCTCTTGTTTCTTCTGCCTTTTAGTGCTTGAAATTAGGGCGTGTCTTTGGATTTTCTGTTGTGGTTAATTGACTTCCTCGAGTAATGCTAATTTTGGGGTATTTTCGTTTGTTCATATTTTATAGCTTAAAATATAGCTTATATATGGATCGTTTTATCAATTTGTGGTGTTAAAGAGTTCTTGATTTGTTGATTGTTTAATGTTGATCCTAATTAAATTAATATGGAACGCTTTTGGGGTTGGATTTGTATGCGGATAATGAGATTAGAAATGTTTGCGTTGGGTTGAGAATTGCTGTTTTTGTGAATTGGATTACGTTTGAGGCTGAAAACGTGGAAGAAATTTTCCCGTTTACTCTTAATATTACTTTTTTTTAGCATTTAACTTTGTGGCAAATGCAATTACAGAAATGAACTATCAACAATTTTACACATATTTTCCCAATATTATTTGAACATGTTTTCGAATGTTGGTATTTTTTTGATGGATTAGAAATCGAAGAGGCTAGTTGGTTAGGGGTTTTAGTCCAATTGGTTTTGCTTATTTGACGGATTAGAAATCGAAGAGGTTAGTTTTGCAACCAAGAGATGAAAATAGTAACAAGCAGCATCAGGTTAAATGAACGCCAAAACTTGAATTCGTGTGAAGTTTTGATCTTGAGAGCATTTCCTTTTTCATCCATGTATTATAATATAATTGCTAGCAAGGTTGGGATGCTGACACTTGACACTTGATACATGTTAATTCTTTTTATATTTAGGTTTGTTGAAACTTGAACAAAGTTACATATGTAATTCATTATTAAGTTTCTCTACTAGTCTTTTGCGCAATGTTGAAAACTGTGATGTCAGTCAAAATGGGAGCTTAGAGAAGTTTTCTCACTTTGATTGCTCCACTTTCGGTTTTGAGATAAAAGTTCAAAGATTAGGATGTCTTTTTGTCAAGTTGGACTCTTCTTAGGCACATATTGATGTGAGTGTGATACTGTGATATGGTTTTACTTTTCTTTGTCTACTGTTTTCAGGAAGACCTTTGAGGACGAGGATAGCTCTAATTATCTGTTCTTGTGTATTCAAAAAGCTACTCATGCACCAAATTGTTTTGACTGGTTTTTTGCCTTCTTTTTCCCTTCCAGTTTTCCTATTATTGGTAAAAGTTTATCTAAACTTGAACGGTTTTTCATCCATGATCTTCAGTTTCTCTCTATATGATGTTAGGAAAGTGTTTTTGGGTAAATTCCATCTACAACTACATCCATAAAATTCTGTCCCTCAACATTTAGATTTATCATCCACAATTTCTAATTATTCAAATAGAATCACCCTGCACCTTTCGTTCAACACTGGCAACTATTTTTTATTAATTAAATTTTATTTTCTGATAATTGGACTATCCTGCTAATATAATAAACAGAAAATTACGTTTTATGAAATTTTTATTAATTATTACTTTTCCTTACAATTCTATGTTAATCCTGAAATGTTTATTAATTATTATTTTCCTTACAATTCTATGTTTATCTTTTACCATTCTATGTTAATTGAAAGGGTTATAATCGATTCAATGGTAAAGTTAATTTTATCAGTTATCTTTTAGTTTTATGTTGATTTTGGAGGAAATATGACCAAAAGCAATGATGCTTTTCCTTCCAATGGATAAATACGCAAGAGATTGTAAGTGGAGAATCATGTACTAGACTCTTTACACTAAATTATTTATAAACAGCCAACATTTGCTAAACATCCTCTTTACAATAAATTATTAGAGCATGCCTATTAGCCTGTCAAATTTCAAGCTTCAACCTGGAGCCTACAATGGAGAGGTTAAAGCTGCGATAGAGGTTATTGGATATATTTTGTTCGAGTAATTTGTACTATTAGTTCTAGGAGGTGACACTTTGATTACTCTTCTTTTTAATTTGAGTAAAACGACCCTTGAACTCTCAAAAGAATAGTCTGCAGGGAGGGAAGGTCTGTGACGATCTTGCTATGCGACAGTTAGAGCGGAGCTTTGACTATCTCAACTGCGGCGGGGCTGCGACAATCTTGTGATGTCTGGGCGGAGACTCGAAACGGCTAGCTCAAGAAGGCTCGGTCTGTGCGAGGGAAGGACGGTTAGCTCAAAAAGGCTCATTCATCAAAATTCGCTTCACAAATTTTTCATTAAAAAAAAGTTGCTTTTTTAGTCATTAGTTACCAAAACATATACAATAAGAATGATAATATTAGCAAAAAGAAAGAAAGGGGGAAGAAAAACAATTTAGTGTTGAACTTGAATAATACAAATGGTAAAATAAGCTAAAACAAAAAGATCAATAATTTATCCAAATTCTATTGAATCGACATCAAATATCCCTCTAAAAAATCGCGTGATGCAATGAATCAAATCATATGGTTTTATTTCTCATCTTTTTGACTTTCTCCTACAAAATCAAGATTGAAAAGATTGAGAAAAATTAGAGTCTGTTTAGTTCGCTGATTTGAGTTTTTAATTCAAGTTGAGATGTGACTTTATGTAAGAGTTTTTACTGTAGTAAAAAAGTTAAAAGTGATTATTTCTAAAAGCTTTTTATTGTAGCAAAATTTAAATTCTAAACTCGAATACTACATTTATAAAAAAACTAATAAGTTTTCACATCAAATGATATAAATAAATAACTAGACTTCAAAACTAATATACAACTTAATTTACATTGCCTTTACATCTTCTCTTATGATACGTCCGGATTTGATACTTGATAACTTCGGTAAATTTGTCCCGACTAATGAACTAGTAAGTTATCATTCAAGTAGAATTGGACCAAATCTTTTCTGTTTTATTAGTGGACCCTCAAAATTTATTTTATATACAATGGAAGGAGAGGCCTGATGACACTTTTGATCTATTTTTTCACATAAATTGAACATACATCATAATCTTAATACTCATATTTAAATATAACAAAAATATATTACTAATAACAAAAACTAAAATTATTATATTACGATGTAATTTTATTAGTAAAATATGAAATTATTATAAAATTACTATTTTACTATTATTAAAATCTTATAAAAGAATTTCTATATTTCAATTATATACGTGATATATATACAAACACACACACACTATTATATATATATATATATATATATACATATTTTTTTCCCTCAAAGGGGAAAAATATCCCTCTAAAATAACGACCACTCCACCACCCCAACCCCCCACCCACAAAAAACAAAACATTAAGCGCTGTCGTTTGGGTGGAATTCTTGCTTGTATAAAATCCCACGTGGTCAGTCTAGGGTTTCTTTACGAACTCTCGTCGTCTTCACCGTTGAGCTAACGACGCAGAAGCCATTTGTACCAGATAGACCCTCGACCTCCATAGCCAATCCACCATGGGTCGTATGCACAGCCGTGGGTCTGTATCTTCTACTCTCTCTCTCTCTCTCTCTCTCTCTCTCTCTCTCTCTCTCTCTCTCTCTCTCTCTCTCTCTCTCTGTGTTTTCGTCTCCTTTCTAATACTTTTTTTTCTTTTCTTGCTTCCATTTTTGTGACTTTCACAGTAAAGGCATTTCCGCCTCAGCACTGCCCTACAAGAGGACTCCACAGAGCTGGCTTAAGATCTCTTCTCAAGATGTAAGCTTTCTTCACATTCAAACTTTCGATCTTCATCCTTCTTGTTTGGCCTCCGAGAAAATTTGCGCGGAAAATAATCCGAAATGCTGTAATTTCCACACTTTCAAATGCTATAGAGCTGCAAAAGCCATGATTTTTTATTTTTTATTTTTTTATATTTTTGGTTTAGTTTTAGGTTGAGGTCGGTCCCCTAATTCCTGAGCCTTTCTTCAGGTCGAAGAAAACATGTGCAAGTTCGCGAAGAAAGGTCTGACACCGTCTCAAATCGGCGTCATTCTTCGTGATTCTCACGGTATTGCTCAGGTGAAGAGCGTCACCGGAAGCAAAATCCTGCGTATTCTCAAAGCTCATGGTAATTTTTTTTTCATCTGTCATTGTGGATATTCAGTTGAGATAAATGTGTTTCAGGGCCTGGTGATTTGTGTGTGAATTGTGATTGAATTTGGATTAGTAATATGGTAATAATAACGATAATGTGATTGTTTAGGGCTTGCGCCTGAGATCCCAGAGGATCTGTACCATTTGATTAAGAAGGCGGTTTCGATCCGCAAGCATTTGGAGAGGAACAGGAAGGACAAGGACTCCAAGTTCAGGCTCATTCTTGTTGAAAGCAGAATTCACCGTCTTGCTCGCTATTACAAGAAGACTAAGAAGCTTCCTCCAGTTTGGAAATAGTGAGTTTCTTTTTTCCCAATTTCTACCATTTCCTTCAGTTTGGAAATAGTGAGTTTATTTTTTCCCCAACTTCTACCATTTTCATTTTTCGAAGAATTTCGTGAAATGCTACAAGTTTTCGAATGTCAGATATTCGTTCTGTTAAGTTTGCATTATTTAATGATTTAGTGATATGATTATAAAATGATATGACAATTTCCATTGGAAGTTTCCTTATTTGAAATATATAATGCAAATATCCAAAGTTTTTAACTTGTTATGATATTATCTACAATGACCCTTTTCTTTGATTTTGTTATGAATTGTTTTATATTTAGTAGTTATATGTAAACTTTTTAAATGTTAAACATTGTAAACGCATTTGATGTTGATAGACTAAAACATGGGTATAGAAGTTTGGTCCCTCCAATCTAATATTTGCTCTTGTAACTTGTATTTGCAGCGAGTCGACCACTGCAAGCACTCTAGTTGCATAGAGGTTCGTCACTCAGAAGAATATGGATGCTAGTAGTGGTTTGAGCAATGACTACAGAGTCCATTTTATCGAGTTCTAGAGTAGTGTGGATCATTTTTAGTGAAAAGTTCTTGTCCCAATTTCTGGGAGATATGCAGAAAACGACGCTTCCGTTTTACTAATGTTTCTTTTTTGGGGAATCAATGGAAGTCTCTCTTTTCTTTTAATTATATATGCTATAGCTAGCTGTTTTTGGTTTTTGAATTATATTTATTTGACGTTTATAGCGTATGATTTAGATTAAATTTCTATTTTATATAGCAATTTTGAGATTTCCAAGCATAATTGCCTTTGCCCATGAACGATTGATTTTGCCATCAATTGATTGCCTTATGATTTTGCCATGCCTATTTGCTCATCATAGTGAGGCTTAAAAATCATGGATGGATCTCCTATTATTTTGAAGAGCTCCTTTTTCCTTTCTCATCTTGTCAAAACATGTCATATGGATTGTAGCTCATGAAATTCAATTTAACCAGACCTTGATGCAGTAAATTTCTTGGCGGAGTTGAGCTGCAGAAGTCTGTTATGGTTTGCTTCTAGGAAGGATATATCAGATAGATAACACATTCCATATCCGGAAGATTGCAATGCTCTAATCTCTTAAAGCCAAGTTTAGTTTCTAGAACTATGCTACGGTGAAAAAAACCAGTACCAGCCCATAAGAATATTGAAAAAAAAAAATGAAGAAATTACATTGAATCTTTCTACAATGATCAGGGAGAACAGTACGTAGACTGAGAACAAGTTATGACTTCCAAATGTGCCAAGTGACTTGAGGATGTAACAGCAAAAACTTGGTTTGAAATTGTTTGTACAACTACACAAACGAAGTTCCCCCGAAGTTCTATTTTATTTTACACAGCTTGTCTAAATTTCCAACTATAGTTCAAAATAATGTACATTGTTCCCATATAAAGTGGCATGAAATGAAGAGAGACGATCTCCCATGTAACTTGCAAGAGAATTTGAGTGGGTAGAGATACAATGTGTTGTTCCTCCATGAAACCCAGGTGCCAGATTTTTGCGTTATCCAGGAGCTGACCGTCTAAACTATGAGATTCTGAGGTTTCGGGAGCCAGAGGTGGCTGATTTTGGGCAGACGAATTTTCGGAGGTTCCCTGGTCATCCTTTGATGTGTCATCTGGATCATCTTGTTTGTCATTCTTTTCACTAGGATTACCACCACCATTGCCTTCCCTAGGGATACTCCTGACCAAGTCTGGTCGAGCCTCTACACCAACACGTCTCAAGTGCAGCTGCAACATTGCGAACATCAAAATGCAGGTCTTCCACTCAATACACCTCATAGATAAAGCAAAATGAAACACACAATCCTGCATAAGCAAGCACAGGATCATTACCTGAAGATGTAGGTTGACTTCATCGGGGCGTGAAAGAAATGGAAAATCTCCTCCACTCTTCAAATATGCTCGCCTTGCTCCAGGGTATCTCTCAAAAAGTTGGTCTTTCAGTTGTTGAGGAATTGCACAATAGTCATTTGTCTTCAAGGAGGGAACATGCAGACAGTAGACACGTCCAGGTATAGAAAAGAAATACATAAACCAACAAGAGCCTTTTGTTAAAAACTCGAGCATGCTAATTGCCTCACAAGAAGTGTGTGCTTCATGACAAAACTTGTATTTCAAAACTTGTATTTTAAAACAAGGTCGTAGTATTGTGTTGAGAATTGAAAGGTTCTTGTTAAGGAAAAAATAAGTGCCAGGTGTACAGCAGTGATCATATATGGCATTGAGCAGAAGTATGAGATTGTTCAGACAGTTAATGACCGAAAGCGATTTTAGTTAAATATATTTGATTTCAAAGTGAAGTAGTTACGACCAAAGTGATGCTTTATCAGAATAAAAACTTCTTTTCTAGAGGCATCACTTTGAGGAGTGTGTTTTTATAGGTGCGTGAAAACATTAAAACGAGGTCCAGATGACATACATCCATTATTGTGATAAGCGAGTCAGACAGTAAAAGAGATCCAACAGATGCAGCATCAACTGTTAATGTCAACCTGGACGCTAAATCTTCTCTTGAGAGAGTTTCAACCTGAAATGATCACATATTAGCGCCAAAATATACATATACAGTGCAAATTAGATTCCATCTTAAAAAGGAAGATTGTTGTTGTGCTAAAACACAAATTTATAACCACAACATAGCAAAGGTCTCCGCTAATCTACCTGAGAAACAACAAAGTCCACAGAATCAGCAATAAAAGGCTCGTGGGGGCCATCACGAATTCCTGTAAGGACGTATCTTTTAAGCAAAAATGAAGGGGTCCAACTAACTCTGCAGTAGAGGCAATACCATAATCAGCAAAGCAAATCAGATTAGAAAACTCTCCAGAGAATTACAGAGAACTACTATGTGAAATAAAAAACATACATGGAAGCCCACGGCATTGCAGCAGAGAAACTGCAAGTGTCCAGAAATGAATTAGATAGTACCAATGATCGAACCCGTCTCGGACGATGCTGGGCAAAAAGCTGAGCTAAGAAGCCTCCCAGGGATGTACCATAAAGATGTATCTGGTAGAAAGAGATGAACCAGTTTACTCGCCAGTAACTATCATCGAGATTGATATGAAAAGTAAGTTCAGCATGGATATTTTAAGTCTTAACACTTTACAGTTTACACAAAAAAAGAAGAGTAGCTACTATAATTCAGGTACTGGTTTAAAATTTTTCTCTTATAGTCCTTAGGTCCCCTTCCCTGGCTAGGCGGTTTTGTAAGGCTGAGTTTTACCTAATGGTTTCCTAACAGTCTATTAAAAGGATGTTTAACAAAAGAGTACCATACAAAAAAGAACTTACATGGTGAACATCTATAGCATCCAAAAATTTTTCAAATGCTTGAATCCACTCATGATGATTCCATACCCGAGGAATATCAACAGAGATAATTCGGTAACCCTGCAGATTTGGAAACAAAAGAAGCGAAATGTTGTTATCACATAAACTTAGAAGCGTTAGAAGTGCGGTAAACATTTGTTCCTCTTTTAGAAAGAAAAAGGGAAACGAAAAATTCATGGTGACATCCCAGAAAATACTTGCTAAGCTGATATACAAGCTAACAAAAACGTCCAAATGAATTACAACTCTTATAGAATGAAAATAATTTAGAAAGGAGCTCCTATCCATAGGTCAAAAAAGCGCTGTGATTAATAACTTCAAGAGGCTCGTTCAAAATCGAGACAAGCCATAAGGTAAATAACTTATGAGGAAAATAGATAAAAGAGGCTGATAAGGAAACATAAACCTGTACTTAAGTGAGAGAGATAACAAAATTTCTAGAATCAGATGTCTCACCTTCATGGACAATGACATAATCTGTTTGTAGTAAACATCAGCAGTTCCTGCTGTTCCAGGAAGGCAAATAAGTGGAGGAACCACTTTAGGACCAAAATCATAATATCGCCACTGCTTTGTTCCAATCTGCAAGAAACGAAGGAATATGTGGAAGAAACAGTTCAAAAAGTAACGTCATTTCGACGAAATTCCGAACATTTTTAAGGGAGTAAACACACAAATCACACTGCTCATAAATAATGATCTACTAACTGTGAGCTAGCTAACAACCAATTGAGCAAAACCTTGGTAAATTGAAGATGGCAAAAAAATTCCGGATCCAACAATGAATTGCTGACACCAAACTAGAATTCTATGCACACAAACTTCTCCATCGATTTCATTGGTAATGAACAATCAAAAGTACCGAACTTTAAAGGTGAAATAGCACAACTTTAAAAAAAAAAAAAAATGTTTTAAACAAGAAACCCAAATTAGAATTCGCAAAACCAAGTAGAGAAAATCATGAAAACCAATTACAATCTTATGTACATCAAAATCTAACATCGAATGAGACAAAACCCATGACTGAAATCGCCTGAAAATGGGAAAAACATTGAGATAGAGAGAGAGAGAGAGAGACATACGGGGATCTTATGAAGAGGGACCTGAGACTTGAAGTAGATGTAATCACCGGGCGCCGAGAAGGCGCCTTTCATTGTGTGTGTGTGTGTGTGTGTATAGCTAAAAAGAAGTTGGGTTTTAGGCCAAAACCGTGTTTCGAATTCCTTCGATCTCGATCGATCAAAACACTCGTTTCTCTTCTGTGTGTGTCTGCGTTTGATTGATGGGTCCTCGCTGGTATTTTGGGGAAATCCTTGAATTTTGATTCGGGGGATCGATGGACGGGAAGATCATCCAGCCGGACACCCACGTGGCTGGGCCCATTCTATCTCTCTCTCTCTATGACTCCGTCATCTCATTCAACCGCTCGTCAGCGTTATGTTTAACGGCGGACATTAATGTCCCTTTCTTTTAGAAAACATTAATTGTATTAAAGTTCTTTCTTTTTACGTGCTTTTTTTTTTTTTTTTGCCCTTTTTAAGGAAATGAACATCCTCTATAATTATCATTTATATTGATTGATTATAAATATGTATATCTGTCCATTTCTAATATGTGTTTTATTATTGCACGTTTATGTGATTTGACTTATCTTGACTTTGATTGAAGATAAAAGAAAAACTCTTAAGAAAATATTTTTCTTCTAAATTATTCTAAAACATAATCTTGAGAATATCGTGGATAACATTAAAAATAATATTCGAGGAGTTAAAAGTATATTTGTTCATACTCTTCTTTGGAATTTTCTTTCTCAATAATATGAACTCCAGTTGTCTGTTAAAAAAGATACCTCTAAAAGAAAGATAAAAAGAAAATTTCTAAAATACACGTGAAAAGCACTCTATTAATAGATTTTTTTAAATCAGAAACTTAATTAATTTGTATATTTTTTTATTTAAATGTAATTTTGATTAAATTTCAATGGAGGAATTTAAAAAAAAAAAAAAAAAAAAAACGTAAAAATAACTCAAAACAAAGAATATAATAAATGACAAATTTAAGCCTAATTACCACAGTACCCCTGATTAAAATACCGTAGCCTCTCTTCCTCTCCTCCATCTCCCTCCTCTCCGCCTCCTTCCTTTTCAAGCAATGCCAATAGCAAAACCCTCAGAAAAATGGCAGCTTTCCACAAAATCCAGACCATAAGATTAAACCACTTAAACCGGTTCACTCTCTTAAACAGATTCTACCATGTCAAACCAAATCTGGGTTTCGATTCTCCAACCCCAAACTCTTCTCCAACACCGAGAAAACAACCCAAGAACGTCGCAATTTTCTGGGATTTGGACAACAAACCGCCGAGCCCATTTCGGCCATTCGAAGCCGCCCTCAAGCTCAAGAAAACCGCTTCCTCTTTTGGGTTCGTCCGAGACATGATCGCCTACGCAAAACCCACTAGAGATCAGAGAAGAAGAAACAGAACCCAGTTGGAGAACACGTGTGGTGAGTCTTTTCATTGTGGGGTTTGTGGGAGGAATTTCTATAACCACGAGAAGCTCGTTAATCATTTCAAGCAGATTCATGAGAGAGAGAATTCGAAGAGGTTGAATCAGATAGACTCTGCTAGAGGAAGTAGGAGAGTGAAATTGGTGGCGAAGTATTCAATGAAGATGGACAAGTACAAGAAGGCTGTGAGGGAAGTTTTGACGCCAAAAGTTGGGTTTGGATTAGGAGATGAGTTGGAGAGAGCCGGTTTTTGGGTTGGGAATGTGGGAGATAGGAAGAGTCATATGGTGGCGGTGATGGAGAAGAGGAGTGCCGAGTGTTTGGTGCTTGTGTCGGATGATTATGGCTTTGTGGAAGTTCTTCAAGAAGCTAAGAAGAGGTGTGTCAAGACTGTCGTTGTGGGGGATCGCGTCGATGGTGGCGGTGGGGCTTTGAAGAGGTTTGCAGATAGCGGATTTTGTTGGAGGGAGATCATGATGTGGAAGGCGAAGAAGGAGGCGGTTTCAGTCGTCAGGAAGTGGAAGGACCGGGATGTTTTGGAGAGGTTGGAGTGGAGATATGACCCTGAGATGGAGAACAAGAGTTTGTGTGGTTTGGATGATGATGATGGTGATGATTGTGAGCAGATTGATAAGAGCAGTTCTTGGTGGGAATTGGCGTCAGAGAGATAATCAGATAATCTACTACCTAAGGGAATGATGTCAGATGATTCAATCTTGTGTAATTTAATTGTATATAGTAGTAACTGGTTTTGATCAAGTTCACTTGACCTTGTATTGGTTAGTGTAACCTGAAATTTTGTATGAAAGTGAGTGATGAGTTTGGATTGTGACTTCTTGTTCAGCAATATACGCATGATGAATATCATGAATGCACGTTTCTTAAACTTTGCTAGTTAACAAGCTCTATTTTAGTTTCATGTACCGTTAAACTCTGTTTTTGTTTTTTTTTTTGTTCTTTTTTTTTTTTTTAATGTAATGTCTATAGCTTTTTATCTCATCATGCGTGAACGCGTATCATTAAAAACGAAAACATTCTTAATTGAGAAATCGCAACTCACTAGTTCTTTTTCTTAAAAAAAAAATAATAATAATAAAAATAAAAAAATAAAAAAATAAAAAAAATCATGTGTATTGATTGTGTTTCTATCATGCACGAACATTATCATTGGAAACCATCTGCAAACATTTATGAATGAGAAATAGAAATTCACTAGCCGCAAGAGTATTCTTGTAGATAATTGTTTTTCAACGAGTAAATCCTCAAATGCAGACACTTCTGAACTGAAAATCGATCTCTACCGTCACTTCCCTGAATTCCCTCTGAGTCATCAATTCAATGGATGACGAAATTACAGAGTTGATAAGAAGCAACCTCTGCCTAAGTTTGTTTGTATTATAAATGTCAATATCTTAAAGAGATTGCTTATAGATTTCACATAATACTAATCCACAAGACACATATTGTCAAGAAAGTTAAACATTCACATTCAAGATTAATCTGAACTTCTTCAGTCACTTTATTTGCAGCACAAGATACTATGAAGTCAATTTTTTGCTAACACGAAGTTAGAAACAAAAACTCTGATCTCTCACAAGGTAAGTTATAGTTGTTACGTAACCATCTCCTAATCATCAAAGCAAACAGGGCATCTAAGAAATAAATAGTCCTGAGCGTGTAAACTTGTTCTCATAGGTTCAAAACGATCAAGGGAATTAGTAACCAAGAAAGCAAAACCAACCAAGTTATGTCGAGGAAATGATAACAAGTAATGATGAACTGCTAAGAAAGGAGGCACTAGAGCACAGAGTAATGATAAACTGCCAAACCAAACTCCAACGAAGACAATTTAGTAGTTTTTCAATCCAAAATCAACATTATATTGTCAGAAATGCGACTAAAAGAGTTAAATTTAGTAAAAACGCAGTAACAATTGTTCTATACTTCCATTCCATGAATAATGGCAAAGGCTTTAAACCCAGCAAGAGGGCCAACACCGTAAAATATCAAAGTGTTCAAGTTATCAACAAAGGATGGAAACGCATAACCATAAAATATGATTCTTTCTGATCCACAATTAAGAGCAATGCTGTGAACTAAAAGTTCTCCAAGTTATAAGTCCAATTATGCAGAAAATAAAATCGATCAATACAAAAATAAGAACACAATCTAAACATATATATAATAACACAAGATGAAGTAGCTTCTAGCAATTGCATTTGCAGCAAAATTCTATTTTTATTCAAGTGACATCCAGATAAAAATTAATCCACCAATCAGCGTTATCATTGTGGTCTATCAGCCATGAACTGTATGTACATCTTCTAAGCTAGAAACGACATCTTAAAGAAGCAACATGTGGAAAAACAATCAAAGATCCCACCAGTTTTCCTTTGATAGAGATTATCAAGTATCCCCCTGCAACCCAGTGCCCTCAAACAGAAAACTAATCCGTACAAGGACAACATTAATCTTTTCATGACAATATCACGAGTATGATAAAGCGATTGAGCAAAGCTGGCAAATGGAATGAGATAACAAGCAATCAATCAAACCCATATCTTTGAATTCACCAGGAACTCTTCTTGGAATTTTGGTAGTAATTGAGGTACCAACGCACAAACTTCTTCAATCCAGTCTCCAAATCCGTTGTGGGCTTATACCCAAGTTCTCTGTAGGCCAAACTTATATTGGCATGAGTAAACTTCACATCTCCATTTCTCGGCAGAGGCAAGACCTTCGTCTTGGCCTTCACCTTCAAAAGCTTCTCCAATATCCTCACAAGGTGTGTCACCGGCACCGGTGAAGTATTCCCCAAATTGAAGACCCTCAACTGAGCATTGCCCCTCTTCTTCCCGCCACTCCCGGTGCTTTTCTTCGCCGTGTCCAAAGCCGCCAAACAGCCCTTCACTATATCATCGATGTAGGTGAAATCCCTCGCCACAGTCCCATGATTAGGCGCTTCAAAGATCGTGATCTGCTTCCTCTTCAGAATATTCTTACTGAAAGAGAAATACGCCATGTCTGGCCTTCCCCACGGTCCATAAACCGTGAAAAACCTCAATCCAGTCATCGAAAGCCCATAGATATGGTTATAAGTGTGAGCAATCTCTTCACCAGCCTTCTTCGTTGCCGCGTAGAGACTCGCCGGCTGATCAGTCCGGTCCCTCTCCGAGAACGGTACCTTCGAATTCAGCCCGTAAACCGAACTCGACGACGCCCAGACGATCGCCGGCTGTGGATTCGCCGACTTACAGACCTCCAACAGATTCACAAACCCAGCTATATTGCTATGAACATAAGAGCTAGGGTTTTGCATTGCGTACCGTACACCAGCCTGAGCCGCCAGGTGCATCACGTGCGTGAACGCCACGACCTCGAAGAGCTTCGACAAGAGCTCGGCGTTGTTGATGTCTCCCTCCACGACGAAGATCCCCGATCGCTCCAGAAGCTTCTGACGATCACGCTTCAGGCTCGGATCGTAGTAGTCATTGAAGTTATCAAGCCCTAGGACTCCATCGCCGCGCCGCTTCAAGGCGATCGAGACATGAGTTCCAACAAAACCAGCGGCGCCGGTGACGAGCACGGTGAGGCCTCCTCCGCCGGATTTCGATGAATGCCGCCTGGTAGAGCGGGTGACGTGGCGCTCCCAGTCCTTTCCGCCATAGGAGACGCCGAGGGATCGGCGAGAAGAGGAAGGAGAATAGGGAGAAGGGGAGGAGAAGAGGTAGTAGACGACGATGAAGGCGACGAAGAAGGAGGACCAGAGGGTGAGCCTGGAGATGGAGACGTGGAACCACCGGAGACGGTGAAAAAACGGCGGCGCTTTGTCCGGCTTGAACTTCCCCGGCGTCGACGGGACTCCGACGCCGTCGATGTGAGAGATCGTCTTCAATTGTGACATTGATCAGCCACTTCCGCTAGGAAAAATCCCCAAAAATTCCCAGATTTTCTTTTAGGGTTTGGGATTTTTGGTGGAATTTTTGAGTGTTTGGTTGGAGAGAAAATAAAAGGGGGTTTTAATTTTTCCCTTTAGGGGAAGAGAGAAGAGAGAATGGAGGGAAATTGGGGATTTTGAGGAGTTGGTTTGATTCTTCTCTCCTCTCAGACTCTGTCCTCCAGACTCGGTGCTGGGAAAACGGAAAAAGGATATGAATTTATAATTTTAGTTTTCTTTAAAAGTATATAGTAGTAATTAACTATTAAAGAAAATCTGTTCTTTAATAGTTAATTACTACTCTGTCCTCCGGATTCTTTAATAACTTCTTTTAAGTCTCGTTCACTTTATAAAGTTAAGTTTTTAATTTGAGTTGATATATGATATTTTTTTAGAGCTTTTTATTATAGCATAAAAAATTAGATGTGATATTTTTTGAGAATTTTTTACTATAAAAACTTAAAACTGAAAACTCGAATCGATAAAATTAAAGAGGCCTTAATATTTTTTTTAGTTTCTAGGAGGGCAATTTGGGTATTATAATTTACTTTTCTTTTAATATTTTTTTAATACAAATTAGATTTTCAATGGGGAAATCGAGATATATTTTCATGGAACTTTTTTTTGCGTCCATTTTTTTGTCCGTGATTTTCGGCATGTTCTTTTACACATAAAATTTAAAAAAAGACAACTCAAATTTTAATTTTATTTAAGTTCACGTTCTTTTAAGTTTTAACTTCACTCAATTTTACTCAGTTTTATTCAAATTCTAACTTCAACTCAAGTTATAACTTAAATTTAACTCAAAAATTACACTCAAATTACACTCTAAAAGAATAATTCTTTTATTTTTATATTTTTTTTATTTTTCTAAATAGTCGAGTAATATTGTAAATTTAACCAAAAAATATATTTTTTATTTTTATTTTTTACCCTTTTTTTATTCATTAAAATGTTCCCCAGAACAACACTTTAGAAAACGGAAAAAGAGGCTTAAATATGCACTATTATATTAGCGTTGTTTTTTTTTAATTCAAGTTATAATTTTATTTAAATTTATATTTATTTGTAAAATTTAAATTTGAACTCGAATTTAGAATTAAATTTGAGTTAAAATTTTTTTTTTTAATTCGAGTTCATAAACTCAAATTTAAATTAATGAACAATATTTTTTCTATTCTTAAAAATGTAATAATTTTTTCATTTTAATTCTAATTGAGATGATTTTTTTTATGCAAAAAGAAGAATAAAACTCCACTTATATACTCTATTAAAATTTTTCATCACTATTGAGTTTTTATTAAAATACTATTTAAATACAAATTTAAGTTTTAACCCACTCAAATAATAAACTCAAAAAGATTCTCAATTTAAATTATAACTCAAATGTGTATATTTAAACACAAATTCAAATTATTGTTTAAATTCAACTTAAAATCATCACTCAAATCATCCTAACTTAAAAATACAAAAAAAACAACCCCTCAGTAATATCGAACTTTCTCGTTTGATTCATAGCTGACTTGGTTAACTCGTATCTTTTCTCACCAATTAATTCTTCATTAGCATTTATTTGGAAATACCATAACGTAGCAAGCAAAGTATGCGGTCACTTTCGTTTCAGAAAAGGAAATACGTATATTATATGTATAAACAAATATATACGTGCCACTAACGCTTGCATGAGTCTTCTTTAATCAGGTTAATTTAAAAGGGTACTAAACGCAACCCATTTTAAAATAATTTTATTTTACATATAAAAAGGGAAATAAAAACGTTTTAAATTTTAGACAGAAATTATTTTTAAAAACGCGTTTAATAATTTTATTCAAAAATTATTTTTAATATAAAAAAAATTAAAAATACGTTTAGTCTTATATTTTTTTAAAATATATAATAATATTTGAAATAATATATTAAATAATTAATAAACTCCCCATTCAATTATAAACATGTAATAATGTTACCATTCATTTGATTTTAGTTGTACACTTAGCAAGGCTTGTGATGAACCTTGTTCTATTTTTTCAAAGAAATAATAATAATAACAATAATAATAATAATAATAATAACTATTATTATTATTATTATTATTATTATTATTATTATTATTATTATTAAGACAAAGATAACCCAAAAAGAAATGTGGAAATGAATGAGAGAGAAAGAGACAGCGTATAGTCTAAGTTCATGCATGTGCAAGAAAGAGCCCCGTGAGCACTAACGAAAAGAAACTTCAAAAGAAGGGCAAGTTTTCTAGAAAGAAAGCTTAAATCGGTGTGTCATGTTTTCAAATTCAAGTTAGTCTGTCTCTGTATTTATATTGTTAATTAATCACAACGAAATTAACTCAACTAATCTAATTAATTTACTTCAATAAACATGCCATGCTCTGAAGGTTATAATAAAAAAAAAAAAAAATGATCTTTCTTCAACTTTTAATGTCAATTTTCACATAACTTGGAAATTTTTTAAATTCAAACCATCCTAAACAGTATTTTAGTTATTTTCTTCTCAATCCAATTCCAGAACCTTCTTTTATTAAAAAAAAAAAAAAAAAAAAAAAAAGAGTCTACTCTTTGATTCTTTCTTAGTCTTTGGTAATACAAGGTATCATAATAAATTTTTCGTCATAATTTATCACGGGGAATTTGATCGTTGTTTTGTTGTTACTTGGAAATTTAAGTCACAATTCAATTAATTATATGAATATATCGCTTTCTGGTTTACTGTTACTATTTGTACGCCTTTGTCTCGTTATTCAAATGGACTCGTTCAAAATCCCAAGTAGATCATAATTTTCAATGGCAATCCTCTTAGGCATTTCTTGTAAGCAACTCCAACAATAAAAGGAGACCCCAATATTTTTTTTTTTTTCAATATGGGAGAAATAAATTAAAGTGGTAGCTGATATTATGGTTTAACAGACAAACCAATCTAATTTTTTGTTGTATTCAATTTCTGATTTTTTTTTTTTTTTTTTTTTTTTTTTCAGTCGCAAGATATTTTGAACAATAAAGCTTGGTATGTACATCCAACTACAACTTTAATTTTGAGTACCAAATTCTGCCTTGGATTTAGAGTTGTTGGCCGGTAAACTAACGATTGTTACGTTATATTGCTAAAAGAAACCAATTAAAAGCAGTGGTTGAGAGTATAAGCAAATGGAGCATCACCAATTTAAGCCCAGTTCTTTTTATCGATTATAGTTTTCAGTTTTAAATTTTTACAGTTAAAACTCTCAAAAAATGTCACATTTAACTTTTTTTATTACAGTTAAAAGCTATCAAAAAATATCACATCTCAACTCAAATTGAAAATTTGAATCCGCAAAGTGGATGAGGTTTGAGAGATCGAACTTCGACCGTGGGCGAAGCAATAGTCGGACATTGTGGAATCAATGTGGCACTTTGTTTGTGGCAGAGTTAAGTTTGAAGGGCCGGAGCTTGTCCGGTCAAATACGCTGATCTTGTCGTTCAGCAAGAATGCCATGTGCATTGCTGAGATTCCGATGTTTCTTTTCGGCAACCGCCATTTTCCCCGATACGCCGGCGTTTGGGAAGTACTACTAGTGATCAAGCATGTTGTGATTGCTATTAGTAGAAAGAATGAGGTTTTGTGATGAGAAAATGATAGATGCGGCCAGTTTAATATGGCTCTGAGTTAACGTAAGTTTTTAGTATTAATTGCATTAAACTCTATAGCGGTAGGTTTTGACTTGAGTAATAATTATATTTGGTGATCACAACCATATGTAATGTGAAAAATAGTTGATGGGATATGTTTTTAGTGATGGTGGCAATTAAGTTATATCAGTTAGCATGATGTTAAAGGTGGGGATTACTTTTTATTTCTTTCTTTTTTTTTTTTTTTTTTTTTTTGGGTTAGAATTGTATGAATTTACTAATCAATGCATACATAAATAGGACGTTAAGTTTACGCGTTCGTCGGCGTATATATGAAGAGGCATGTGAACATATAGCTTCTCACTTTATTAACTTAAAATCCAAAACCTGATAATTATATGTGCCTCATATTTTGGGCAATATATGGCTAGAGCTTGGGAAAGGAATCTATTATTTATCTATCATCTGTTAGATATATAGAAGAGGGATGTAAAATTCTATGAAAGAAAAGAAGAGAAGAAGAGAAGAAGACAGACTTTTGGTAGGGAATGTATATTGATAATGAAGGAATACAAGAATGATTTATAGCAAACATAATGAGGAAATAAACGGAAAAGGAAAAGGAAACTAATTACATGAATGAGAAAGAATCCTAAAAAATTGATACAAATAATTTAAAGGAAAAGATAATTTAATAAAGAAAGAATATTCTTTCCGTTAATACTCCCCCTCAAGTTGGAGCATGTGTTGTGAATGCCCAACTTGTGAAAGTGAATGAAAAGACACTTGTCCCAATGCTTTGGTGAAGATATCGGCCACTTGATTTCCGGTCACATATGCCGTCTTGCTTTAGTATATAAAAGTTATGTTTTGTCCTCTCATGAAACACGGATTAGAACAAGAAGAACTCAAGGTTTTAGATCAATCCATGAGATCATGTAGTAAGTATTGAACTCAACTCACAAGTAATGGAAGCCATTGACCTATTTTTTTTGAAGAAAAAAAAAAAAAAAAAGTGCTTTCCTAGAAAAACACAATATCCTTTAGTGGAAATGCCCAATCCGCATCACAAAAGTGTTAATTTTCTTAGAAGGAAAAAGTAATCATTGGTCACCAATGCGATAAACGGAATCTAAATAAAAGAATTGGTTTAGCATATTAAAGCGTGAAAGTGATTTAGGTTGATAAATTTAGATACTCGCCATCGGTAGGACTAAGTTTCAAGTTTTGCTCCATGAAACTCGGTTTTTCCCTCAAGTAAACTCTGTTTTTTTTTTTAAAATATCAAGCGTGTACGTTGATTGATGGATATACCCGCTTGAGATCAGCCACTTCAACACCAAGAAAGTATTTAAGGACCCAAGATCTTTGAGTTTAATGAGGTTCCAAGGAAGTTCTTGACTTCTTTAATTGCATCCCATTGGATAATCATGTCATTAAAGCAATATATAAAAAGTTCCACACACCTTGGTGAGGTTTGATTTAAACCAAACTTTGACTGTGAAAAGAAACCATGATCAAATTTGAGACCATATTAAATTTAGAAAATATGGAAGACTTCTTAGTTGAGATCACCATGAAGGAAAGCATTTTGAACATCCATTTGGTGGAGACCCCATCTATTTAGAAGCAATGGCTAAGAGGCAATCAATTTAGTGTAATCAATGCCTTCTCGTTGGGTAAAGCCTTTTGCAACAAAGCGAGCTTTGTATCGTTTTTGCCATTAGAATGATACTTGATCTTGTAAACCCATTTGCATCCAATGGGGCGATGGACCGGGAGGTAAGGGGACAAGAGACCATGTTTTATTGGCTTCAAGAGCATGTATCTCGGATTGCATTGCTTCAATGCTCATAAGATTCGGGTTCGACCAAGTGAGAGATAGTGTTTTACGATAAATTTAGAATATGACACATACCTTGATAAAGGATGGTGAGTCGAGGATTTAACCGGAAGAGCCGTGTTCGGTGCAATCGAACATGGTTTATATTAATCTTTTAGGTGAAAGGTCTTTGGGATGAGGGGTGACTTGAAGCAGTGGGAACCATAGCATCGGGTATGGTTTCTATAATAGGTTGGGTTGGAGAGGCAGTGTCTTGACTTGGTGTAGGAGGTGCCACGACGCTAAGGTCTGGAAGTGGATTTGGTGGAATTTCTGGGATTTCTTGGTTTTTGGTGGTGGATGATAGGTCAAAAGGTGTGTCGAGAGGTAGAGGTAAGGTTGGTGCGGTGATTGTGGTGTGGTCATTTTGTGGTAAGGTAGAATAAGGAAAAATGTCTTCATGAAAAATAACATCACGAGAGACAAAAAATCTTTTGTCAATTAAATCATAGACTCGATACCCCTTTTGTCCTTTAGGATACCCCAAAAAAATACATTTTCTTGCTCGTGTGTCAAATTTGTGAGTAGTAGTAAGATTCGTGGCAAAGCAAAGGCACCCATAGACTCGAATATGTGAATAAGAAGGAGGTTTTTGGTAAAGTGTTTCATATGGAGTTTTGTTAGAGAGAAGTGGTGTAGGTAGTCGGTTGATGAGGTAACATGCTGTTTGAACATGTTCTGCCCAAAATTTTAGTGGCAGATTAGCTTGAAATGTTATAATTTCTCACGTTCAACAAATGGCAATGCTTACGCTCCACAACCCCATTTTGTTGAGGTGTGGATGTGCAAGAATGTGTAAAATCAATGCCATTCTCATTAAAAATGGTTGTAAAGAATGAAATTCCCCCATTATCGGAGCGAAGACTTTTTATAGTGCGACCATATTGTGTTTTGACCCAAGCGAAGAAATTACGTAAAAGAGATTGTGTTTTATTTATAACGCATGAAATGTAGCCAAGTAAATCGGGAAAAATCATCCACAATAGTCAAGAAATATTTAGCACCAAAATAAGAATGTATTCTATTTGGCCCCAAATGTCACAATGAATCAAATCAAAAGGTAATGGAAATAGTACTATTGGAAAATGATAACCGAGTTTGTTTAGCCAAAGGACAAATGTCACAAAAGAAATGCGAATTTTAGTTGGATTGCTTTTAGATAATAAACGAAGTGGAAGGATTGGGTGCCCAAGTCGATTGTGCCAAAGGTTGGATTTGCGGTTGGTAGCATTGGCTAGAGGAGAATGACGATCGATGGGAGGAAGTATAAACCATTATTCTGCCTGCCCCGTCCAATCGTCTTCTTCGTAGTTAAATCCTGCACCACACAAAAATCATGATAAAATGTCACATTACAACCTAAGGCCTTTGTAAGTTTATTGATAGAAAGCAAATTGACTTTAAACTCCGGCACAAATAACACATCATCAAAGTCATATCATCAATTACGAATGGAACCTATGGAATTAATTTTGGCCTTCCCTCCATTAGGTAGTTCAACAAAAGGATGGTGTTTAGCGTTGATTTTGTTATGTGCAGGGGATATTTAGAAATAAGTGGCTCCACCGTCTATTATCCATTGATTAGGGGATGAATGTATCTGCGGTATTAGCAAAAGGTTGGGTGTTACCGGTATTTTGTTGAAGAAGGCTCATAAAGCGTTCATACTCTCGGGTGTGAAAGTGGCTACTTTGTTTTCTGAGTGCTTGTGGCGTCATTAGTGGTGGCCCGCATTGTGGGCTGCCTTCTTCTTTGGTTTGACATTTTTCCATGAAATTTGTGTCGAGAGGAAATCCATGGAGAAAGAAACATCGTTCGATGGAGTGTCCATCCATATCACAATGAGTGCAATGGTAAGGTGGTTTCTTTCCACTAGTAGCCACTCGGTTGGTAGAGTTGGAAGGAGTCAGTTGGTAGTTTGCATGTGACCCTCCATTCTTGCTTGATAACAACATCCACTTGTCTTTCTTGTTGTAAAATAAGAGCATGTACCTTTTCTCGTGTCGGGAAGAGGACTCATCATGAGGATTGAACCACGTATTGTCGAAAAAGAATCATTTAATCCCATTAAGAATTGCATGACCCTTTCCTTTTCTTCTCGTTCAACCAAAAGCTTGATGCCTCCACAGCTACAAGAAATTGGATCATGATATGAAGCCAATTCATCCCAAAGGGCTTTCATCTTGGTATAGTAAATAGATACGGATTGATGTCATATAAAAGTTCGACGATCTCTTGGCGGATTTGATAAATCCGGGAGTCATTCCCTTGTGAGAATCTATCATAAAGATCATTCCAAACATCCTTTGCAAATTCTGCATATATAATATGCAATGTTAGTATTGACAGAGTTAAGGATCCAAGATAGTACCATATTGTTGCATCGTAAAAGCGGAAACTTGGTGTCGGTGAGCGTCGGCTTCTCCAAATCTCCATTGATAAATCCAAGCTTGTTCTTTGCACTCAAAGCAAGCCTCATGGCACAACTCCATTGTCCGTAGTTGTCACCTTCAAGAACTTTGGACACAAGAACAAGTCCGGGATGATCGGAGTGACAAAAGAAGAGGGTGCGAAAAGTCATCCATCATCTTCTTTGATTTTCTCTTAAAAAAAATAGAACCTCAAGGCTCGATACCATGTAAAATTCTATGAAAGAAAAGAAGAAGAAGAAAAGACAGACTTTTGGTAGAATTTTTCAGTATATTGATAATGAAGGAATACAAGAATGATTTATAAAACAAACATAATGAGGAAAGTAAACGGAAAAGGAAAAGGAAACTAATTACATGAATGAGAAAGAATCCTAAAATTGATACAAATAATTACAATAAAGGAAAAGATAATTATAATAAAGAAAGAATATTCTTTCCGTTAATAAGGGAATGCCTCCTTTCTCAAATTTAGATATAAGAACTTGAAAAAAAAAAAAAAAAACACACTTTAGTAGAAATGAAAGTGTTAATTTTCATGACCCCATTGGTCACTAAATGCTTTAGTATATAAAAGTTGGGTTTGTAGAAGAAGAAGAACTCAAATTCAGATATAAGTACTTGAACTCTCTTTTTTTTTTTTTTTTTTTTAAAAACACTTTAGTGGAAATGAAAGTGTTAATTTTCACCCCATTGGTCACCAATGCTTTAGTATATAAAAGTTGGGTTTGTTATAAATTTAGACTCAAATTTAGATATAAGTACTTGAACTCTCTCTCTCTCTTTAAAAAAAAAAAAACACACTTTAGTGGAAATGAAAGTGTTAATTTTCATCCCATTGGTCACCAATGCTTAAGTATATAAAAGTTGGGTTTGTTATACCATTGACAAAAGAAACTCAAATTTAGACTTAAATTTAGATATAAGTAGTTGAACTCTCTTTTTTTTTTTTTAAAACACACTTTAGTGGAAATGAAAGTGTTCATTTTCACCCCATTGATCACCAATGCTTCAAAGACATCACAATCAATTTAGTCCCTGTTTATTCAATAATTTAAACTGTTGTTTAGGATTCAAACCTTAGTTTATGATTTAAATTGGTGTTTAGGAGAGGAAAATTCAAGGACAATCCAAACCATTAACAATAGTTCAATGACAACTCAAATTGTTGATTTTAGAATTCACACCCCCTCTAAATTCTAAAAATCTGGATTGTCAACAGTCTAATAGTTCTAGTTCTATTTTTTTCTCTCTTTAATTTCAATCTTAAAAATGTTATAACTTCTTCGTTTTATTCCGATTGAGATGATTTTTTTTAATGTGTTCATAATGAAAAGAGAAACAAACCTGTACCTATATTGCATATTTTTTAATGTCATTTATAATGAGATTTTATAAGATTTGTTACAAAATTCTAATAATAGTTTTTAACACTTTATCCAAACACAGTTCGAATTTTATTCTCAATTTAAATTATAATTTATTTACATATCTAAACAACAATCTAAATCACAATTAAATCACTATAATTCAAATTCTACAATTCTAATAAAAAAAGTTCAAATCTCCACAATTTAAATGGTTGAACCAAGCTTTTTGTTAACTCAATCCTTTATATTCAGACGCTGTGAGTATGCAGATTATATCTCCGTATCCTTTCTC
Source organism: Morus alba (assembly GCA_012066045.3). Lineage (NCBI taxonomy): Eukaryota > Viridiplantae > Streptophyta > Magnoliopsida > Rosales > Moraceae > Morus > Morus alba. The sequence goes on from CP050235.2 coordinate 16,064,840, forward strand.
GTCTCCCAAGTTGGATTCTAAATTTTCCTCATGAAATTTCAAAAATAAAAAGCATAATTTTGAAAATTTGTTCCGTTCTTAAGTTGCTGCTGTTGTTTGTAACACTTGTTGTCGTTTTAAAAGGGTAAGATATTCTGTCGTTTATAAGCTATTGTCCTTTTAAAAATGGAGTAAAAAAATATATATTTTAAAAAATCATATAAAAAAAGAATCAAATTATATAAGAGGTTTGACAAAAAAAAAAAAAATCCAAATATGGAGATATTTAAAAAAAAAAAACAAACTTATTTTAATTAAAAGAAAGTATTTTAACAAAAGATATTGTAAAAACATAAATTGTGAAAGAATATTAGAGGAAAAAACAAAAAAAGAGACTATAGACAAAGTAAAGAAAATAATTAAAAAAAAAAAAAAAAAAAAAAAAAAAAAATTGTATAGGAGTTTTAAACAAAAAAAAAAGAAGCAACAATAACCAAAAAAAAAAAAAAACCAAAAAAACCAAAAACAAAAACGAAAACAAAACATGAAGAATAAATTAGAGATCGACAATATAAATATTGAACTCCTAATAATTCATGCAACAATCGCTCAATGTGCAACTAGTTTAATTTCTATTTCTATAAAAATAGAAAGGAAAAATTTTATTTTGATATCTTGTGTTATATTGAAATATGAGTTTGACATCCTCTGTTTTTAATAATTTCATTCTGATATCTTAATCTCTTGAAAAATATTCTTTTAATACTTTAAGGCAATTTTTTAAGACATGAAAAGATAAAATTGCTATTCTATTCAATATAAGAAAATTTTTAAAAAAATCTTAGACCTGTAATTAAAAACTTAAATTTTATTTTGTCACAAATATAAAACAAAAATCTTCGTTACAAGGTTAAGATTTTTTAAAAAGTTTTTTTTTATATATTTAATAAAGAAAGTAGTTTTATCTTTTTATGTTTCAAAATATTATCATGTAGTGCTAAAAGAAAATTTTTTAAAATGCTAAGATATTGACATGAAATTATTGAAAATTAATTTCTATTTCAACCAAACGAGTCATAATCAGAAGTGAGCATCAGATACCGTATCCCTATCACTAGAACAGCACATGGCTTACATTACATTATTAAAGTGAACACTTGCACAAGGTACAAGAAGTTCGTTTCTCTTCTTCTCTCCACCAAAAAAGGAGAGATCCAATGGAGAAACTAACAATTTTGCTCATCTCTCTCCTACTTATCTTCATAGTTTCACGTCCATGGCCTCCTCTTATAACATTCAAGTTAAAACTCAAAGGCTCATTTGAACAACACAATTTTTGGTTCAAATCCAGGATTGATCACTTCAGTGAGATCCCTCACCACCCATTAGACCCACTTACAATTGAAGAAATCAAAAGGGCAACAGCCATTCTCTTCTCATACCCACCTTTTTCATCCACTTTCCCTTCAATTCACTCGTTGACTTTGGAAGAGCCGTGCAAATCTCAAGTCCTGGGCTGGAAAAATGGTGACCCCATTCCTCCAAGGAAGGCTTCTGTTATAGCTCTTCTTAATGGTAAGTCCCAATTGGTCACTGTGGATTTGGGCTTGGGCCGGGTCACGAGACATGAGATAAGCTCAAGTTCTGGGTACCCGATGTTAACCTTAGATGATATTTCCAAGGCCGTGGAGGTGGCACTTTTGTATCCCGAGTTGGCTCAATCTATTGGCGCAAGAGGTGTTGCCTTGTCGGAATTGGCTTGTATATCGCCCTCGGTGGGCTGGTATGGGCCTAACGAGGACGGGAGGAGGATCATCAAGGTCCAATGCTTTTCGAGCGGGAACACGTCTAATTTCTATATGAGGCCCATTGAGGGTCTCATTTTGACGGTGGACCTTGATAAGAGAGAGGTGGTTAAGTTTTCTGACACGGGTCGGGCCATCCCGGTCCCGAGGGCAGTTAACACTGATTACCGCTACTCGGTCCAAGATAAGCCTCCTGAGATGAGACCACTAAACCCTATTTCACTCTGGCAACCCAATGGGCCGAGCTTTAGTGTTGAGGGCGGGCACGTCGTGAAATGGGCCAACTGGGAGTTCCACCTTAGGCCGGACCCCCGAGCGGGCATGGTGATTTCCCAAGCCACGGTTCAAGATTCAGAGACCGGGGAACCAAGAACCGTGATGTACAAAGGGTTTGCCTCCGAGTTCTTTGTACCTTATATGGATCTAGATGAGGGTTGGTATTTTAAGACATACATGGATGTGGGTGAGTTTGGGCTCGGGGCTCTAGCCTCATCACTTGTGCCCTTGAATGATTGTCCAATGTACTCCTACTATATGGATGGGCTTTTTGCGGCCTCAGATGGTGGGCCATATATTCAGCCCAACTTGATTTGTATCTTCGAAAGATACGCTGGTGATGTTAGCTGGCGACACTCAGAAACTCTTATCCCTGGTCTAGAGGTACAATTACTATGATCCTTAAAATCAACCACTAATTTCATTAGTGCTATGATATGTGCAATTAATTACACATTCACACATTATTAAAGTATAAAACTATTGTTAGCCCACATTCTAAAAGTTTAAGATTTTAGGATGAATTGGTAAACTAACATTGTATTAGAGCGAGAGATTTTGAGTTCAAATCCATGTAATTACACTATTTATTCTCATTTAAATTGTCATAATGTGTTGGGTCTTTAATATATCTCGGGCTTAAATATTCACGTGTTGTGCTTTCTAATTAATTTACCCACACGATTGCTCATTGTCCAAGCCTACACGTGAGGGAGAGTGTTAAAGTATTAAACTATTGTTGGCCTACCTCCTAACAGCTTAAGCTTTTAGGATAGTTGGTAAATTAACACACATTAGCTAGCTATGAGATTTTTGAAGTTCTACTCATTATTTTCAGTTATGATCAATAGTGGTACTTTAGTACGTGTCTTCTCATTACTATGAATATAATTTTAATCAAATTAAAATTTGTATGACTATGCACATCTATAAATAATGTACAGAGTTGAATTTAAATGGAACAGACTAGAGAAGCTAGAAGGAAGGTAACTCTTGTGGCTCGGATGGCTGCCACAGTTGGAAACTATGACTATACCTTCGATTGGGAATTTCAAACTGATGGTTTGATTCAAGTCAAGGTTAGTATTGAACCGTCATTAACTGATTTCTCCTTTAACGTTAATTAGCTTGGATTTTATATGTTAAAGAAGCTATTTCCTTTGCGTATAATGATAATGTTTGCTGTGTGTTTCAGAAAAGAAAAATTGTGTAGTCCACTCTTTAGCTAGTTTTGTTTTCTCTAGTACTTCAGTTAAAAGTACAAATTTTGCTTTGTGAGTGAAAGTAACTTTTCACTTAAAAACAAAAGAATTAGGGTATGTTCTTTTCTCAAACTTGAGTTATGAGTTTGAGTTTAGTATGTGAGAGGTGAGAGAAAATACTGTAGTAAAAAAATTAAATTTGAATTTTTGTGAGAGAAAATACTGTAGTAAAAGGTTTAAATTGTGATTTGAGTTAGGTAAAAGAACATGCCTTAAGTCCCGTTCATTTTACTAATTCTAGTTTTGCTACAATAAAAAATTATCAGAAACAATCACATTTAAATTTTTTTTCTACAGTAAAAAGCTCTCACATAAAGTCACATATCAATTCGAATTAAAAACTTAAATCAACGAATTAAACGGGACTCTTAGTATATTCACGGTGAAATAGTAATTTTATAAACTTGCTCCAGGTTGGGCTCTCGGGTATGCTTATGGTAAAAGGGACTCCTTATGAGAATGTACACACAATGCCAAACCAAGAAGAAATAAGCAGTACCCCTCTAGTGTCTGAAAACGTCATTGGGGTGGTTCATGATCACTTTGTTACTTTCCACCTTGATATGGACATAGATGGACCCAACAACTCATTTGCTAAGGTTAATCTGGTCAAGGAAGAGACTTTGCCAGGTGAGTCACCAAGGAAGAGCTACCTAAAAGCTAAGGGACACATAGCCAAGACCGAAAACGACGCGAAGATTAAGCTCGATCTCTACAAACCGTCGGAATTCCATTTGATTAATCCATCCCGGCGGTCTAGACTGGGAAACCCTGCAGGTTATAAACTTGTTCCCGGTGGAACTGCAGGTAGTTTGCTTGACGCACTTGACCCTCCACAGATAAGAAGTGCTTTCACTAATAATCAGGTGTTCATTTTTTTATTTTATTTTTTAAATTATTAGTTTTGCTATTTATCTTCTCTCATATTAATTGAATAATGTTGTAATTTTTTAACTTGAAATTAATTTGACCGGAACTCTTTACACTTGAGATTATATTAAGAAGTCCTTTTCATCATTGTCATTAACATCACCATTATTGACATTATTTACACTCATATTAGTTTAACAGCGTGTTATTTTTTATTTTTTATTTCTACACTTGAGATTTGTTTATTCATGTTGTATTATGTGATAGATATGGGTGACTCCCTATAGCCGGAGTGAGCAATGGGCTGGTGGGCTTTTGACGTATCAAAGCAAGGGAGATGACACACTTGCAGTCTGGTCTGAGAGGTATAAAAAAATATACATCATTTATTTACCGATTTGAGTTTTTAATTTTAAATTTTTTTATTAAAACTTTTAAAAAATATCATATCTCAATTTAAATTTGTGAAACGAATGAGAACATAATATAATATCTATAGATATATTTGCCTTAAGCTTTGTTCTGTTTCCATATGCAGAGTTTCATTAATATTGTCTTTTTTTTTTTTTTTTTTGCACCCCGTGATGATGATTAGGAACCGTCCGATTGAGAATAAGGACATTGTGTTGTGGTACACCATGGGATTTCATCACATACCGTGTCAAGAGGATTTTCCAATAATGCCCACGGTGACATCAAGCTTTGATCTAAAGCCAGTCAATTTCTTTGAACGCAATCCTATTTTAAGGATTCCACCTGCTTTTTGAACATGACTTTCCTGTTTGTAGGCCATCAAGTGAGAATAAGAACAAATACTAGTCCCCTTGTCCATGTTAAATATGAGTAATTTTAGATGATTTTTAAAAAGTAATTAATGTTAGGGAGCCAATTTATGTATTAAATACAAGTTTTAAAGAGTAATATTAAAAATAGAGACTCTTAACAATGGAATTCTAATTACCCAAAAACTAATAAGACCACTCCAATAATGTTTTGATCATTGTGACCCCCTTGTCAAATTAACACCGGCAGCATTTTAATATAAACAAATTTTGATAAAAAGATTGGTCCTTAAAACCTTTTTTTTTTTTGGTCGACTATATTAATATGCAACTGCTAATGACCATTTTAAACTTTTCGTAACTTCAAAATTTGATAACATATTAAAGTGAGAAATTGCTGGATGATAATTCCATCAGTTGAAAGTCTGCCGAATGAAGATTCCGGCAGTAAGGAAGTTGCTGCAAATAAAGCACGTCAACTGATTTAATGCCAAGGTGGGACTCAAAAAAAAATCTTGAAGATTGTGCTTTCTTGAGACCACTTGTTGCATTATATTATTGTGTTATTATTATTATTATTATTATTATTATTATTATTATTATTATTATTATTATTTAGCTATAAAAATTCAAAGTGTCGTTTTAGGCCTTGAGTGGCCCACATACAAAGATACTTATACCTATCTGTGAATTTCTCAAAAAAAAAAAAAAAAGTTATATAAAATAAACCTATGAGGAAGTAAATTAGTGGGAGAATCTTTGGTGGCTAGTAAAAACAAACAAATAAATCTAGGAGGCGATTGTAGTCACGGCAATTCCTGTTTGTTGACATTTTGTCCCTAATCACAAAATTCAAAAGATTCCATCTGTCTTAATAGTTCGAGTGATCCAATTACTCAAGAGATAAGCTAAAAAATTATGACAAGTCAGCTACTGGTACTTAACGGGGAGTCTTCGATGCTTGTCACCCAGAGGAACGGTCGATCCCTCGACCGTGATGTAATAATTTCCATATTTATATATCAATTTGAAAAAAAAAAAAAAATTATTACAAGATTCCTTAATTTTCTCTTCTGGGGTTTGGGGTGGGTCTTCACAAGCTGTAGTCAACCCACAAATATGTAGCGCAGTAGAGATCCAGGACTAATTATTATTATTTTATTTTTTAAAAATTATAGTAAATAATAGATTTTTAAAACTAAATTAAAATAAATAACAGATTTTACAAATTTCATATAATGGCCTTACGGGAGGGTACATTGCAGAAGTTGATGCTATGAAGATGGTCCAGGCTGTTCGCTCCGGCCCTTCGCTTGCAAATGAAGGAGTTTTACTGGCTCATATTGCTTATTTTGATGTCTAGTTGTCCAGAGGGAAAATGTGTTTTTGTTGCTAGAGACGTCATGGTGTGGCTCGTGTCCTTACTCCTCTGTGTTTTGTATTTCTTCATTATTTTTTCTTTTCCTCATTTTTTTTCTCTGTGTTTTGTTTTACGACTAGATTTACGTGGTATTACCACATAAATTTTTAATTTACTGTTATTTACTTTAACTAATTTTAAAAATGGACTATTTGCTTCAATTGTTTACTATAAATCTGTTATTACTTCATTTTTTTTTTTTTATTTTTAAGGAGAAAAAAATAAATAGCATTTTTACACTATATAATTAAAGTGGTTTTGAAAATATTTGAAATAAATAATAGTAAATACAAATTTTACTACATACATATATATATATATATTTGCTCTTGATAAATAACCCACTGAATAGATTTATTATTCACTTATATATACTTTTAATATATATTTAAAATTATACTACGTATCTTACTTTAGTTTTGTAAAAATACTATTTATTATAATTTCCGTTTTTTATATGCATAGACAAATAGTACAAAATGTTACTGTCATAAAAAATAAAAAAAATAAAAATCTAGAGAAAAGAAGAGAAGAAAAAGACAAAACAATAGAAGAAAAGGTGGCACTTATCATGCACAAGTTTGGCTAGAGTCCAGTCCACTGTGCGTCCACATTGTGGACTAAAATATAATACTTGTCAATTCTCTCTCACACTTCATTTCTTTGTTTCGTTTGAGATTCATTTCTCGTGAGCGTAAAGATCAGAAATTAGGATATTCTCTCTTTACAGCAGCCATGGAAGCAAGAAACTTCCTTCGCTTCATCTTCTTCTCTCTCAGCGTCGTCGTTTTAATCCTCTTCACATGGTTCAACTTCCCCTACTCGCCACCCTCCGCGACAGAGATTCTCGACTGCGCCGCTAGCTCCCCTTGGTGCACCTCTTCCAAGAACCGCATATTCCAGCCCAAGCCACAGCCAGTCCCCACGCGCCGCCGCAGCCGAAGCCACGGGCGTGACACCCCTCGTCACCCACTGGATCCTCTCACTGTTGGAGAAATCAACCGGGTCAAAGCCATCCTCTCCTCCCACGCGCTCTTCCAGTCGCCTGGGCCTCACTCGCTCCACACCGTGGAGCTCGAGGAGCCCGAGAAGTCCCGGGTCCTGGAATGGGAACGGGGCAACCCGCTTTTCCCGAGGAAGGCCTCGGTAGTCGCACGTGCGAGGGGAGTCTCGCACGTGCTGATCGTTGACCTGACCACGTCTGAGGTTATCGTGCAGCGGACCGGGCCCCACTCTGGGTACCCGACAATGACGGTGGAGGACATGACGACGGCCACGGTGGCGCCGCTGGCCAGCGCCGAGTTCAACCGCACGATCGCTGACCGAGGAGTTGATCTGACGGACCTCGCTTGTTTGCCAATCTCCACGGGTTGGTACGGTGGGGCTGAGGAAGGGAGGAGGTTAATTAAGGTGCAGTGCTACTCCATGAAGGATACGGTGAACTTCTACATGCGGCCAATAGAAGGGTTGACCGTGATTGTTGACTTGGACACCAAACAAGTGGTGGAGTTATCGGATAAGGGATCGAACATTCCAATACCAAAGGCTGCCAACACGGATTACCGGTTTTCATCGGTGGAGCCCAATCGGGTCATGGATATTCTTAACCCGATATCCATTGAGCAACCCAAGGGCCCAAGTTTCACCGTGGAGGATGATCACCTTGTGAAGTGGGCAAATTGGGAATTTCACCTAAAAGCCGATGCTCGGGCGGGAGTGATAATCTCTCGGGCAAGGGTCCGGGACCCGGATACCGGAAAGTTTAGAGATGTGATGTACAAAGGATTGGTATCCGAGTTGTTTGTGCCGTACATGGACCCCACAGATGCATGGTATTTCAAGACGTACATGGATGCGGGCGAATACGGGTTTGGGTTGCAGGCCATGCCTCTTGACCCGCTCAACGACTGTCCCCGGAATGCCTACTACATGGACGGCGTTTTTGCAGCTGCCGACGGGACACCGTACGTGCAATCGAATATGATTTGCGTGTTCGAGAGCTATGCCGGGGATATTGGGTGGCGACATGCCGAGAGTCCCATCACGGGCATGCAGGTACGGGTATAATTGGATTTGGATCCGACAACATGAATCCAATGGGTCAAAACCATGCAAATATATATATATATATATTTTATTGTGATTTGTATTTTTTAATAATTGAAAAAAAAAAAAAAAAACAAATGATGTATGATGGCATTGATATTCTCTCCAACATTGTCTTTTTGTGTTTGATATTGGTGTATTTTTTGGCAGATTAGAGAAGTGCGGCCGAAGGTGACACTAGTGGTGAGGATGGCAGCATCAGTCGCTAACTATGACTATATTGTGGATTGGGAGTTTCAAATAGACGGACTAATCAGAATTAAGGTTGGCTAGCTAGTCATAATCCAATTAATTTTTTTTTTTTAGTTCTTATCGTTCCACTATTCAACATGCATGTGTTCACTAATAGAAGTATCTCTTGTTCCTTAGTTATTTATCAATTAATATTGATGATACATCGCCGCGTATAATAAATACAACCGTTATAAGATAAAAAAGCAAAATTATTAAATCTTCCACTATTATATAAATTGTAACGTTAGGTTTAATAAACTTAAATATATTATATATATCTGTATTATGTAACGATTGGATCACTAATAGCTTTTATGTCTCCTACCGATTGCATTCAAGTTTTGAGTCTAGATTTAAAATTGGTTTGTGCTTGGTTTTTTTTTTTTTTTTTTTTTTTTTTTTTTTTTTTTTGTGATATCCTTATTGATTTTACAGAAAACATGTTATTGCTTGTGGGTGTACAAATTCTGAAATTACATAAAACTTATTTCAGCGCAAGGTTAAAGCTGTAATACAAAAAAAAAAAATATCATTTATAGAAATGGCGTGTCTTAATAAAAGTATAGGGTTGACAATATAATTTCCCCAATTCTTATGTTTCCCACGGAATAACATTTTTCTAAAACCAAACAAATTGATCACAGGTTGGGCTTAGTGGTATTTTGATGGTGAAAGGCACCGAATATGACAACACTAATCAAGTGCCAAACCAAGAGAATCTCTACGGCACGCTTTTGTCCGAAAACGTAATTGGAGTCATACATGATCACTACATCACATTTTATCTTGATATGGACGTGGACGGCTCAGATAACTCCTTTGCCAAAGTTCATCTTCAAAGGGAAAATACCTCACCAGGAGAGTCACCAAGGAGGAGCTACTTGAAAGCCACTAGAAACGTGGCAAAAACAGAAAAGGAAGCACAAGTCAAGCTAAAGCTCTACGATCCCTCCGAGTTCCACGTGTTCAACCCAACGAAGAAAACACGGGTCGGTAACCCAGTCGGATACAAGGTGGTTCCGGGTGGCACGGCTGCCAGCTTGCTTGACCTTGATGACCCTCCTCAAAGGAGAGGTGCCTTCACAAATAACCAAATATGGGTGACCCCTTACAATAGAAGTGAGCAGTGGGCTGGTGGGTTGTTTGTCTACCAAAGCCATGGTGAAGACACTCTTGCTGTTTGGTCTGAAAGGTAATTATAAGTACTTATTTGCCAAATACTCTCTAATCTTGATTCTTGTTAATTTTGAAAAAGTACAATTAGTGCATGCCTCATTAATTAACCAACACCAGATCAAATTTTTAAAATTCAAATTCAAAGGAAATTGCAATGGCTACAATTAATATATATATATATATATATATATATATATATATAGTACTCTTGTTAGGGAAATATGAGCTTTCTAGAGTAGGAGTACGTAGTGCATGTTTCTTAACATTAGATTTAATTAAAATCATATCGATTAAATAATATGTCAAACTAACAAGTTTTACATAAATATGACGATTCAAAGCAAAACCCTACCGGTAGCTTTATTTTTTCAGGATTTGTCCTAAAATTTTTCATGGGAAATTATATTGTATAACATAATATATTTGGTTATGCAGGGATAGGCCAATTGAGAATAAGGACATAGTGCTTTGGTACACTTTGGGATTTCATCACGTGCCATGTCAAGAGGACTTCCCCATAATGCCCACAGTGTCATCTAGCTTTGATCTAAAGCCCGTTAACTTCTTTGAGAGCAATCCAATTCTTAGAATCCCTCCCAATGTTGAGAAGGACTTGCCTGTTTGCAAATCCTCTTCTTCAGCTTAATTAGAGCTTATAATTTAATCTTGGTATTTGTCTTCAATCTTCATGATATCAAGTAATATTTAATTATAAGACAAGACTTTGTTGTATCTGCTAATTTTACAAGTATATCTTCAAGAAATAGGCTTTGTTTACTTCACCGATTAGAGTTTATAATTTGAGTTTTGTTACAGTAAAAAGTTCTCAGAAACAGTCACATTTCTCTATTCATTTCGTTGATTCGAGTTTAAAATTCGAGTTTTGCTACAGTAAAAAGCTCTCACAAACAATCACATCTAACTTTTTTACTACAATAAAAAGCTCTAATATAAAATCACATTTCAACTCGAATTAAAAACTCGAATCAGCGAACTAAATGGACCCACTTTTTATTATAGTAAAAAGCTCTCATATTAAATCATATCTCAATTTAAATTACAAACTCGAATCAACGAAGTGAACAACCCAATCCAAGCATCGTATGGAATCTTCACCCTATCTGTGCAGGAAAATTGACGTTACGTGATTACCACACTTGTAATGTTTGCTGACGTAACAAGAGATTTGTTCTGATATATATACAAATGATGAGTGGAATCCGACTTGTTATCCAAATTTTTTTTGTTTTTTTTTTTTCACTAAGACCAAATATCAATTGGAAATTTGGATTCATAAGTTTAAATTACTTAACTTTTTTTATAGTGTATTATTTATAAAAATTTTAATTTCTATTCAAACGAGCAAACGGCACCTAAACTTTTTAAATAATTGATACTTATTAAATCGAGTCAATTATTATTGATTTTTTATCCTAGTACGCCATACATGTATGGTTTTTAAGACTCGTTTAATTTGTTAATTTGAGTTAAGATGTGACTTTATGTGAAAATTTTTACTATAGTAAAAAAGTTAAATGTGATTATTTTAAAACTTTTTATTATAATAAAAATTCAAATTCTAAATTAAAATTGGTGAAATAAATATGACCTTTAACTACTTATTATTGGATAAAATAAATTAGAAGTTGGCATACTGCAAGCAAACGAGTTTTGGTGTGTTAAAAAAACTGATGGGCCGTGGAAATTAACTAACACAAATTAACACCAAACGTAGAATGAGAAACTTCATAACATTAAAAAAGAATGCAACAGATCAAATCAACTATAAGTGGTTTGGTTTGATTTTATTCTTTTTTTTTCTAAAATATCGAACCGATCTCAAAGTTAAAATTTGTTTGGGTGGTAGTTTTTACTTCCAAACTAATCATCATCTAGTTTCCCTGCAGCAAGAGAGGGGATATAATCGTCATCTAGTTGTTTGAGAACCGTTTGTCCTTCTTTTTGCACTTTCTAAGACAAGAACAACTTTTTGTCATTACAAACATGGATTGTGGCTCCGGAATCAAGCTACCAATTAGAGGACTTTGTTGCAGCCATATTGGTTTAAGCAATCATGCCAATTTGAATCTCTGAGACCATAGCACAAATCTCTTTAGATTTCTCCTCAATAGTATTAGTATTGTTGGTATTAATTTCTTCCGTTTTCTTCTTGTACATGTAGTCATTTTGGTGATGACATTTCTTTCCACAAAAAAATAATTTTCAAAAAATTTCTTTTGGCCATTACAGGACTTCTTTAACTTCTTGTCATAATCAATATACTAACATCACGGTTAATATATTTCTTTTTAATTTTATGAGGTAAATTTTTTTTTTATTTCTAGAAATAATTCCAAATTGTAAGGAAGAAAAGTAAACCAAATAGTTCTTTTTGATTTTTAAACACAAATCTTATAATATCACTAAACATTTGACTGTATTATTTGTTGATAAATTAATGGGTTTGTTAATGTTTCCCAAAAAAAAGAAAAGGGCTTGTTAATGTTTCTTATGCACATGTAGTCTGACACTTTCTTGAGCTCGTTTATTCTAAACTTGTAAAAGGCATTGAGATTTTCGTTATTAAAATATTATTCGTTTCACCATTTAAATCACAATTTAAATTTTTTATTAAAATATTTTTTTTTATAAAAAATTTAAATTTAATTTTTTTATTATAATTTTTTTTTTACATAAATTTATTTTTTAATTTAAGTTATCAAATTTAAACAGGGAAACAAATAGGCCTAAGCATCTCTCCCACGAATATTTTTCGAAATAGGCACCATGTAGCGTAGGACTGCATGGAGGGAACACGATGTCGTTTACGCGCACTTCTTTTGTGAAGTAAGAAAGCTGGTCACTATCACACAGTTTTTGTTTTTTATTTTTATTTTTATTTTTAACCGATTGAGAGCTTGTGTATTGGGCCGTAAACATGGGCTAAAACTAGAGTGGAGGTCTGGCCCGAGAAACGGGTGGCAGCCCAGAAGTGGAAAGCCCTTAGGTCCAGTAAATAGAGAGTTAGAGACAGTATTAATATGGACACTTGCATGTACCCTACAGATTGTGATACGAAAGTTCCTTTCGACATGACGTAACGTTGCATGTGCATGGGGACCAATTTTGTGCACCACTATGCCATCACACTGTAATTGTCATATCGTAATATTATACAATCTCACACTTGTCATGTGAAAACTGTCAGTGTTTCTTCACGTACAATCAATGATATATATGCATTGGTAATAATTAGAGGACCTTCAATTACGAAATATCTACGACATTATGTCACAGTTTTGCCTCAACAAAATAGCTAAAATATATAGCATATTAAAGTCTCGTTTAGTCTGTAAATTTGAGTTTTTAATTTAAATTTATATGTAATTTTATGTGAGAGTTTTTTTACTGTAATAAAAAAATTATATGTGACTTTTTGTAAGAATTTTTAACTATAGTAAAATTAAAATTAAAAATTTAAATTGGTGAAATGAACAAGACATCTTAACACACTTTTCAAGTAAAATATCTAAAAGGCAACGTGTTCAACAAAATATCTAAATAGCTAGGCTGTTGTTAGTTTCGTGAATTCGAGTTAAGAATTTGAGTTAAAAAATAAATTTATATAAGAGAAAATATTAGAAAAAAATTAAATTTAAATTTTTGTAAAAAAAAAAATACACTATAGTAAAAAGTTTGAGTTGTGATTCGGTTTGTGAAACAAACAGTGCCATAGACTATAGGCTGCGCATATGATTGTTATCCATTGATGTCTTAGATTTTTTCATTTGATAATTACAATATCATAAAAATTAAATTTATTTCAAAATCAAAAGTTCGCTTTTATAGTTTCAAAACATAATAGTTATGAGAAAAAAAATGGATGAATAGCATTTAAAATAAAATTATGGATTAGAGTATAAAATAGGATAGAACATCAAACATGTCATAATATATATAGCATTGATATGATTAAAAATGGTCTCAGACCGGTTTGCACAATTAAAAAAAAAAAAAAAAAAAAAAAAAACTGAAAAGAGAGTTAATTGTCGTCTCGTCTCTTTTCCTCTTCGTATATATCAATGAAACAAAACCAACCTGAATCAATTCTACTTAAAGAATGACTCGGTTCACTTCTATATTAAATCACAAGCCCTATACTACACGATCTAGTGATAATGAAGCAGAGAATTGGGACTATATAAATCCGAATCCTTGAAGGACTTTCCAGAAGAAGAAAAGAGACATCTTAATAGCTGCATCATCCATTAGTGGTCGACCTGTTTACACCTTACAATTGAAATAATGTCATTCCTGGGCAAGTTGGCTATAAATGTCTTATCTTCAACCAAAAAGATAATGATTTCGTTCAAAAATCAAAATGGTTACTTTTTTACTTAATCATATTATTTAAGTGACCTTGACAAAACACAATAAAATTTTAGCTAAAAGCAACTTAATCATGCCATATATTAGCCTGACGAGATGAAAGTCTTTAGGATGCTTTATAAATCACTCAGCTTTCATTTTTTGATCTAGCTATTCTATACATAATAGAACACATAATAGAATATATAATAGAAACATCAGCGAGATTCTCTACGTGGGTTTGCATCATTCTGCTATCTTTTTAACTTTTCTAATTTTGTTTCGTCAGAAAAAAGGTCTTTAATCAAGTTCATCAGCCATAGAGATGGAACAAAACGAACATGTTAACATTTTGATCATGAACAGAACGTTGATAATCTTTTATAGATAGTCATCTGCTAGCTAATTTATAAGCTCGGTAATAATATTGGTTAGCTAGTTATAATGATCAGATAATTGAAAAGCCAGCATAACGTATGTGAATATAATGCATATATGTTTCCTCATGGAAACCAAGAGTTCAAAATATACATGTGACATAAAAATAATATAAAACTAGATAAATTACATTCCAACATTATTCATAAATCATAATTACATGCATGCTATATATACCTAATCATATATATAGCTCTAAATTTGATAATCTAGGCAGAGGAACAGCAACAAGAGGATTCACTTTCTCCAACACAACCCCAAGTTTCTCAGCAGAATCCAACTTTGCCCCACGTGGCAATTCCCACTCAAACAAATGCAGCAACATCGCCAATACGTGCATTAACATCTTCTCACCCAAAGGAAGCCCTGCGCATATTCTCCTACCCGCCCCAAAAGGGATGTACTTCAAATTCTTGCCAAAATAGTCCAACATTTTAGACTGATCATCTTCATCATTTTCTTCTTTCAAGAACCTTTTGGGATTAAACTCTGTAGGGTCCTCCCAAAACAGTGGGTCCCTATGCATGGCCCAAACGTTGAGAAAGACCTTGGTGCCCTTGGGAATGGCATATCCACCGACAATGCAAGGCTTTGATGGGGAACGAGGCAGTAGTAATGGCGCTGCCGGGTGTAATCTCAGCGTTTCTTTCACGACAGCGTGGAGATATGTGAGTTTGATTATGTGGGACTCTTCGACACCTTTGTCGTTTCCAACCACGTCCGATAACTCTGATTGGCATTTTCTCATAATGTCCGGATGAAGCATTAGTTCTGTCATGGCCCACTCTACCATTGTGGAGGTTGTATCGGTCCCACCTATCACTATATCCTGAAAGTTATAAATTATTGGATAAGAAAATTATTTTTTTACTCTCTCTCTCTCTCTGTAAAATATTGTTATAGCAAAAGCAGTACTCATAGAGTTTTTTTTTTTTTTTTCTAAATAAATTTCCACTAAAACAGTTTCTCGAATGTCTATGTTCTTAAACATTAGTTTTCCGTTGCTCTATCCATTACTATTTTCTTATATGTATCTGATAATTAATTTTCTTTATGATTTATCTACTAAAATATTTTTTCCTAGAATATGATCTACTTGTCTATACCTATATAATATTTAACTAAAATGTACATTTTGAGTAAAACTTATATTTTAGTCCCTTTTTTTTTTTTGATATTATGGTCTTAAATATGGTTTATTAAATTATTATTTTCTCATATTTTCTTATAGAAATAGTTTTTCTCAAAATTTTCTCAGCATAATTTTTTTTTTTTTTTCTTGAAACCCTCTCACATAACATAATATTTCTTAAATGTGGCCCAATATAAGTGCTTTTTCTCTAATTCTGAAGGATGAAATGATTAGTCTCAAATGTATTTTTACTTGAGCATCTTTTTTCTTTCAGCCTTCCCTAGTTCTAGTTTTCATAAGGCGACCCCTCTAAATAATGCGTTGTCTAATTTCTCCAACTAATTTTCCCTAAAAGTTGTCCTATTTAAATACTTTTATAACCAAACTAACTTTTGAAAGAATAATAAACTAATTATGAAAAAAAACTAAAAGTAAGAAAATACTATAATAATATGACTTGAGTCATGACTTCATGAACAAGACCTAAACTTTTAAGAAAAATTTGCTTATCCACATATCCAACAAATTCAACATACCAAATATGCACTTGCATCGCTCCCAACTAGTGCAATGGTAAATGGCAATTTATATACTTGGTAATGGTAAATGACATGATTCTAGTTAATAAAATGGATATGAAGCCACACACACACACACACACACACACACACACACACACACACACACACACACACACATATGTATACCTTCACCAAATTGAGTACTTCAAACTTTAAGGAAAAAAAATAATATAAAAAAGATATTAGTCTATAAAACATTCTATGTCATTATTACCATAAGCATTGCCTTGATTTCCGGAGGAGAAATCGATCTTCCAGTGTCTTGTTCCTTGTAGTCCAATAGGACCTCCAGAAAATCCTTTGCTCCAGCCTTTTCCTTTGCGTCTAATACTTGGCGTGCTTTCCTTTTCTGATCTATGACAAAGTCGAAAATCCTTTCTAGCCACCTTTGACACCTTCTTCATATTCCTCTCCACTCCTTGTATGTCCAACCTAGCTAGAACGGGAAAGAAATCAGAAACATTAGGTTTTCCAAGTAGCGAAACGAGCTGCGATACCGCGGCTCGAAACTCCGCCCCGAGACGCTTTTTCTCCTCGCCGTCGAGCGTGCCACCCCAAAACATTCTCGTTATCATGTTGATCACGGTAAGAAAAGCCAGTTCACCTAAGTTAAGAGGTTTGCCAGCGTTCCCATACACATGTCTAACACTCTTCTTGAGCTCATTTCTTCTAAGCTCGTAAAAGGCATTGAGATTCTCATTCCTAAGCATCTCTCGCACAAATATTTTGCGCAACAAACGCCATTGAGGACCGTAAGGAGCGAACGCAATGTCGTTTCCACCGAAAGAGAAGGCCAAAGAAGCAATACTAGGGTTGCGGTTGGCAAAAACAATGTCTTGGTGACGCACCACTTGTTCTACTAAAGATGAAGAGCTTATAATGACGCAGAGTCTGCGGCCTATGGAGAGCTTGTAGATTGGGCCGTAAACTTGGGCCAGCTCCATGAACATCCGGTGGAGGTCCGGCCCTAGGTAAGGGAGGTAACCCAGCAGTGGAAAGCCTTTAGGCCCGGGAGGCAACTCCAACATTCTGTGTGTCTGATCATGTCGTTGCAGCCTAAGCAATGCCAAGAAGGCGCTGCAGGAAAGTGCAATGGCGGCGAGCCAAGAAAAATTGTGTTCGCCCACGTCTCTAACATCAAAAAAAGACATGATGCTTTATGATGAATGTACAAATACTCTTTTTGCCGTATACAGAAAGAGAATAGCACTGCTCCTAATTAGGACCGGAATAATACTTAAGAACTTATTATAGCCTAAGAAGAGATAGCTCAGCCATTTACTCTGGGGAATTATGTTCGTGTGTGTGTCACACACACACACACACACACACACACACACACACACACATATGATCTAATATAAAGGAAAAATTCCAGCTGTCTCCGAGGGACAGATGAATCATTTTTTTTTTTTTTTTTTTTTTTTTTCCGGCTGAATAATTGGTGATGCTTTAAAGCATATAAAGACAAGCTAATACCCACAGAGTTTTGGCAGCAAGGTTAGATTTCAAATTGATATAGTGACTTGGCACGTTTTTAATAGATCAGGCAAAAATCTAAAGTACATGTTCATTATACCTGCTCTACGTGTGAATCATGGCTCCTTTTGTCAGTATTTAATAATGGATCGAGATCGAGTCACTATTAATCATTGTTATTTATCGATTATAAGATAAGATTTGTTATAAAGATGAATCAATGTAATCATAATAATAGCGAAAGTAAATAAAGTGATACATCTAACTGGAGGGGGAAACAAAATTATAAATCAAGGACAAAACACACGCACAAACACACATATATACATATTATATATATATATATATATATATACATATCTAATGAGGTGATCACATTGATATCGGGATCAAAAGCTACTCATAAAGCTCTAGATTACATAATCTGGGTGTTGGAATGGCAATTAAAGGATCCAGTTTCTTCAATACAATTCCAAATTTTTCCAACAACTCGAGCTTTGTCCCTGGCGGCAATTTCCACTCAAAAGAATGCAAGAAAGAAGCTCGACCTAATTGTTTGCTAGGTAAAATTATTCATAAATTAATTTGATTAATTTATTTGTGCATAAATTAATGTAATCTATAGAATATCTCAAAAGTTTGTCAAAATTTTTTTATTATACACGATCAGTTAAATACACGCTTCTGTACAGAAAATCATTTTCAAAACAAACAAATATAAAATATGCAAAAACATATACTTACATTACAGCACCTATGTATCCTTTGAATGTGCATATTAGTTACATTTTTTGGTATAAGAGTGAATCTTTTATTTGATAATTAGTAGCTAGAACAAATTCTAGTCTACTCATAAAGTGCTGGATCAGATAACCTTGGAGTAGGGATGGCAACAAGTGGTGTCTTCATTTTCAAAACAATTCCAAATTTCTCAGAAAGATCCAACTTCTCCCCATAAGGCAACTCCCAATTAAAAGAGTGCAAAAGCGTAGCAAGAGAATACACGACCATTCTCTCGGCCATTGCAACTCCGGCACACATTCTTCTGCCGGATCCAAATGGAAAATAGGTGAAGTCATTTCCACTAAAGTCCCGACATTTATTGCCGTTCAAGAATCTCTCTGGATCAAACTTCAAAGGGTTTTCCCATACAGAAGGGTCTCTATGAACAGCCCAAACGTTGATAAAAACTTGAGAGCCTTTTGGGATTGTATAGCCTCCGATAACACAAGTCTCACTGGGGCGATGAGGGACCAACAATGGTAGAGTTGGGTGCAGCCTCAGAGTTTCCTTCATCGCGGCTTGTAAATATGGGAGTTTGTGAATGTGAGACTCTTCTACTATGTTGTGTTTGCCAATTACAGAATCTAACTCCTGTTGGGCTTTATTCATGATTTCTGGTTGGTTTATGATTTCAGCCATGGCAAATTCAATTGCATTAGAGGATGTATCACTCCCACCCACCACCATATCCTGGTCATAAATTGATTTTAAGTGAAATAAATTTCAGGGACAATTTTAGGGTCTATGAAGTTAAATAAAAATAAATTCAAGGACTAAGTCACAAAAAAATAAATAAAAATAGAGAGATGGTTTAAGAACCAATTCGTTACAATGTAATAGTTCAAGAATAATACAATCCATATCTCGTTAATTTAACGAATTAAATACTAATAACTATATTGCGACATGATATGATTTAGTTAATACTAAGGTACGATCGCAATATTATTACTCTTTTTTGAAACTAAACATTGTCATATCCTAGTTACGATGTTCATGAGAATCTCCATATTATAAATATTCTTCGCCAAATGAATTAGTAGTAACCTAACCAATCCTAACTTCACATTAAACAAAGTTAAGCAAAAGTAGACCATACTGGATGTACAATGATTATGGATTCAAGACCAAGGAACAATTAGTTTTAGTCTAACCGCGGACCGTTAATTAATGAACAACATAAACCAAAGTATTTTTAATGTTGTAGTGATTATATGTTAATTAGCATTCTTTTAATGTTATAATGTAACAAGCATAATATCTATTTTACCTGAAAGCGGGACGTGTTAATAAATAGTAAACAAATAAAGAAAGGGCCAGCATACCGTTAGTATGCCTTTAACATGCCTCATGGTCAAAGGAGTCTGGGAATCTTCCTCATCTTTCAATCTTAACAAAAACTGCAAGAAGTCCTTATTGCTCTCATTCACACCCTCTCTCTCAATCTTCATCCGTTGACTAATCACCCTCTCAAAAATATGATCTAACCTCCAGCCCAGCCCATCTATTTGCCTCTTTAACCCTTGCAAGTCAAGCCGGGCTAGGCCCGGAAAAAAGTCCGAAATATTGGGCTTTCCTAGAAGCTCAGTTGTCCCGGTGACCACCTCTCTAAACTCTAAACCCAAATTAGCCCTCTCTTCACCCTCCAACGTGCCACCCCACAACATATTGGTAATCACATTGAGTATTGTCAAAAATATTTGTTCACCCACCTCAACAGGGGACCCGACCCGGCCATATAATTCGCTGACGGTTTTTCGTACCTCACGGCGGCGGAGGGAATAAAGGGAGTCTAGCGTTGTATTGCCAAGCATCTTGAGCACGCATACTTTCCGCAACATGCGCCACTCCCGCCCGTAGGGGCTCCAAACGATGTCCGGTCCACCATATTCGGTGTTTTGGACCAAGTCTGGCGGATTGCGGTTGGCAAAAGTGACGTCGTTTTCTTTAAGGACTTCGCGGGCCAAAGGCGGAGAGGTCACTACAATACCAAGCCTGTTTCCGAGTTTGAGCTTGAAAATTGGGCCGTAGGTTTGGGCCAGGCTCGCAAAGTAGGCTGGAACTTCTGGGTCGAGGGAGAGGAGGTTACCCACCAAGGGGAGGCCCATTGGGCCTGGTGGTAATGCTGAGGTTTTGGGATTCTTGGGTTTGATCCATGCATACCAGATGAAGGCAAAGATGGCAGAGAGAGTGAGAAACAAGCTTGTAAAGTCATGGTTCTCTTTCAAAGTGGTTATCATGGTACGTTTGGGTTTGGGATGAGAAGTTTGTGGGTTACGCTTTTGAGGAAATAAGAAAATGGGTCTAAGGAGTTTGAAGAGTGTTGGTATGAAGTTGTTGGAAAATAGTAGATGGATTTTGAAGAAATGTAAATTGAATCGTCGTATAAAGTTGTAGCTTACCATATAGACAACTTATCTCTACTCTTCGGCTAGAATTTCAATGTTGATTTGTTCGGCAACTTGTATCTAGTAGACACTTCATTTTTAACGAGCACTCTCTCTTTTAATAGAGACATTTCGTTGGTTATGTGATTGGATTTTGGTCTTTTTGGTATCAAGAATCCGACTACAAGTCTGCCGTAGGCCTTGAAACTATAAAGCCATTTTTTTAAAAGAGAAAAATTATAAATATCTAAACTTCAGAAAAACTATTTGCATATGTTATTCCATTTCGCCTGCTTCTTACTTAAAAAATAAATAAATAAAATAAATAAATAAATAATAAAAAATTTATGTCATATTACTTATAATAAAAAATAAAACAATTGGTTTTTATTCTTCTTAGCTAGCTACCTTTGATTTGTTCCTTTTCTGATGCTTGAAAACGCAAGAAACGAAAATCAAAATTGAGAAGAATCATCCATAGAGACATTTCCTTGCGTATGGTACTTTGGCACTGCGCATTAATCATATCTTCAACATGCAAACTATATCCAAGCATGCGCAATAGGAATTTCACAGACTACGAGTACTATGGAATACTTAGATACAACATGTATTGTAAGAAGAATTACTGGTATGACCAAACAAAGTTAACTAAAAATGACCAAACATGTACCATTATTACTGGTATGTTTGGCAGTGCTTTCTGGACGCCCTTTTTGGCTTTCTGAATCTAAAAACTGTTTATGAAAGTGGTTGAATAATTTGTTTAAAGTGTTTTGGCTTTTAAGAAGAGCTTCCAATCAAAACCACAAAATAAAGTCTCTAAAAAAAGTATTTCTGAATAGATTTTAAAATCTTATAATCGAGTTTCTTTAAGACTTATAAACTTCATTCTAATTATATTATTGTTTATTTGAAAATTTAAAAGTTGTTTTGAGCCATTAAGCTCTTTTAAAAATGTAATTATAAACACTTACTAAAAAGTCATGGCAACTTTTACTTTTGTTTTTCTATACTAAAATCAAAACCTTTGAACAGCTTTGTTAAATGGGTGCTAAGAAGTTCAAGACAATAGGGTTTAGTCTAACAGTGGACCAACACTACCGGGCTTAAAAACACAAACAAAAGTGAATATTCTTTGGCTAAAAGAAACAAATACTATGAGTACAATTACTGATCACCCTAAGTAGTCTGGATACAATGAAAAAATTGTGAAATGGTATTTAAAAGATATAGGTCTCACTCAGTTATGTAGTATTTAATAGTAGTGTTGTAGTGATTATACTAATAATTGGCATTCTTTCCGCATTTTAAGCATGCATTTTGAGCATGCATACTTTCCGCAACATGTGCCACTCGGGCCCGTAAGGGGTCCACATGATGTCCGGCCAATTATACTTTGAGCTTCGGACCAAGTCAGGGGGGTTGCGGTTGGCAAAAGTCATGTCATTTTTAAAGGAATCTTTCAAATTTGATATTTCAATGTAGGTTTGTTCGGCAACTAGTATCCTTTAAAGATTAATTAATGAGGATTCTTTCTTTAATTAAAGACTTTTTGTTACTTATATGATTGGATTATCTTATTTTGGTATCAACAATCGGACTAGAAGTCTCCAGTAGGCATATAACCTTGTCACTAGAAAGCTTTTTTTTTTTTTTTTTTTTTGTTGAAGGGACGAATTTAAAATATCCAAAACAAATGTTTATTTCAAAAACTAATTAAATATGTGACACGAGCAATATGCTTGCTTAGTTTCTCTCAAAGTTCCTATTGATATGGTCCATAGGGAAAAATGATAATATAAGTTTGAAAATATCAATTCTCATCGGTAAATATTTACGGTCCTATTGAGTTTTTCCTTAATGATTTTGCATCTTAGTTCTGAACTGACGGACTATTTTTCTATTATCTTGGTCTTGCATGAGCTATACGAGACCTTTATTTTCAGTTCTAAAAAATCTGAGTTGGAATCATATGTTTTAATTTTAGTCATGAAAAGTGAATGAAAATGTGAAATGGTTTATATACATAGAATAACTCAAGACTTAATAAGTTAACTTTTTAAGTCAAATTAAGCTTTTAAAATGTATTAGACCAGTTACACATATGATGTTTCCCCAACAATATCATTGTTCGTTTGTTCGACCACTAATCTCATGAATAATTTTTAACAACTTTCTCTTTAATTATATTTTTTGTTACTTATATGATTGGATATTGTCTTTTTGCTTCATACGTTTTGTCTTTGGTATCAAGAATCGGATTAGAAGTCTTCAATTGGCATATGCCCATGTCACTATCTAGAGCAATTTTTTATGATTTTGTTTTTTTAAAAAAAATCTAAAACACATGCTTATTTTTTTTAGAAAAAAAAAAATAAACAAATTACATATGACTATAAGGCCGTCCAACTCTTTTTTTTTTTTTTTAAATCTAAAATCAACTAAAATGTAAATAAATCACTTCATTCCACACTCCCCATTGTTCAAATAATTGAAATAGCATCTCTAAATACGATCACATAAAATCTCCTACTAAATACTATTTCTCTAAAAGTTCTTCTGCAATAAGATACTCAAATATCTTACAACTAAAACACATAACATTAACTTGGTTTCTCCGAGATAAAACTGCCAAGAAAAAGAACAAAAACAGTTGGTTTTCACTCTTCTCAACTAGCTACTATTGTTCTTTTTCCCCTCATTATTGAAAGCACAAGAAACGAAAATCAAAATAGAGAAAACATATCCGTAGATTCTTTTGCTTGCGTATTGTACCAAGAAGTGCACAACATTAATCATATTCTTCTGTCGGCAAACTATAGTCAAAAGTATACACGAGCAATTCTCGTTTGATCATGAGTACTATGAAAGTGAGAAGCTCCAAACAGTATATATTACATATAGATAGAGCATATATAGTAAGAAGAATTCTAGTAGAGTATAACAAATAAAAAATTAAAAAAAAAGGAGAAAAACTTACCAAATACTGTGAAATTTTGAACATTCAAATCTTTCATGAAATTTTCTTAACTTTACAATTTTTATATGATTCTACTATAATTTGAGAGCCTAAAATTGCACAGTACCAGCGAACATAGGACAAACTAACGAAACACTAAGGTCTACTCATAAAGTGTTGGATCGGACAACCTTGGAGTAGGAATGGCAACGAGAGGAATCTTCTTTTTCAGCACAATCCCGAATTTCTCGGAAAGATCCATCTTCTCTCCACGAGGCAATTTCCAATCAAAAGAATGTAAAAACGTAGCAAGAGAGTATAAGACCATCCTCTCGGCCATGGCAATTCCGGCACAAATTCTTCTGCCGGATCCAAATGGGAAATATTCAAAGTCACTTCCACTAAAGTCCCACTTGGTGTTGTTATAGAACCTCTCTGGATCAAACTTCAAAGGGTTTTCCCATATGGAAGGGTCTCTTTGTGTAGCCCAAACGTTGATGAAAACCCGAGAGCCCTTTGGGACGGTGTAGCCCCCAACGGTGCAAGTTTTACTAGGGCAGTGAGGGACTAACATGGGCAGGACTGGGTGCAGCCTCAGAGTTTCCTTCATCACAGCTTGTAAGTAAGGGAGTTTGTGAATGTGGGACTCTTCTACTATGTTGTCTTTGCCGACAACGGTTTCTAGTTCTTGTTGTGCCTTGTTCATGATCTCGGGCTGGTTCATAATTTCAGCCATGGCAAACTCGATTGCATTTGAGGATGTATCACTTCCACCTATGACCATATCCTGTTCAAGCATTGAACAACATCGTACGTAAATCCACCAATTCATGCTTGTCTCTGATCAACAGTTTGACAAACACTGATTTAAGTAAAAGCGAAGAAATTCAAGGTTTATATTTTTCGTCCGTTGGTTGATTAAAAACATACACGCATACACAAACAATGCTGAAGAAGAAGAAAAAAAAAAAACGCACAAACTCCAACAAGCATGATACACATACTTGAAAGAAAAAGTACATAGTAGATACATACATCGTCTAAAATTTCCTACAGACTCAAAAAGATTCTATTAAGTTCAAAAACATTATAAAAAAATTACACTTTTTTTTTTTTTTTTTTCTTCTAGGAGATATCTAACTTGCCACACCAAAACTTATCCAAAATTATTTATTTCTTGTAAAGAAAAATAATTATTTCTACTTTTAGCTTATTATGAAATTTGAAAATTCCTGTCATTACTTGTAAGACATAATTTTTAGCGTCACATTAAGTTCATTTAGATTATAAAAATAAATACCAATATAACTCGAAATCTGACAAGTATACCATGATAATAGGGAGAATGTTTTCTCATACCTATAGTGAGTGAACTCTTTTTAACTTAAAAATTAACTCTCTCACTAAATTATAAATCAGAATGAAAATTCTTAAATCTAAATAATAAATAGAATAAATGAAGCAAATATAACATAGCAACATACCATCAACAAGGCCTTGACATGGACCATAGTAAAAGGTGTATTCGAATCCTCCTCATCTTTCAACTCCAACAAAAACTGCAAAAAGTCCTTATTCTTTGTCTCTCCTCCATCTTCTCTCTCCTTCTCCATCTTCAAACTCCGTTGCCCAATCATCTTATCAAAAATCCCATTAAATCTCTGCGTCAGCCCAATCATCTGCCTCCTTACCCCCTGCAAGTCAAACCGGGCGAGGCCCGGATAAAAGTCCGACAGATTGGGCTTCCCCAATAGATCCGTCATCTCCGAAACTGCCTGCCGAAACTCAGTCCCCAAACTTTCCCTCTCCTGGGCCCCGTCCACGCTCCCACCCCAAAGCATGCTCGTGATCACGTTGAGAATCGTCAAAAACATCTGCTCGCCCACGTTGACCTCCGACCCGACCCGACTATATAAGTATCCGACGGTTTTTCGTACCTCCCGTCGCCGGAGACAGTAGACGGAATCCAAGGTGGTGTTGCTGAGCATCTTGAGGACGCAGACCTTCCTCAGCATCCGCCATTCGGGGCCGTAAGGCGTCCAAACGACGTCGTGGCCGCCCTCGGTGGCGATCCGACCCGCCACTGGGACGTCACGGTTGGCAAAAACGACGTCGTTTTCTTTCAAAACCACGCGGGCCAAGGCGGGCGAGGTGATTACAATGCCGAGCTTGTTGCCGAGGTGGAGCTTGAATATGGGGCCGTGGGTTTGGGCCAGGGTGGCGAAGTGGGAGTGGAGCTCCGGGTCCAGATCAAGGAGGTTTCCCAGCAGGGGAAGGGCCCGTGGGCCTGGCGGCAGGCGGACGTGGCGGGATCGGGAGGCGGCGAGGAGGAGCTTGAACAGGAGAAAGAGGGAGACAAGGAGGAGAGCGGAGAGAGTGTAAAACATGGGAGTGAAGGTGTCGTTTTGTTTCAACGATGATACGACGGTGCTTATGAGATCTTGTACGTACGTTGGAGCTGTTTTCAGTTCCATGGTGGGTTCTTGGGAATGGGAAGGATTGAATTTGGGTCTGGTCTGGTCTGAACTCTGAGAAAGTGGAGCAAGATTGGCACTTGTTAAAGGAACTCAGTTCAAATCGTAGCTGTGAATTTTGAAGACCAATCGAACAACAAGAATTGAAGAAACAGAAAGTAAACAAGATCAAACACACGGAGATTTTACTTGGCTCATATCCTTGCGGATCCTAATCCAAGGCAGGGGTTTTCCCCTAGCTTAATCCACTATGAACAGAAGAACAAAATTACACCCTCAGATCCTCACAAGATCACAAATCTCTCAGGTTCTCAAATACAAGCTTCAAATCTCCCAAGCTTTCCCAAAGAAAAAAAAAAACCTCACAGTTCTTGTTTTCTCTCTCACCCAAGAACTCTGTCTAAACCAGAGAGAATACACGTGTGGTAGATAAGTAATCTTCTGTGGCCTTTTTCTTCTAAGAACACCAATAGGACTTTCTAATATAACCAATCAGAGTTAGACTTAATTACTATGTGATTAAAATATTTAAGTCGATTATTAAATAATTAAACTGCAGTTTACTATGTGATTAAAATATTTAAGTCGATTATTAAATAATTAAACTGCAGTCTTAACTATTTGTAACTGATTTATTAAGAATTGACAGCCATCTTCAACATAGGATCACCTTATAACAGTAGCGTTACCGCCGATAATATATTTTAATAAGAAATAAATAATTGATATTTATGATAGAGCGCGTTGCCTCTTTGTTGTGAGTGTATAGTCCAGAATCTAGGATGTGTCTGGTGAAGTAAATAATACACATTGACCTATATATTATCGGTGCTAGAGTGTTCAAGCATTTATTTATTTATTTTTGTTTTTTATTTGATTGTTTGATTGGGTTTGCCAACGTTATTGGGATGTAAAAAAATCATATTTCAGAAGGAATCTATCTTATAGTTATTTCTTATCTCATAAGACGTAAGAATACACATTGGAAATTGTTTCATTGCAAGTTTGCAGCTATAATTACTCGCGTTTATCACTATAAATGCCCCACAGGAAGTTCTCATTTTCTATTCTACATTCTACTCTTTCGAGTTTTATTATTAGACCTCGTACAAATTCAATTTTAGCCTCAACATATATATATATATATATATATATATTGTGGCTTGAAAATATTTTGTTTTCTAGGAATAATCAAGATAATATCTTTGATTTTATTGTGAGCCTGACTTCACGTTAATCCACGGCTCATAACAATAGTATTAATTATCCATCAAGTTTCTTGCTATATCACAGAAAAAATGGGTTTCGGAATAAATGGTTTTTCAGATTTTATTAACCGCAAGATTGTGTGTTTTTTCTAAATAATTTTAGACTAAATGGTAAGAAACAAAAGAGTCAATTGAATGGTGTCATTTTACACTTTAATGGCTTTGAAATAATAAGAAGGGCCAAATGGCCAATAATGGAGAGTCGTGTATTCCAATGGGAAATATTTTTTAATTGGGTCACATTATTATTATTGTTTTTTTTCTGTAGATTTAATTGGAACGCATTAAAATGATCTTACGGATCTTTCTCTTTTAATACTAATAATAAAAATAATAATACGTCATATAAGTTAAGAATCAGCTCAGAAACTCTCACACAAATATTGTGTTTATTGTAAAAAATCATCTCAGAAAACTTCGATTGTCACGTACCTTGTCGTAGATGAATTGGAACGATACTTCTTTTGAAGTGTTGATAAACATTTTAAGCTTATTATTTACTTGATATACGTAAAATATTAGCAAAAGATTCCAATTGGTGTTTTTTTCTCTCTTGTAGAGCATCTAGCAAAACTAATGAAAAAATGTTTATTTGTTATTTTTTACATTTATTATTTAACACGTGAGCTTTATTATTTTATTTTTTGATTAAATAATAATATATCATTTTAGTGGAGTAATGTGTCCAACATTGAATTGAGAAAATGATAAAGATAGTGATAGAAAAATTAATGTTAGTATTTTCTAAACTAATGAAATTGGCATTTAGATTAAAAAAAAAAAAAAAAAACTATTTATGGATGCTGATGAAGTATTATTTTCAGTGCTAAACTTAACATAAATTATATTTGTGCCAAATTTAATCTCAAATATAACAAATTACAAATTTTGACATTTCATCGTTAGTATTTGATGTGATTGCTTTTTTCCTTAATAATTACTACTTTCATTTTCTGCTTAATGTTTAAATTAACACCATTTTTTGTCACACATAATAGATCAACACGTCAAACATATTATTCCTACACTTTTTGCGTCAAATATATGATTATTACTGACATTTGCCTTAAAGATGATCTAAACACCTATTCACTTAAAATAAAAAAAAAATGAAATAATAATAATAATAATAAA
This sequence comes from Morus alba, assembly GCA_012066045.3. Taxonomy (NCBI): domain Eukaryota; kingdom Viridiplantae; phylum Streptophyta; class Magnoliopsida; order Rosales; family Moraceae; genus Morus; species Morus alba. The sequence continues at coordinate 16,093,756 of CP050235.2, forward strand.
GAACAAAAAGAAAAAAGCGGAGTGGAGCCATCCAAGCGACTTAAGGCAGTAAGCCTATAAAACAAGTTGAAGAGAGAAGACACTAAATAAATGTGGTCATACGTAAAAGATGCCAATAATGGAAACGTCCACGGCCCAACCATTGGACTTATTTATGTCACCTATATCATAAATACCATACACCATCTATTTTCTCATACAAGATAAAAAATTCAAAATCATACATAATTACATACATACATACATGCATGCATACATTTTTCTGATATTGCTTTCTTCAGGGAATAGTCCTAGAATCAAAGGGTAAATTGTCCAACCATGAATCATCCAAAAGTGGGACAGAAGGGTCCAACTCGGTGGGCCACTCAGAGCTAACATCTATTTCATCAAAGATAACGGGTTTGCATTTTCCACCTCTACTTTGACATACTCCCTGCAACCACATATTGCAATGCACAAACGCCAAATCCTTCAACTTCTCCATTTCTTCTCTGTTACGATTCTTGTTGTGAATGCTCTCAAAGCTGGTCCAATTCCACAGGCACCAATGTGAACTGCAAGGTTGGTTCAATATCCTTATTGCAGCTCTCTGAAGAGTGGGGATTTCATATCCATATCCTGCCCACCAATCACCTGAAAATGGGTGAAGAAAATAGGATAAAAGTCGGTTTATCTGTTGTATTTTGTACCGAAAGACTAGAAAGATAAAAATGTATAGTTGTCTTGTCCTAGGAACAAAACCCACATCAAAAACAGCAAAATATAGAAGCACATGAATATAACGAACTTATCCAGTATAAAAATTATCTCTCTTCACTCTGACTTTGGATATAGATGAGATGGGTGATTACACAACTTGTGTAATGTCAACTATCAGCTCTATTAAAGGCGTGTTTACTAATGTGTAAGGGAATGTAATGGAAAGTGAAAAGTTTGGGAAATGAAATGAATGGAAAAGAGATGCTTGATTCCGCTTCTATTATCATTTATTTGCTTAATAGAAATTTGAAATAGAAACAACCTAATTCCCTTTCTTTTACTTTCTAATGTTTACTAACTTTAGGAATAGAAATCATTATAAGTTAACTACTAAATCGATCTTGTGTATAAGTCCTACATAATTACTGGCTGAAAACTTAACAAAGCTATATAAGAAATTTTGTGGTTTAATCCAATTGAGAAAAAGAAGCCTAGGGGGGTAGCCTATTTGTTGGTTGAACAGGACAAATAATCCTTTCTTCCAATCACATGAGTGTGTTTACTTATCATATATGAAAAGAGAATGGGAAAAGTATTTCCTTCTCCCATCCAGCCTCATACCTGGGGCGTTCAATGTCCTTCCCATAATTGCAAAATCTGTCCCAAGAGCACCTAGTGCATTAATGTACTTCGGAAGTTCCTTGGTTATTTCCGTCTTATCATTGTCTGTGGTAGCCATTTTCAACATTGCTTCTTGGAACCCATTCCTCAATCTCAAATCCATCTTAAAACTTGCATTGTACGATATCGAAGGATTTAGGAATGCTGCAGCTGCGTGCAAGGATGAGTGGAGCTGCATGTTCCATCTCCGCTCGATCATATCCCAAACCGGCATATACTTCTCTTCAACTCCTTTATAGTAGGCCTTTATGGCAACCTTGGCCCTCTCTATGCTTTCATACATATAGCCCATGGCTGGCATGTCCCCATCAACAATTCTCAGGATTTTAACAAATGGTTCGGAAATTCTAACAGCTTCCTGTGCGTGCTTCCAAAATCTATCCAAATACAACAAGGACTTGATGGCTTCAGCCTCAGGACGTCTACTGTGCACGGATGACAACCAATCTGTATGAGATAACATGTGTTTTAAATTTTCTTCCTGAATCACGATAGACCTCAAGGAGAGGAAATTAGTGACATATCTACTGATTCTTGGCCTGATTAGTTCCCTTCCGCCGGTGAACTTTCTCATCATATTCAAAGTCCAAGAATGGCTATAAATGTACCTTGTCATGGTCTTTGCCTCTTCCAGGACTGTGTTCACCCACTCTAGGTTACCAAGATCCTCCAAAATCTTATCAATACAACAAGACGCGCAAGGAGACCAGAACAAAGAATTGTACTTTGCCATGAGAAGCCGTCCCGCGTAAATATAACTGGCTGCAACATCAGTTATGACCTGAACAACATTTTCTACACCAACCTCCAAGACAACAGACTCGAGCAACTCGAACAGGTAATTAGCATCGTCTTTGTTAGCGGAGACATCAACTGACTTCAGAAATAACGCCCCCTTTGGGCATGTAACCGAGAACACCACAAATGATTTGGTCCTACTACTGTCAGACCAACTATCACATAAGATAGTACAACCAGTTTCTCTCCACTCATCTCTATATTTCCTATAGGAATCATGTATTTCGACTTTTACTTGGTCCAATGGTGAAGATTTTAGCTTCTCATAACTGGGGGCTCTATAGCCCACCCCACATTCTGCTATAGCATCCACCATTTCTTGGTAATACATGGATTTAGCAGCACTAAAAGGGACACAATTGTGGAAGAAAAAAACAGCAATTCTTTTATCAGCATTATCTTGTTTTTGCCTCTGAGCTTCTTCCACCTCCGGTTGTCTATTTGGCAAAGGGTTTGGAAACAACAAAGATGGGCAGGCGCTTCCATTCTGACTGGTAGATCCATCGTCATTAGGATGGAAGCCGCCGCTAGCAGAAGAGCTATTATGTTGATCATTGACCACAGCTGCTGCCTGATCCACCTTTGGTTTCTTGGTAGTTTTCTGATTCTTGGGAGCACTTAATATGCTCCGAATTCGTTCACAGACTTCATTTGGGACTTCTGTGCAAGGGACTATGTCTTTGTTCTTTATTTGAGCTAAGTGAAACTTCATCCTATATACGCCACCGCTGAATTCCCGCTGACAATAGTTACATCTAACCTTCTGTCTGTTTGCATCAACAAGGACGCAATGTTCCCAACAGGCATCTCTTCCTCGCACCATTTGCTTCAACTAGTCAAAAGTTCAACAAATTCTTAAACCCCAACACTGAAATTTGAATGCCAACATTGTAGAATCTGTGCTCAAAACCAATACAATCAATTAAAAACGATAAAAATAGAACAATATAACAAAATAAATCAACCCAACATTGAATTGTTATGCAAATAATTCAAGAACATGTATACAAAGTCAACAAAATCGTATAAACGAAAATAGAGCATTCAAATGAAGATTAAAAAAAATACATGAACAAAATAAATAAATAACATAAATATCTGAAGATGAAGCAAGAATCAAGCCAAATTGACAAGTGGGTTTTTGCTAGAAGTGACTTAGGGTCCGTTTAAAAGGTATACTCAAACCGTGATTCTTAATTCACGTTTGAAATTTAAATGTTTTGTGAGAGAAAAATAATGTAACAGAATCAATTATTTGAGTGAGTATATGCCCTTCAAAAGTACATGTATATGCCAATACACTTTTTATGTTATAGACAGTAACAACCATTTACAGAACTTGTCGTGAAATGTACTCAATAGAAGATACATCTCCATCAAGTTTTTAACATTTAATTTGCTTTCGACAGAGAAACAAACATTGCAGTAATAGTAAGTTTAGATTCAATGACGATAAAAGAAACAGATTTGGATTAGATTTTACAAACCCAGAGTAAAAAGACCTTGACTTTCCACAAGCTCATTCCTTTCCCAAATATCAAAGTTGCAATGAAGCTCAAAGGCTCCAGCTTTATAACCATGGACATTTATAAGTAATTTGCTCTTAATTAAGCAATTCCAAAAGAGAGAAAAAAAAAGGTTTAATGTTTATTGTTGTTATTATTATTATTGGCAGCATTAACAGCTTTAAAAATTCTTAATAATTTCACCAGAATTAAAGAAATCAGAAACATTGATAAAAACAGCACCCAAAAAAAAAGGAAAAATATATTTTGAGAGAGAAAGTCAGGATAGTTACCTGGCTAGAAAAAGAATGGAGAAAAGAGTCGATCAATTTCCTGGGAAAACAGAAAAACTCGGACCAGTCGGAATTAGAGAAAGATGGGATCGGCGATTTGGAGGGAAAGAACGTGGCACCGAGGAAATCACAAAAACTCGGCGATAAATTAGTGGTCCTCGTCCACGCGAGGAGAAGAGGAGTGAGCGTCGAAATCGCCTCGTTCACTCCACCTCCTATCTCACGTGACCTGCACGTGGCATGAATTTAAGGATCTCATCAAGATTTTTTTGTTTTTCTTTCTTCAAAACAGGCAGGTCAACCGTCTCCCGTTGGTTTACCGGTACTTTTTATATATTTATAGAGTTCCGTTAAATTTGTATTTTTACATGATTTTGATGTTATTTTACCATTTAGAATTACAGAATTCTCATATTTATTTTTTTTATGAATTTATATGATTAGAAGTTTTTTACGTAGGTTTACCAATTTATGTATCCGTAGGATATTTTTTCAACTCTATCACTCTTCTTGTGATTCTATGTTGTATCCCACTTATCGCCCTATCCTGCCATAACACTAACGCTAATGATCTTTGTTTGGAATTTGGATAACATGCAAACAGGATTATTAGGACTTCATATCCAACAATCTACATGTTTCCCAATATTTCTTTTCTATTAATGGTATATATTTGACTCATAACACACTACTTCATGTGGGAGTACTTAGTTTGTGCCTTTTTTTTTTTTTTCTCGGATAGAATTTCTGCCATCTTATCATGAATCCTGATTCAAAAACAATGGATAAAAATGATCAAATCAAAGAAAAAAAAAGAGTAAGAGAGCTGAAGAATGCAAGAGCTTTTGAGTCTTGAGGACAGCCACTTTGGTCTCTGCAAATTCATCAAGTGGATTTGAGAAATGGGTTCCATCCTAATTGTGTGAAAGAAAACCTTCTTGAAGATTAGAACATAAATTTGTCAGAACATGAAAAATCTATGAAATAGGTGAATAGTTTTTTTCTTGAAGAACTTTCTAACAGATTAGAAGTTTACAACTTGGTAATGTCTGAGACTGCTATGTTAAACTTGGAAGACACGCTTTGGAGGTGACATCAGTTTAGAGAGCCAAAAAACTCATGTATTAAACAATGTGTAAACAACAATATGAGATCACAACAAGCACTCCCAATGATGGAAATGCCAATCAATGTTATGGTTTATTTTCCACAGCAAGTATTTTGTAGAAACAGCTTGCACTCAGTTTGTAAACCAAAATTCTCTCGCTAAAAAAAACTATTGCGCCGAGCTCACTTGTTGCCTTACTCTTCGAGCGCAATCTGCAAAATTTCGAACAAGATCAGCGCATTTCAGGGGATCCTTGAGATGCTCCTTGTAGCAAGCCAGGCAAGCCACATTCTCAGCTACGCAGGGCAAAGGCTTCTGGTAGGGAAGCTTGAACTCCTTTTCACGAAGCTCCTTTGCTCTTTGTGTTACCTCCTGCACCATGTTCTCTTCCTGCTTCTGCAACTTCTCCACGACCCTCTCGCTCTCTTGAAGAACTGCTCGGATTGCTTCTAACTCTGCACTGGCTGACTGTGCCGGAGGGGTTACCGGCAAGAACACCGGAGGCTGAAGTGGCCAACCAGTAGCAGCTGGTCCCTTGTGTTTTGCAAAATCATTAGATACCTGCTTCTGATTTGTTTTAGTTTGGGGTCGTTGAGGTTGAGGCTCCCGCGGTAGGTTGGCTCTTGTTCTTTTAGTCTTCTTCTTTGACTTCTCAGCCTCACCGGCGAGACTATTAACCAGGTTGCTGCTGATCTGGATACTAAAATCCCCCATGACCGGACAACTCCTTGATAAAAATACCTGGAGACAACAATAGAGGCGGAAACCTTGGTTTAGAACGAAACTTCCTTCAAGCTATAGTAACCAACAACATAATCATTCAAAGATATTAAATTATTAATGCCCTTTTGCAAGAAACTTCATTTATCCCCTAACTATTATCTTTTTTCACTCCATAATTTAACATCAACCAATAGCTTCCTACTCCATTGCAACAACGATTTTTTAACATCCACACAAAGAAGAGTGAAAGAACCGGTGGTTTAGAAACCGAAGTCCAAACTTCCAAATTCAAACAGTTAATCATCGTTTCTTTGCAAGAAACTTCATTTATCCTCCTGACTATTCACCTTCTCTCCTTTTAACTCTAATGCTTCAACTGGTAGCATAAGAGCACAAGAAGAAGATAACATCAATCTCCATAGTCAAAGGTCATTTTCCGCAGCGAAAGTACAATGTACCAATAGTTCTCTATTTCGTTAAATCAAATGGTTTGCGTTCAATCTCCATATAATAATTTTTGGTACCAAAAAATAAGATTAAAACAAGAAAGATTATGAATCTCAATTGCTAAGGTGGAAATGAGAATTTTTTTTTTCAAGAGAATAATCAGGAAGATTTTGATCCAGAATCTCAAAGCACAGAGGCAAGGCAATTCAGAACTCCATAGCCAGTTAACAGGATCGCTAAACAGTTTCAGAAATCCCAAATTCAAAAAAAAAAAAAAAAAAAAAAAAAAGACCTAAATCATTTTCAAAAATCTACAAAACCCTACAATCAAACATTATCTTTGCAAATATCAGTATTAAGTATCGAATCGAAGCATGAAATAATCGACAACAATATGAATCGAAAAAAAAAAGCCGCGAATTTCCAAAAAAAAAAAGAGTCCCAAATGCGAAAAGCCCTAATCTGGTTCCGGAGAAGAACGAACGACATCGTAGATAGGGAAGAGGTGTTTACCTGAAATGGAGAATTGATGCAGAAGAGAGGAGATCAAAGTATAGCGAAGAGCAGAGACGGTGAAGGAGAAGAATCAAGAAAAGAATGTGAGTTTTTGAGGGTTAAACTTTAAAGTTCAACGCTTTAGGGGCAGAGTGAGTAAATTCCGTTATAGTAGAACTTCAAGCTAGGAAAGGATTAAAAAAATATATATATAGATAAAAAATATAATTCGCTAAAAAAATAAAGGGTTAAAATCATTCTGTTGTACCCAAATATGCTTTGGTACCAGTGTTTTTAGAACATATTAAGTGGTATTTTGATATTCTTCGAAACATTTTCTTAGTACTCAGAAGTTAATTTTGAGACTTAAAATCATTTAAGTATTATTTTATTTAATTAATTATAAATTAATAAATTTTGAAAAAAAAAATAATGATTTTTTTTATTTATTGTTTTCTTTTAAGTATTTAAAAACATTAAAATGATTTCTAATTAATTAATAAGAATGATAATTTTGACATTATATGCTTTAAAAATTAGCTTTAAGATATTAAGAATATATTTTTAAAAACTTCGAGATATCGTTTTAATATTATCATAAACATAAAGTACTAAGAAGGAAGAATATATTTTGTTATTCACAATATCAAAATGATTTTATCTAAAAATAAATAAATTAGTTAACACTAATGTTGGAATGAGTTTATAAACAAACAAATAAATAAAGGGAGACATTTATATCGTTAAGCAAATATAAACGTTAAATCTTTGTCAATCAAAATTCATTTAATTTTATATATTTTTAGAATTTCTTTTAGATTACACTTAAAATTGAGTGTGAAATGTATTGCTCCCTTCTTTCATCCTTGTCTCTTTTGTTTAAGTTATTTAAGTAGAACAATTATGATTAAGGAGGTTAATAATAGAGTATTACTTTTATAAAAGATAGTTTTGAACTTTTTCTATATTTTTTTGTAAACACGATGTTTAGATATGAAATTTTTTTTTTCTTTCTAATAATCGCACACATTCTTAATCCATCCTTGAAGAGTGGGTTGGATGAGAACTAAACCGCAGGCCACCAGTGGAATTGTAGACGGTTTGTGGTCGGGTAATAAATGGTTTAGCGGGTTTGGGTCGGCCGGTTGGGTATTTGGCCTAATAGGTCTTAAAAAAAAAATCAAAATGCTGTTTTTTAAAATTTTTAATTAAGAGTTTGTTTGGTTTACATGTTCAAGTTATTTATTCTTATTTATTAGTAAGAGTTTTGTATAAGAATAAATTTTTAAATTTAAATTTTTTATGAGGTGAAAAATATTGAAATCATATATTTAAGTATAGGAACTGTTTACCTGTAGCAAAATCTTACCACATAACTCATGCTACTGGCTATGTATTCCATATCAGTTAACGTGCAGCTAAAAACAAAAAACGAAAACTTAATCCATTATTAATTCCAAAAATATCATCCATTCCATGATCCAACAAAGTATTGCACAATGCATTTTTCAGTTCAGATCAACAAAATAAATAAATAAAAGACTATAAACATCTTTCTGCTCAAATTCAAAACACTTCGCAGTTCAGTTCAAACAAAAATAAAAATAAAAAACCTTTGATTCTTGACTTGTTGGCCGCCGGAGTCACAAGGAGAGGGAGAGAGAAGCGGGGATAAGCTTACAGTAAGATCAAACATCACACTTCACAAGACAAAAACCATGTTTTCAGACTGGATTGGATTAAACTAAAAACTGCATCCTGTCCAAAATTCAAATACAATTGGATTGGATTAAACTTTCTATATGGATTAGACTGGATTGAATAATGTAACATGTATAATAATAATTTACTATGGCGAATTGAACTGGCCGGTTGCGGCAAAGCCTATTTGATGCCAACCGTTAGTAAAGCTTACTGTCATCCTAGTTAACTAAATCATGAATTTATAAAAGTCACGTTAAATAGCATTCTAAAGTCCTAAACTGAAGACAATATTACCAAATGCAGAGATTAGAGAGGTTGAGAAAAAAATGTAAAGAGTTGTGCAGCGTGCGATTTTTCTCTTGTAACTTTTGTTTCATTACAGTGAAAAACTGCAGCAGCCAAAAAAAAAAAAAAAAACATAATCTCACAATATTAAAGTAAACCTCTATAAATTCTGTGTCGATTTTACTTATTTTACTTCTCTGCGTTTTTAATACTCGCGGTCTCGGTTACGTAAAATTAGGACGAGGCAAATGATGCAAAGAGACCAACATGAAATCTTTCATTTGGTTATTGGAATTGATCTTCATTTCAGATAGCTTAATTAATACCTACCCCACCTCTTATTATAATAATATTATGTCATTTTGTTGTTTTTTCGATCTCTCCTTATATGTATAAGTTTTCACTTTGGGGATAATTTAGCTGTCTAGCAAATTCTTTCCAGTACTGCTTATGTCAAGGCCACTATTGAGTACATAGGGAAATTTTAATCCAGAGAACGACTCATTTTGAATGATTACTAATAAAATATATTCAGCTAATTATGCAACTTGGATAACATAACTTCTCAAGCAATGTACATATCAATACACACACATATAATTAGTCTTAATCCCTTGTTTCTTAAGGAATTAATATATTCATATGTATTCATCCTCAAAACATAAAGATATATATATATATATATATATACACATATAAATATACATATATATTGACATCATGATTAGGCAAGTCAATAGTAACCCTAGTAAACGCATTGAAAACAATTACAGATTCGGACAAGAAAAATATGTCTTAAACCTTTAATTAGTGCTTACTGACAAATACTTGCGTTGAATTTAAGCTGATCTGTTTGTAAGTGATAGTTAAGTCGTCTCTAGTCATCAATTAATAATACTAATCATTATTTGCATTTTTGAGAACTTTTATCCAATAAAGTTTTTTCTTTCTTTGATATTTTAATTTTCTTGTTCCAAATGACTTTGAAGCTGATTATTAATTGAGTCGTGTAGTAAAGTACAAGTAATTTTCCCGTTGAATATATGATCCATAGAGATCATGGTGACGTAAATAAACTGTATGATATGCTGTAATTGGTATTTAATTGGGCGTGAACTTTGGCCAATAATCGTAATGATTCCTATATTGTTATTCAATACGCAGTCCCTCTCAATATTAAACACACACACACACACACACACACACACTATACACATATATTTATATGTATAGACATCGTATAAGCTTATACATTTATCGACCGGTGACTATAATTATTATTGGAGAGGTTTTTTTTTTTTTTTTTTTTTTTCCCGAAACATATCATATGTGTGCACTGCAGGAGCATAATTAATTATTAGAGTGAAGATAGTGTTTATTTTTTCCCACGTAATTGAGTGGTGTTTAATTACTTATTTAAGTACACCCTAAACTTACAAGAAGAAAAAGATGATCAATAACTAAATGACACATCTGCAGGAGCATAATTAATTCTAATTTAGTTTAAAGTATTAATAAAAGTTTGAAGAATTAGTCCTCATCTATAGCTTTTCACTCTAAATAATATCTTGCCAAGGAAAAAGGAACCATGGCTTAAGTCATCTCTGTCAACTTTTAGAGTTGAGTAGCTACTAGTTAATGGAACATCTTTAAGAATCTTTATTAATTATGATTAAACTAAGCTCACGATACACGGCGCCATGTCTTGCAAATGTTGAGAGAATTCATAGCTGTGATTATATTGCTTAAAGTGTAACCAAAAACCATCGATTAGCAATTTTAGTGGGTTTGTGGTCAAAAATTTGAGTGTTGATAATTCTTTTTAAAAGTCTTAAACGTGAAGATTTGTACATGTTTCAGTGTAGTTACTCGATTTTTAGTGTTTTAGACCAGGTATGTCCCCTTATTAGCATATTAAGCGAGATTAGGAAGATGTTCTCCTTGTCGAGGGGTAAGATCCAATTGTAAGAAATTCGAAGTAAGTTTTTATCAACGTTTGGAGAGTCTTTGATAATGCCCAAGAGGCATGTTGACGGCAGACGCGGCTTTTCTTCATAAAAAAAAAAAAATTTATTAATAAGTTGCTACAAATTAAAAGAAACTCTAATTGATAGAAATTAATAAGGTGAGTGCGAGTACATATATGTTCTTTCCAGCTTTATTCTCCCAGAAGCTCCCTTGAATGATGACAACTGACAAAGTGACAAAGCTATACAAAAAAAAAAAAAAAAAACTCTAATTGATAGAAAAATGTGCGCACTACTGAATCAGTCCCCATTATATAGACTATGCATAACAATAATAATAATAATAATTAAAAAAACACACAAATAGACTCTATAAAAAAAAAAATAGCTATATATCTACTTAGCTCATTAATCCATTTTTCTTTGAGAAAAAAAGATAGAGGGAGGGAGTAAATTAATGGAGTTTATGCGCTTTGATCAAAAGATTAAGTAATAATTAATATTGGACCACAAGCGCATTCACAACCGCTAATGGGTATATCATAGGAGACAAAAGAGTAAAATCAAAAGATTTATTTATAGTACACGATTAATAGCATCATCTTCAGTGACGATCAAGTTATATGCCACAAATTTCTATGAGAAAACATTGTTATACGCCCAAATTTCTGAAATTTTAAGTAGTTTTGCAATTATATATATTGCTTGGAATCTTGTTGATCCCATGTATGTGCAATATCTTATGTATATATGGCATTATCATTCCACTTCTCCACAAAAGCATGATGTATTGTACTTCAAAAGATGTAGATTTAATTAATTTAGTTTAACGGAATATTAGTTACAAATGCATATTGCAAGTTGCAACAATATGATCAATAGTTCTTTCCCTTAATTAATTATGGAAGCACATACATACATTAATTTGCTTTATCCTACATATAAAATTCATTATATTTTGTTTGTCTAATTATTAGCTCAATTAATTGGTCATATGATAAACATTATTCCACATATTTATTGCTATTTTTTTCTTGAGATTTCATATATTTATTGGATGTGTGCATATCCTTATATTCTTTATCATATTAATATAATTGATTCTATAGTTTATAGAAATAATCAAGTTATAACGTTTCATGACATCATGAGAATATTGTGTACAACGCGCCCACAATTGCGAGGAGGTCTTCACCTCGAAAATGACCAAATACTCAACCTAGCTAGCTAACTTGTAGCAAGACTACTATAACTTCAATCAGAAAAGTGGATCCTACCAGATCATGATCAATCAGAAAAATTGATGGCGGATGAGTTCCGTATAATTGTACATTTACACACCCTAAAAAAGAAAAGTTGATAAAGCTAAACTGAAAGAGAGGCATATATATGTGTGTGTATATATATATATATATATATATATATATATATATATTGTGGAGATTTGTGAGGTGTGATATTAGATAAGCTGTCACTTATAATTTGACACCTTTGAAAGAAAACTCACAAAATTTATGTTTGAACATCTCTCCCTAGCTCCTCTTTGTCTCGCACACTCAAATGTATAAAATATATATCTAATGATAATATAATAAAATAAAAATTCAATAATTTATTAGCTTTTCTTTTCCTGTTTTATTTCCATCATAAAACTTTGTACATGATTATATGTATGTACACATCAGAGAAGGTTTCGTATTTGACAAAACCTACCGACACTTTGACATTGTTCAACGTGTGCTCCTAACTACTACAGCATAAGACAATTAAAATAACTTGAAGTAACAAAATACTATAATTAAATGACACTTTTTTTTTTTCCTTTGATTCAGTTTGGTATGGTAATTTTGTCTTCTTTTTTGGTTGGTAAGAAACCTAGCAGTGCTTTGAAAGCGAAGTTCAACCCCCTCTAACTTCCGAGAAAATTCTATACAACTTTTACGTACGTACTTATAATATGTTCATATCACATGATTAATATGACAACACATGACAATTGATGATGATGATCACCACCATTGATCGAAAGAGAACCTAATAAATAAACAAAAGTACTCCATCATGAACCAGACTTGCATGGTACTTTGTAGCAGATCATGTTCACTAACTCGGAAATCGCTTGCCATTTCTTCCTCTAAACGGTGACTTCTCACTGCACTAGCACTTGTATTTATATATATGTGTGTGTGTATACAAAGTATATAGATATATACTTTATATAAATATACTCGCTAGTGCGTAGTTTGTCCCATTTCTAAGGTGTTGAGGGCATTATTCAATTTGTTAGAAGAGAAACTTCTCAAGAAAGTTGTCGAAGAAAAAGATTTTGGGAAATTTCTGAATTTCTCATTAAAGTGAAATAGTACAAAGGCCAGCTTATATAGTAATAAGCGAGTTGTAAAATTAAGTTATAACTAACTAACAACTTGTATAACTAAACTCAGCTAATAATAACTAACAGAACTAATCACAAGTTGACTTAGACCAGACTACCTCTAATACTCCCCCTCAAGATGGATTGTAAACATTTTTGACAGCCATCTTGGAAAGAAGAGAAAAAAGAGTAGAAGCTGGTAGTGCCTTGGTGAAGACATCAGCCAATTGAAGATGTGTTCTGATGGGCAGCAGCTTGATGGAACCGTCAGCAACACGGTCACGAACGAAGTGACAATCAATTTCGATGTGTTTAGTCCGCTCATGAAACGTGGGATTGTTGGCAATATGAACTGCCGCTTGATTGTCACAAAACAGAAGAATAGGGCCAGAGGAAGGAACACCAAAATCCTGGAGTAACTGTTGTAACCAAACAAGCTCACTGGTGGTAGCTGCTAATGCTCTGTACTCTGCCTCAGCCGAGGAACGTGAGACAGTGGACTGCTTTTTGGACTTCCAGGATATCAAGGAATCACCTAGAAAAACACAAAAACCAGTGGTAGATCGCCGTGTATCAAGACAAGATCCCCAGTCAGCATCGGCAAAGGCTTTCAGTTGAACAGAAGAAGATGCTGAGAAAAACAAACCCTGACCCGGACAGGACTTGAGGTAGCGGAGGAGATAGTGGATAGCCTGCAAATGAGGTTCGCGTGGTTGAGCTAAAAACTGACTCAACTTGTGTACAGCAAACATGATGTCAGGCCGAGTAAGAGTCAAGTACAGCAACCTGCCAATTAAACGTCTATATTGAGTTTGATCAGATAAAAGAGTACCATCTGTGGCAGAAAGCTTGGCAGTGGGATCCATGGGAACATTTGCTGGTTTGGTAGCCAAAAAACCAGTGTCCTCGAGTAATTGAAGGGTATAGTGTCTCTGTGTGAGAAGAATTCCCTTGGAAGAACGAGCAATTTCCAAACCAAGAAAATACTTGAGTGGACCAAGATCCTTGAGTTTGAATTGACTATGCAAATACCTTTTGGTAGAAGCAATAACCTCAGGAGATGGACCAGTGATGATTATATCATCAACGTAGAGTAAAAGGGCAACAAATGATTCAGCCGAGCCCTTGGTAAACAATGAGTAATCAGACTTTGATTGCTTGAAACCAAAAAAGAGAAGGGATTGAGAAAATTTGGTATACCATTGTCTTGAAGCTTGCTTGAGACCATAAATGGACTTATGGAGTTTGCAAGCTAGTTTGGTGGATGAGCAAGAAAGCTCCCCCTCACTGTGATATCCCAATGGCAGAGCCATGTATACTTCTTCAAACAAATCACCATTTAGGAAAGCATTATTCACATCCATTTGAACCATTGTCCAATTTTTACAGGCAGCCAAGGATAAGAGTACTTTTACAGTGACTAACTTTGCCACAGGAGAAAAAGTATCTATGTAATCCACCCCTTCTTGTTGTGTATAACCTTTGGCCACAAGACGAGCTTTGTAACGCTCAATAGACCCATCGGCTTTATGCTTGACTTTGTAAATCCATTTACATCCAATGGCGTGTTTACCCGCTGGAAGAGGTACCACAGACCAAGTGTTGTTTGAATCCATAGCATCAAGCTCCAGTTTCATGGCATCTCGCCAATGGGAATACTTGACTGCTTGATGGTAAAATTGAGGCTCAAAATGAGTAGAAACAGTGAGTACAAAGTGTTTGTAGGAAGGTGATAAGGAATCATAGATTAAGTGATTGGAAATTGGATATGCACAAGAAGTGTGGAGAGGGCAGCCAGCAAGAAGATGACAATGATAATCAGCAAGATATGATGGTGGTTTTGTAGTTCTAGTGGACTTACGGATAGGTGAGACACTGGTAGATCCAGGAGGGAGACTAGAAGAAGTTGTTGTGTCAAGATTGGGGTTAGAAACAGCCGGTGTGGAAATGAAGGTGGACTCAACTTGAGGAATGGGCAGGACAAGGTCAGAAAAAAAATCTGGATGCTTATCTGCCGAGGTGATTGAGTGAAAGGGAAATATTGTCTCGTGGAAGACCACATTGCGAGAAACAAACACTTGCTTACTGTGGACATCAAGTAGTTTGTAGCCCTTCATACCGACAGGATAACCCAGAAAAACACACATGCGAGCCCGGGGCTGGAACTTGAGACGGTGAGACTCCAATGTTGAAGCAAAAGCCAAACAACCAAAGACACGCAGATATGAGTAATCAAAAGAGCATTGATGAAGAGTCTCATATGGCGTCTTGTTAGAAAGAAGTCTTGAAGGAGTCCTGTTAATCAAAAAAGTTGCAGCCAGGACACAGTCTGTCCAATATTCCAATGGAACTCTAGACTGAAAATATAAGGCACGAGCTACATTCAATAAATGTTGGTGCTTCCTCTCAACAACAGAATTTTGCTGAGGTGTCTCAATACAAGAGAAATGATGCAACACTCCTTTATCAGCAAGAAAGTCATCAAAATGCAATTCTTTAGCATTGTCAGAACGGAAAAGTTTTATTTGAGTATTGAATTGAGTCTCTACAAGCTTGAAAAAACGGGGAACAATGGTTATAACATCTGACTTATTCTTGAGGAGGAAAACCCAAGTAAAACGACTACAATCATCAACAAGAGTAACAAAATATCTATGTCCACTATGAGAAGGAACATGATATGGTCCCCATATGTCACAGTGAATGAGATCAAAAGGAGAAGATGACCTGTTATTGTGAGACACAAAAGACAATTTTTTTTTGTTTTGCTAGAGGACAAATGTAACAAACATTGGAACATTTATTTGAACCAAATTGCAACCGGTCTCTTAAGGGCTCCAACGTCTGCCAGGAAGGATGACCAAGCCTTTCATGCCACAACTGAGCAGTTCTAGGTGTGGTCACAGAATTAACCAGCCATTGATTGGAGGAAATAAGGTCGCTGGAATCAAGAACATATAAACCAGCCACTTTATTACCCTTGCCAATCATCATCTGGCTGTGAGTGTCCTGAATGAGAAAATGAGTGGAAAAGAATGTTGCTGTAATCTTAGTGTCACAAATGAGAGCACTGACAGAGATTAGATTGAACTTGAACTTTGGTAAATATAAAACGTCCTTAAGAACCAAAGTAGAAGATAGCCATATATCACCAGAAAATTCTACAGTGACAGTAGTATTATTAGGCAAGGTAACTGTAGAATTAGAAATAGGTGTTAAGGAGACAAACCGATCAGCGCAGCAACATATGTGTCTAGAAGCACCTGAGTCAACAATCCAATATCGAGAAGAAGATAGAGAGTGATCCAAGGGTATGGAAAAACAGGTACCTGTTGAACAAGAACCTGTGAGTGGGGATTGTGTATCGGTGCTGGCAAAGGCGGCCATGTGGTTGGACAGCATGCTCATCAATTGCTGGTATTGACTGGCATTGAGATTTTGAACAAAGTTCCCAACAGGCTCAGGTGGTTTGCCAACGGAATCATCAGCAATTTGATTGACAGAACCAGTTTGAGAGACATTTTGGCGTGGCTTCTGTTTATAGCCAGGAGGATATCCATGAAGTTTATAGCACCGGTCAATGGTATGCCCGTGGAAATTGCAGTGTGTGCAAAAAGGTCTATCTTTCTTCTGAGTCTTGTTGTTGCCAGCACTGGAATTAGGACGAGCGGAATCAATCTTGGCAGCAAACGCCATTGTGGAGTTGGAATTCTCACCAGAAAATTGGAGATTAATTTTCCTCTGTTGTTCCTCTTGGGCAGTGAGAGAGAAAACCTTGCTGATTGGAGGAATAGGATCAAGAAGTAAGATTTGACTGCGAACTTGTGAGAATTGATCATTCAGGCCCATCAAAAAGGCCATAACATACTCCATTTGATAATAATCTTGTAAGGCTTTCACACCGCCACAGGAACATTTTCCACAGGAACAGCCCGGGCGGAAATTGCTTAGTTCTTCCCACAATGTTTTCAGTTTGGTGAAGTAAGCACCAACCGGATGCTGATCCTGTTTGTGGTTCACTAATTCCCGACGAAGCTGAAAAATACGAGGGCCGTTGCTTTGCTGGAATCGATCACGGAGATCAATCCAGATCTCATGAGCAGAATCGGAGAAGATAACACTCGCAGAAATCTCTTTCGAGACGGAATTAAGAATCCAGGAAATTACAATATTATTGTTGCGAATCCACGAAGTAAGAAGCGAGGAATCCGTACCATTAGGTTTCGGAATTGAGCCGTCGACAAATCCGAGCTTGTTCTTCACGGATAACGCAATCGTCATGGATCTACTCCAAGAAGGATAATTGTCACCGATTAGTTGCTGAGAAACAAGCACTAAGCCCGGATTATCCGAATGATGAAGAAAAAAAGCACTAGAAGGGTCATCAATGGCGGATCGAGTAGATGGAGAATCAGAAACAGATGAACTCATTGTGAAATTAACGAGATTCACCGAGACCAAAACACGGAGATTCACAGAGATTCACCGAGATTGAGAAGACGAGATGGATCAGAAATCGTTAGATAAGAATCGGAAGCGAGAAAGGATTTTGACTGCTGATACCATGTTAGAAGAGAAACTTCTCAAGAAAGTTGTCGAAGAAAAAGATTTTGGGAAATTTCTGAATTTCTCATTAAAGTGAAATAGTACAAAGGCCAGCTTATATAGTAATAAGCGAGTTGTAAAATTAAGTTATAACTAACTAACAACTTGTATAACTAAACTCAGCTAATAATAACTAACAGAACTAATCACAAGTTGACTTAGACCAGACTACCTCTAATACAATTCGAAATCGTCGAAACAATCCAATCCGAAGTCTTGAATCCCAAAATCCTGGCAATCCAAAAGCCATGAGCAGTTGTCCTCAAAGGATGACAGTATTCCCATGTCACTATTGGCTACTTTTTCTCCACTTAATGTTGGATGATGATCATCATGACATGATGAGCTCCACAATATTGCATGATCAACACTACTAAGTTGGGGAGACTTGTCCACCGGCCACAAGACGTTGTTCATCAAAGACTCGTCGTTGCAAAGGTTGTCTAACAAAAGGGTGGACTCGTTGTCGCCGGAGGCAGAAGAGTTCTCGGCGGCAGGCGACGAGCTCGAGTAGTTGACCTCCTCCGAGTTGATGGTGCTACCGGAACTTTCTTGTGAGAGATGATTAATAGGGTTTTCAGTACTTTGTGGCAAGTTGTTATTTATGATGTTACTAGTACTATTAACATCTTGTACTGGAGTAGTAGTAGTTTCCAATACTGTCTTATTGTTTGATGGTAATTGATCATCAATATTTTCTTTGTGGAGGGGTTCATGAGTGACAGGGTCAATTCCCATCTTGACAAGCTTTTTCTTGATATGGGTGTTCCAATGATTCTTGATCTCGTTATCTGTCCTCCCTGGCAATCTTGATGCAATCTTGGACCACCTGCCCAAAATGGGAAAATATCATAACAAATTAAGAAGAAAGATTCAGCAAACAATATACATATATATATATTATTTATATAATAGAGAAATTAATAATATATATTGGGCTTGTTTGTTCATCAAGAAATTATAATTAACTTAATTTGAAGTTTAAGCAAACAAATTGCTGAAGTAATAGTCACGTCTATCAGAACTGTAGAAAAAGTCTAAATCATCAAGAAGTTTTCTTCCTGATTGTAAGTATTTATAAAAATAAAGATCAAATAGTTGTTGATTTTAATATGAAAAGATCACAAAATTCCATATATTGACATTAAGAGCTAGAATGAATTATTATGAACCAAGAAATATGGGTACTCACGTTTTAAACACATTTTTACTGCTAGTACATACTAATATGATCATATATCTTCTAAAGTCATGAAAAGTTACAGGAAATTAAGAGAAAAAAGGATACTGTAGGTCGTGACTTAATTAAGCATATCCGTGTAGACGGTCAAGAAATTAGTTTGGCTAGCTGTTTCAAAAGAGTCAACTAGCCTAATTTAAAAAAAAAATATATATATATATTATAAATACTTTGAGCATACGTTTAATGTTTTTCAAATTGATCATGATTGAACACAAAGAAATTAAGTTGAAAACAACCCGGGAACTACAGCTATGTATACACAACAAAAAATAAAACCTCAATATTATATATATATATATATCTTGTCAATTAGAGAAACAAGACCAAAAACTTTTGTCCAATTGAAATTAAACAAGCTACAACAATTGAAGCCCGTTATAATATGCTAAATTAATCATGATCAGTTATAATCATCATCATCGTCATCTTACACTGCTCCAAAAACAAATTACAAAAAAATGCTGCAGTAATCATTACCAAACCATATTATACTATTTATTACGATCATTCATACGTATTTACATGAAAAATATTATTAGAGAGGATGTTCAACCTATTTCCAAGACGAGCATGAAGATCAATGACCAGCTGTTCCTCAGCCTCGGTGAGGAGGCCTCTCTTGAGGTCGGGACGGAGGTAGTTGGTCCAGCGGAGGCGGCAGCTCTTGCCGCAGCGGCGGAGGCCCGCGAGCTTGGGGACGGCCCGCCAGCAGCAGTGGCCATTGGTGAGAATGAAGTTGATGAGCTTCTTGTCCTCCTCAGCCGTCCATGGCCCTTTCTTCACCCCTAATTTGTCACAACAAGGTTGCCTCCCCATTGTATATATTATACTATCTAGTAATTATATTGAGTACTGCTCTAAAAATTAAGCTACAATATATATATACATATATATATATATGTATTAATGTTAACACTTAAAGGACTGGCTAGTATTGCTAAGGAAAGTTCTTGAAGTGCTAGCTAGAATTAAAAAAGGCACAAAATTTAAAAGTTTTATAAGTAGCTAAGGCCTCACCAAAACAAACAGCTTGTAAGGACCCAAAAAGCCCCACACCCACACCCACCTTTATATAAAGATCGTCATAAGGTCTGCAGCTTTCCCCAAGCCCCTTAAAAATTCAACATTATTTCCTGTTGTTATAAACAAACATTTTCACACACTAAAGTGATGAAATAAAATATAAATTTATCAATGTTTTTTTTTTTTTTTTTTTTTTTTTTTTTTTTTTTTTGAGGGATAGGTGGGGTCGGACATTGGGTTGTGAAAGAGAAAGAGGAACTAATGATTTGTGGAGTTATGGTGGCCAAGAGGGATGGGTCATCCAAGGGCAAAGCTCCATGTCTTTTTTTTTTTTTTTTTTTTTTTTTTTTTTTTATTGTTACAAAAAGCCATAAAACTTGCCATTATTCCTTTTCCTTTTCAAAAAAAAAAAAGAAAATTACTTATTCCTATTTTCCTACACAAACCACACTGCCCATATAGCTTGATTGCAATCTTACTCAACCATTCCATCATCCATTTCGTCATCACCACGTTTACGTGTCCTAGTTGTGGAATTTCTTATATGGTGTTGCTTACAAGTCTAAAATCTTGCTCTTTACTAACAATATTAACCGTCTGATCAGAAGGGGAAATTATCATTTGCTTCATGATTTTCTTTCTTTATTTTTGTCTTTTTTTCTGAAGAATTTTTTAGGACTTAATTTTATTTTATGTTGAAGAAAAACCTAAAAATTTGTAGTTATCTTTTGTTTTTGTAGTGGGAGACCTCAATTTGGTCATATGGTTCTTTCAAGTACGACCAATCACAACACGCCAGAACTTTTGAAACTGCATTTCCAATATTCTTTCTAGGATTAATGTTGAGTGGAAAAAAAAATATTATCTTGAAATTATGATCATCTGAATTATTCCGCAAATGGTAACTGTTCTTAATAATTAAACTAAAGAAAAATGAGCTAGCTATATCTATATGCCCTTTTTAACGCAAAGTATATTAGAAATCACAAAGTATCAATAAGTTCGACGTAGCTACCTAGCTAGTGATTTAACTTGTTTAAATATGGATATAATTAAAAGATTACAAATTGAAAATAAATTTTGCAATATATAAGGTGGTTTCTTTTTCTACGTATCAATTGAATATATGCAATACGATAAATGCCTCAATTAGGCGTCAGAAGAAATGACACATTATATGTCCAAAATATTGTAACTAAATTAGCTAATAGCTAGTCAAATATTTGACAGTGGAGAGCGCACTTTTGAATATGTAGATTTAATCATTAATTTTTCTTTGTAAAGCAAACGAAAGTCATAATTAGCAAACAAACACATTAAATGTTGCAATTTCTCTGTTTGTGATTTCTTCAAACTTGTATTTGAAATCAAATTGTACTCTGGGCACACGAAACCAATTCATTATATAGGCGAGGATATATTGCAAAATAAATCTTCATTCCCTGTTACTAACATGAACTAGAAAAAAAAAAAAAAAAAAAAAAAAAAAAAGCTCAATATTTTATAAATATCCAACAGAAAAACATTTATTCATATTTGTTAGTACTGCCTTTTCATTCTGCCAGATTACCATATATTTGTTTTTATTAATGACAATATAATAGCTATTATATCAGATCTTTCAGTACTAACTTCAAATCAAGTAACCTATCTAGTTTTTTAATGCTAAGTGGATTGAGATCTATATATATATATATATATATATATATATATATATATAACCATGCATCCTATATACACACGAAATATGTAGAAAAATGCCAACATGCACTCCACGTCGATTGGTAGTATATAAACAAAAAAAAATTCTCAATGAACGACTGGAATTAAACAAAGAATAATTGTCCTTTCCTAGTTAATAAAGTATAATAATTGTTCTTAATTAATTATGTTATAATCGATCGTTAACAAATCTTAATCTAAACTTAATTAATATTACTTGAGCACATATCCCCTCTGATCATATTTATCTCCTCTCATTAATGCTTTTTCTCAAAACTATAATTCCACCTTTGCTAGTTGGGCAAAACACTATATGTTCGTACACATGTGTGTGTATCTTAGTAAAAGCAGACAACAAGAAAAGACATGGACTATATATATATGTGTGTGTGTATAAATATATATGTTAATGTTAACACGTACATACATACGTGCGTAGCAGCTATAGTGTATATATGCCACGCATGCTTCATTCTATCTGATTCTAGGTTAAATGATTGGCAAAAGAACGTGCAAGCCTTTTCATTGTCATTATGAATGTGGTTTAGTTTTGTTTAAAATCTGACGAAATGAGAATCGCTAGATATCTAGGACAAGTTTTCAGTGATAAATTTTTTGACAATTGAGCATTACAATGTGTTTATATTATATATATTGTCAACTTACAAATGCGTTGTCCTAGATATATAGATTATGTATATACGTATATACGTGTCATTTGAAGGAGATAACCCTAGCTAGTAAAAAGGAAATTTTTTTTTTTTTTTTTTTTATTAAGAAGCTTCAAGTTCACCCTTGTTATGATGTATGCAATAATATTCCTATCAAAAGGATTAGTCGAACATGGGTTCGTAAATTTTATATTTCTTTTAGTGTTGGGGTAGTTAATAACCCGATTTCTTGGTTTTTTGACTTGTGTCTCTTGGCTTAGGTGAACTTGTAGTACTCAATGTTGACCCCTTTTTCCTTGATATATATATATATATATATATATATATATATAAGTTTCACACTTCATCTTCTTTATGTGTATCCAAAACAAAAACCCCAATCTTTTAGTAACTAAATTGATCATTATCCACTCGTTAATGTTTGATATATACGCAAGTACTAAAAAGTAAACAATTTGGATTTCATTTGATACATATGTTTGACCCAAAATACGTCTCCAGGATCATTCCCTTAACAAGTTCCAAGTGTCATATTTTCATGTACATACATATAATATAACTTGCAAGGCACTATAGAGATCTCATGAAAGATATTTAAACTTCTTTTCGTCGTTTGGTCATTCATACTCTACTTTGTATTCGCAATTTATTAAAATATTAGAACCACATATACATGTACATACATACATACATATATATATATAAACATATATATTCTTTCCCCATAAGGAAAGAAAAAGAAATTCATGGGACAACTTTACTTGGCATGCATATAGTACTTCAAAGAAACACTTGCTGCTTGCTCATGGTCTCCAAATGACGATGCACAAATTTGTAGATCCAATTTCAATATGACGTGTGAATAGGTTCATGAATTTGCGTTAACAATTACTACATCCCATAAGCGGGTTTCTATAGTAATACTATTCTTGTATATTAATTTTGAGGCACATATATCGACAGGTGGAATATCTATTTTTTTAGGTTAAAAACAGGTGGATGGTTATAATGCAAAGGCAAGACCTAGCCGAACGGGAACAATTTTATGGCATTGCTTGCAAGTGAGGATGACCCTAGTTTAAGCACATCCATTACTGTAGCTGTTGAAGGTTCATGATCATCTCAACAACCTGGCTAGATGATTCCAAAAAATATTACTTAATAATTAATAATAATATTAGTAGCATTGTTCACACACTTTGCAGTTGCTTCCATTGTGGATTGTCATACTCTTTTTTTTTTTGTATCTTCTAGCGAAACATTTCACTGATACCTTATGTTTTTAATAATATTAAAATTGTATCGTTACCTTTAAAAAATGTTCTGTTTTTACTACATACCCTTCTCACTAATTAACAATAAACTAAACACGTAATTTTTTTAAAAACCTATAAAAATACTTTAAAACATTTAAAAATCAAACCACCAAAATAAATTAAAATTATGCTTATAGTTATTAGTTTCTATTTAATTAATGTCGAAAAGGATAGTTTGGACATTATATGTCCTAAAAATCAATTTCAGGGTACCAAAAACATTTTTCTAAAGGTGAAAGTATTGTTTAAATATTATTAAAAATCAAGAATATCAATGAGATGATCCGCTATAATAAATGGCACCAAAATAATTTTATCTTTCTTTTTCCTAAAATATGCATATAGTACATATATATACATATGAGGAATACTTTAAAGCTATTTTTCTCCCCTCCAAGAAAGCAGCATATTAACTACGAAGAAAACTCACGTAGATTTTAAGAAACATGAGCACATGTTCACCTAAATAAAGTAGATATATCAATGACACATGAACAATTGAATTAGCAGTATATATGGTCAATTTTAGTGGCAAATATATATATATATTAACCATTTTCACCATAATATATGCTGTATTTATAAGTAATAATATATATAGTTAAAACCAGATTCATTGTTCTAATTAATTAATATACAACGTCACGGTCCACATCCACTCCTGCAAATAATGGTCATCCAAATTAGAGATGCATATTATTAACAGCAATAAAAATAAATCGATGGTTTAGACACCACGTAGCTTATCTTAAAGCGACTTGTGAGCTACCGGATTGAAATTATATATCGAAATAATCACTACTTTTTAAATCTGTAGAAAAACTTAATTATATCTTACCATTTGACACTTTAATTGACTTTTTTTTTGAAAAATAATCCAAAAGTAATTATCTAATTACGTAATTAGGGAGTAATGCAATCGTCATTAAAAAGGCAAAACATTTGAAAAACAGCAATAACTTTGGAAAAACTAACAACCAAAAAGCATATTTATGGAATATTGACAAGTAATAGAGGTATTTAATCGAGACGACTTTGGGTTTTTCCAAATTTAAGGACTTGCACTAATTGCCATCTAATTCAATCTTGCACACACGGTTGAGGGAACTAATATGGTCAAGTAAACGTGGTAATTAAATAGTTCAATTGAAGCAATTGAAATTGAGATATGCACAACTTATATACTTATATGGCTGTTAGTTTTCTACATTTTAACGACAAGACATCCTAAATATAGAATTTTTTTTTTTTTTTCTTTTCAATTTACTAGTGGCCTTCTTTTAGTCTTGCAAGATACATCAAATGGGTTTTGAATCTTTAACTAAAATGATGGTTGGTAAGCGAGGATTCAGGTAGATGGATTGCATGTGTATGTAAATTTTGTTAGTTTTCAAAATTTGAAGAGACACGATAATGATGGTGGAAAGTGAAAGATAATTCAAAGGCGGGTATAGTTTCTTGCCTCTTTTATAAGGGTAGTCAATATTAATATATATATATTTGGGGAGGATTTTATTAGGTTAGATTGTATTAAATCACATCACATTAAAAAAATGCGATAATTTAATATTGATAAAGATATAACCGTCAAAAAATACATTCTATTGGTTGAGTATTTTTTTTTTTTTTTCATACACCCTACCATGGTCGATCTATTTCTAGTTATTTGTTTGCCTGTGTATGTTCTGTTAGTAGTCAATGATGGATGAACTGGGAATTCTTTCTCGGAGAATTCATCTATGGTAACAGGATGAAAAAAATTTAAAAAATCTCTATCGGTAAAATACAATTCTAATTATGAAATGATAAACTTAACAAAATCTAATAAAAGTTTAAAAGTTCGAAACTATATCTAATTGATATATGAGATAGTTTTTTTGTACCCTACCAAAAGAATATTATTTCTCCTCCTCTCTGACCACATTAGTTGATTAAGTTCATTGAAAGATGGGTTCTATCTGACAAACTGATTCTTGAAAGTGTGGTCACATGTGATATATACACACATGGATGAACCGGATAGATTACCTAAAGGTAAAGAAGAGGCTTGTTTTAGAAAATATAGGACCCAAATATATATATATATATATATATATGTCCTTTTTAACACCTAGTCTTCCTTAGCAAAGATGATATGTTGGTCACTAGTGTACACTAATATATATTAGCTAGTGTCCAAGTCGACAATAGGTACAAGGTCGCTTTCCTTGAGCTTAAGAGTCAAACTTTAAACTTATCTCTCTTTTTCTTTGAGCTTGTCATTGTTTTTTAGCCTCTTAGCTATAGTGAAATAAACACACACACACACACACGTACGTACATAAATATCTTGTAGGTTTGTCATTATAATTAGACTTGGTCTTTCTCATCATATTGCTAGTACGGACGGGTATTTATAGAAGGAAATGGATAGTGTAGAAAATAGCATTAAAATTGCACTCATATGTGTGTGTCATAATCTTTCTTAGGTTGCTAGCTTTTAAGGTGAGACATTGCTGGATCAACACAGTTCGACTATATAAATATATGTATATGTGTGTGTTTAATATAGGTATACATGTATATAATCGTTATGTTACTTGTGGATCTAATCAATGAGACTAAGTTATTCAAACTAGCTAGTGGAGTTGAGTGGAATAAACTCCAGCAAGTTGATCAGAGAATGCTTTTTATATTGTTTCACAGGGTTGCAATTCAAACCACAATAATTAAGTGGTTCTCTATGTTTGAACTTTGGAGATTCAAAAGAGGGAAAAAAATAGGTATATATATATATATATATATATATATATATATCATATATATATAGGTCATTATATTATTCCCATACACACACACACAAAAACACACACACACACACACACACACACACACACACACATTTTGTTCTTTGACGTTAAATAAATAGTTAATTATATTAGTTCCATAAAATTTCAAAAAAATTTGGAAAATTATAAAATATTCAAGGATCATATTTTTTGTCACACACCACCATTTAAATTTTAGGTTCTTTGACGTTTTTTAAATAGATATTGATCAGAAATAATATTTTCCAAAACCGTTCCATCAAAGAATTGGAAAAAATTAGGACTTTATTGAAAATTTTTTTTTTTTCATTTTCATAGAAAAAAATGAAACCACCATTTAAATTAGAAGTTAAAATAAGTGGTGTTTCAACAGATAAACTTGTTTTTTCACGGATCACGAAAACCTGCATGCCCCTGTGAGCATAAAATTTTTCAAAACCGGGAAACAAGACGTTAGGGTTTTTGCAGCTTAAAATATTGGTTTTTTTTTTTTTTTTTTTTTTTTTTAAGAACAAATTTTTTAGGTCAAATTTGCAGTCGTTTCAGTAGTAAAATGACGTAGTTCTTTCTCTCAAAAAAAAAAAAAAAAAAAAAAAAAAAAGAAAAAAAAAGAGGCATTTAAAAAACAAACTAAAGAAAAAGGAAAGAAGTAAAGAAAAGAAAGAAAAAAAAAAAAAAAAAAAAAAAAAAAGGAAACAAATTGGCTAACTTTCAGTCTCTCACTATTGTTTAGGAATACTATGGAATGTTTAATTCATGTAAACGACATGTCGTATGAACTGATATTTAGTTTTTAGAAGTTAGTTGCAAAACATGCTGTTTTTTTGTGTTGTTCGCTGCAACAATATAAAAAAAAAAAAAAAAAAAAAAAAAGGGAAAACTTTTTCATCCAGATAAACAATCTTGTGCTTCTTCTTCTTAATTATTTATTTATTTTTGCTTGAAAAAATTTTTTTTTTTTTTTTTTTTTGAATGTGTTGCTCCAAAAATGGTGTTTAGTTTGCCGCATAACTTTTACTGTCGTTTTACAAATAAATGTATCGTTTTAAGTGGTTTATAGAAAACGGATTATCTTTTGCGCGAAGAATAAAATCCGCCAATGAAACGACAAACCGTTCTTAAAAACTTTGCTTCTCATCAAGCTCTTTTTAAAAAATAAAAATTAAAAAAAAAAAAAAAACTCATTTCTTTGTTCCCCCATTTTATTATCTTTTGCCTTCCCGTTAGATTCTGACCTCTGTTAGTTTGAGAAATTTTCTAATTGTATTTTTAATATTGTAAGTGGTGAGATGGCTAATAATAATTAATTATATTGCGTTTCACTTAAAGGTTGTTTGATTCTCCTAATTCGAATCATGATTCTTTTTTCTCACAAAAAATTACACGTAAATCAAAAATAATTCTAATCACATAATTTTAATCTATGAACTAAACGAAAAAAAAAAAACAGATGTAGAGCAAACTGTAAATCGGCTCAAAGTTGTTTATTAGTGAGGACATATAATTACCCATGACAAAACAGTTAATAAACATGGAATTCAAACGTCAAAACAAGAAATAAGATGAAATAAAATTAGGAAAGTTTTCATCAAGCTACCCCAAATTCCATCAAGAAAAACAACCTTTACACCCACTTCGCAATCTAGACCTTTCCTGAACATTTCATTTTGGTCCGCCAAATTTGCCCATCATCTTGGCAATGATAGGAGCCACCTTTGGATTTGCTTGATGCTTTGCAAGATTAGCAGGGTTCTTCATTACTGCACATTACATGACAAAAAAAAAAAAACACCATCGTACATGAGAAGCTATAAATTGAGTCATTAGACTGTCAAAAAAAAAAAAAAAGAACATGCGCACCCACATATATACATAATCTAGACTAAAGAATCGAGGCTTAAGCCTCAAACGCCTCAAGGTGCACGCCTCAAACAAAACAGGCACAAGCATTAGGTGCGCATTTGAAACATAGGCCTTGAATCGCTAAGAGGCCGCCTCAGCTCGAGGCGCCTCGAGGCGTATGCCTTTTAAACTATGATACATATACAATTATACACATTAGATTAGAGAAAGAGAGTACCATCTTGAAGAGCAGCCATGACTTCCGGATCACTAAATGCAGCCATTAGTTCAGGATCCTGTCCAAGTTGCAATAAAATCACAACAACGAATTCATGGATGGAATTACATCTCTATCTTGAACCAATATATGGAAAAGACGAGAAAAAATTTCTCGCACACATGATAATTATATGTGAATATAGGTAAGAAGACTTCCTATGTTTAATAGTTGCATCTCCACGATCTAGAAGAGCGAGTCATAAAAAATTTTCATAAAAATTATTTAAAGGGAATTATTTTCAACAATTCATGAAGTGCTTACATTCAATATTTTGCTAAAATCAACATTTCCAGGCACTCCTCCGGGCATGCTACCAGGAAAACCTCCAGGCATACCTCCAGCTCCAGGGAAACCTCCAGCTCCGGGGAAACCTCCAGGCATATCTCCAGCTCCAGGGAAACCTCCAGGCATACCACCCGGAAAACCACCAGGTTTTCTACTGGAAGATGATTCTTCTTGCTTCTTTGCCTTCTCATATGCAGCCTTCCAAATGCACAAGAAAATTCAATCACGTAATGAAGACAGGATGATAAGTTTGTAAGGAATTGAACATGGAAAAACAGTTACCTGAGCTTCAGCTCGGCGACATTGTCTCTCACGTTCAATTTTTTTCTCCTCCCTCTCTTTACGCAGCCTATCATATTTACGGCGATGTTCCTCAATCTTGTGAGCATTTGGTTCAACCTGTTGAAGCCCAGGAAACATACCAAATAAGACACAGAACCAGATAATAACATGTGCAAAGCAAATGATATAATCAAGAGTTGCGTCAAATTCTTAAGTGTTCTCCACTCCATCCGCTCCTCATAAACTGCATCTTATTAAATGACACTTGAAACATACCAACTTTGTGCAGACAACAAAAACTTGGTTTATACAGGAATTTGAAAGCCCTGTCGCTTATGCAAATACAGCCAGTAACATCAATATGGGCTCATCTAGAAAGCAAGTTAATAAAAATAAGCTTAGCGTTTGTTTGACATAAATGGTTTATTGAATAGTATAATGGATGAACTGTTTGTCTAATATCAATCGTTTATCGGACAACTAATACAAAGTTACTTCTCCAAAGCTCTTTGTTTTGAAGTTTGATGTACTATAGATTATATATTTTATAGAAGCAAGAACAAACCAAGGACAGAAAGAGAGAGAGGGTGACAACCTTCTTAAGTACGGCATTTATTTCTTCATCATAGTCCAAAGTTGATGCCACATGAAGATCCTTTGCTGCCTCTTCCCATTGACCAAGCATTGCATGTGCCATGCCCCGGGACTTGTAACCTTTTGCAGAGTCGGGATTAATCTGAAGAAAAGATCATTAAGTTCACTATCTCATAATGCCACAATCAAACTTACACCAAGAGCCATGCCTTTTTAAGGATGAACTCATTTTTCTATAGAAGCAAATTTGTCTCATTTTATAACCACTACAGGAAACTAGAACTGCAGAAAGAATGATTGTGAACGTTCTTTTTTTAGTAAGAAAAAGATATTATCATGTCATTCTTCTTTCTACAGATATTGCACAATACAAAGATGTGAACTACCATGTAATCTACAACCATCAATACTTAGGAGTGTATTTAGTAAAGTATGTGAACCTCAAGAGCGGCATTGGCATCACGAATTGCAGCATTGGGTTTCTTCATCTTGATATAAACAGTAGCTACCAAAGACACCAAACAAAGCACATTTCACATATAAAGCATCAAAAACTTTCTAAAGAACAATCACTGACATGGCCATACCACAAAAACAAAATGTCAAACACAAACATACCTCTTGTCGCATACATGATCGCGGATGTTGGATTAAGCAAAATCGCTTCAGTGAGATGCTCTATCGCCTCCTCCAAGTTACCTGCAAAATTCCTCAACCAAACAAGTCAGACACTGCTCCATCAAACGCAGAAGGGAATATTACAAAGTACACCTGTGTTCTAATTAAATGCAATATTCAACATAACATTCTCAAGAATTACATAAATTCCCTTCTGATTATCCTTTTTCGGTGGAAATTCTCTCTAGATTGCCAATACCTTTAAATCCCTCCCTTCTCGCAACTTTTTATTGACTTAATGTCCTAATTCAGTCAAATCTTCAGGTTTACCCTTACTAATCACTTTCTACACAGCTATCCCTGATCAATAACATCAAAGGTGGAATTTTTAAGGAATTTACAATCTTAATGCTTTTGTCATCATAAAACCTACAAAGTTAAGTATTGCATTCCACGAATTTTGTATTCTCCCAATCCAGAAATATACAAGCAATTGGAAACACAATCACTACCTTCCGAAATGGCTTCGATGGCTTTGGCCTTGGCCGCCTGTGAGGCGTCACGATTCTCCTCCGTGACCTCCACCAACGGGTCTCCCATCTGCAACCATGAAAAACAATTCAACACACACGATAAAAAAATGAATAAACTACAAATAAATCAAGCAAAAAGATTGAAACCTTCTGTGGAGGATCATTATCGGGCTCAACAATGTCGCCTTCTAGCTCGATATCGGATTCGATTATCTCGTCTTCTTCTTCCTCTTCGACATTGCCGTGCTTGCCTTCATCCTCCGCCATGTCCTCGTCGCTCTCATCCACAACATAGCTCTGATGAAATCGATCGCATTTCAAACATTATTAAGGACTCAAAAAACACAGAGAAAGGACCACAATAACACCAAAGGAAAACCCTAAGGCAAAGCAATAGAATACCGATTTGGAGTCTCCATGATCGTGAGCGGAGGGAGGAAGCTTGGCGCCGAGACTGAATCGAGACGTTTTTGAATGAGAAATCGTTAGAAAGTTCCAGAAAAGATGCAAAAAAAAAAAAAAAAGTGTGAAGATTGAGGGCTTTACCTCTCGATGTAGTCGCGGAAGAAGGAGAGAGAAGGATCGCGGAGAATCGAAGGATTGGACTTGCACTGTTCGACGAAATGCTTCAACTGGTTTACCTTTGATGCATCCATGGCTGTTTACTGAAATTTTAGTTTCTATTGTTTGCTTTTTTAATTTTGGTTTTTGGTTAAAGATGAGCTGAAGAGGAGAAGTGAGAGAAACCTTCCGAGTAAAATAGTGGAAGTTCGACTCGACAAGGTTCTTCTAGTAGCTTCGAAAGAAAATGGATAGGATCGAGGTGGATGACTATTGACGGTTTTGTGGCTTTTTTTTTTTTTTTTGGATTTGAGAATTTTATTCTAATCTTGTTGTGCTGGCTAAATATTAAGAGGATTCGTGTCTTTAAATTAATAATTTTTAATTTTAATATTTAAATTTTAAATTGTTTATAAAAAAATATTATAATAAAATTAAAATATGAATTTAAATGTATGGAATAAACAATCTCTTAAACTTAGTTCATTAATTTGAATTTTTAATTTGAGTTGATATGTGATTTTATGTGAAAATTTTTTATTATAGTAAAAAAATTAGAATATGTGATTATTTGTGAGAATTTTTTACTGTAACAAAACTTAAATTCTAAACTCGAATTAACAAAATGAACGAGACCTTAGTATTTATAAATTAATAATAAAATAATCATTTTTGACAAAAACTCGGGTTATTTAGAAGGAATCTTATCACTTTAAAGAGAAAATAAACTTATTCTTAAAAGTTTATTGGTCTAGATTTATATTTTTACTCTTAATTAATATAATTTAACTAATAAAAATTAAAAATTAAAATTTATGCAATTTAAAAAAATATTTGTCTCTTTTTTTTTTTTTCATGGCATTTGTCTCTTTTCTTTCCTGGCATTTGTCTCTTTTTTTCCTGGCATTTGTCTCTTTTTTTCCCTTTTAGTTGAACCGGCTTTAAGTAATAGGGATCTTTATGGTAGAAGTATCCCATGTAAAGGGTAAAATAATCACGAATCTCATATTGTTTTTTTGCTCAAATATGAGTCTCATATTGTTTACACAAAAATAAATATCAAGACCCTATTTATTTCACCAATTCGAGTTTAAAATTTAAATTTTATTACAGTAAAAAACTCTTAAAAATAATTACATTTAATTTTTTTACTATAATAAAAAATTTTCACATAAAATTATATTTTAACTCAAAATAAAAATTAAATCAACGAATTAAACAAACTTAAAAGCACTCCTCACCTTTTAAATGAAAAGTCAAATCTATATGCTGATGTCAATATAAATAGGAATTGTAATCAACCTCTGCTACAAAGGCTCAAAGGTTACTATTTGGAAGAGAACATATTTCAAGACCAAGCTTTAACGTCAGGAATTTGACCTCTTCTTTATAGACTCCTGGGCCAAAGTCAATAGTGTATTTTTAATTCTCAAATTAGCTGCGTTAAAAAATTGTGTCGTGTAATATCAGTTGTACATGACTGTGGTCATACAAAATGGTTATAGATTTTGTTACACTGATGTTAAAAATAACTTTGTGCGTTAACTTCCAAATACACAAACAAAAACAATTGAATGAAATGCCAATTATTTCATATCCAAATTCTGTAAACAAAACCAGGATTAAATGTATTCTGCAACTTCAAATTTTCTTGCAGTTCAAAGGAAAAAGAGAGAAATTCTGTGACTAGAACAACTGCATTCCATAAAGGGCAACAATGTTGCTCAATTAATAAATAATATCAAACAACAAAGGAAGCAAACCAATAATACACTAATCAAGTCTCCCAATCAATAATGAAGTCCCTAACACTGCATTTGATCTCCGCTTTATTTAATCTCATAAGTCTCTTTCTGAAAGTAAAAATCTAGTAAGACAATATGGAAACAAAGAATACGCAAAGGGTAGAAACTCCGGTCCACGCTGTCGTCTCTGCTCCATTGTTATTATCACCTCCTGGAACTGCAGATGAATTAATCACAAACTTGTTGAAACAAACAAAAGGTTTTCACCGGTAGACTCCAAGTCTGCAAATAAGACTTGATAGCATAATGTGTCCTAACATTGGTCAGTAAGTGACTATGAGTTTGCATGCTGTTTTTGATTCTTTTGTTTCTATGTAATGTAACACTCTCACTGACCCAAACTTCAAAATGTTACATGAACTACAGAGCTTCATGATTTCATGTTGCTTTTAAGGGATATAATATATGTATAAATTTGCCAAATGTGATGTCTTTTTAACAAATAACTTATTTGGATGTCATGCATAGAATTAGTTTCAGACTTTCAGTCTTTCAGATAACTTAACAAAGGTGAGATAACTCAAGTTAATTTTGATTTTTACAGACATAAAAGCACAGGAGAAATGCTAACATAACTTTTTCTCACTCTCTTTGCACTTTCTGCATTCACTGTTTGACATATGGGTTCCACTAACATAATATATTATTAAAATGAGATACTAGAGTTCACGTGTCAAATAGTGAATGTAGAGAATGACAGAAAAAGTGATGTTAGAATTTTTCAATGTGTAGATAAACTCACTTCTCTTGATTATTTGTATAGACATAAAAGGTGGAAAGGTCATCATCTACCCAATTATTTGATTCATTTAGTTAACAGATATTGGATAGGCCTGTCTTTTTACAGGTTTTATTGACTTTCTATGTTCCCATTTAATTCACTATTTTGAATTTTATTGATTTGAACTTTTTTGTTTGAATAAAAAAATTCAAACTATGTGGTTTAAATTATAGTTCCAATTGACATTAAAAGATGTGCAGTTAAAATTTTATATGAACAATGAATAAAATTCAAATTTGTGTTTGTTATGTGTGAAAAGCAGAAATAGTGGATACTTTTTTACCGTTCAAAAATGATTTGAATGGTTGAATTTAAGGGGGAGTTAAATTTTAAATTAGACAATTTAATTTATAATTCAAACCGGGAATATAATTCAAACTTCGTGCTTACCAAACATAAATTTAAATTGTACTCACTGTTCGAACTGAGTTCAATTGAGCTAAACCAGTGACAAACAAAGGCTATATAATTTAATTGTTCCTATTTTTCTTGATTCTTTATTAACGCCCTTCTAAAAAGGATAATTCATTAAAAAAACACAGAGAAAATTCCGTTTCAAAGGAAGAAAAAGGAATAATATTTATAAAATTAAATTAAAGAAATTATGAATGGGAACCATTTGACTTAGACAAGACTACCAAGTCTACACGTTTGTGTTTTTTTCTCAATGTAACTTTCGAAATGCACAAAAAACACTTCCCCGTTCACACTCTATTTTCAAACTTTATACTCTTGACTCTGCAGTTTTCAGCCGGCGAATCATATTAATCAATTAGGTTAGGGGCTGAGGCAGCGTAATCCTGGGATAAACATAACTTGACTACAAAAGTCAAAATTGGAGTTCACACAAATGATTCAATAGCACTTATCATTCCAGTCCATTCTCAATAATCAATTGTATTTCTGAGGCCTTAACCAAAGGCACATTAATAACTTACAGTTGGGCAGGCAAATTATTTCACCTAAACCATTATAACATGTTATGAAGAAATAGTGTTGGCAACCAAACTCTAAAACGAAGAAAAAACTTATGCCCGTTTCTTTTTACAATTTAACTTTTTTATTACAGTGCATCTCCCACAAAAATTTCAGTTTTTGAACCCACGGAAAGAAGGGGCTTTAATTTATCTTATTTTAGAATAAAATTTTTTGATTTATTCCACTGGAGGACAAGAATTTTAACTTTAGTGCCCAAATGTATTACTATATAATATCGAATTTTGGTATGTCATAAACAAATTGAAGCATCACATAAATTGTGTCCAAATAATCCTAAATAAGCCAGTGATCTAGTGGTGTCAGAGGCATAAGAAGCTCTCTTTTTTTTTTTGGGTTAAAAGAAAAAAAAAAAAAAAAAGTATAG
Source organism: Morus alba (assembly GCA_012066045.3). Classification (NCBI taxonomy): domain Eukaryota; kingdom Viridiplantae; phylum Streptophyta; class Magnoliopsida; order Rosales; family Moraceae; genus Morus; species Morus alba. The sequence goes on from CP050235.2 coordinate 16,129,166, forward strand.
AGAAATTTCTCACCTGGGGACGGGGGTTGGAGCTGAGGAGAAGGAGCTGTAGCTGCCAAAAAAAAAAAAAAAAACCCAAACAAATAAATGTAAAATTAGTTCAGACATTTCAACATTCATTTTCATTCAAAGATCACACCTTTTCAGAATTCAGATTAAGAAAAAAAAATTACGGCTTTAAAACTTTATGAGCCGCTGGTTGAATACTTGAATCAATAACTGACTTCATTCTTAAAAATCAAGAAACAATAACGCAAAAAACGAATAAATAAATAAATAAATCCAGAAACTACTAAAAATTATCAATCCAAATCCAAAAATTTAATTTTAGAAATGAGAATCGATGATCACCAAGAAGACAAAAAAAATAAATAAAAAAAAAATAAAAACGACGTAACAATTGCATTGTCTGAACTAATGAAATGAAATTAGGTCAGGCATTTTGGCATTCAAAGATTACATCAAAATTCAGAATAAGAAAAGAAAAAAACTTGAACTAGCTCTCAAAACACAGATTTAATTCATAAAAATGACTTCAATCACACAAAATTTAGCGAAATAATTAAAAATTCCCAACCCAAACGGAAGAAATTCAGAATCAGAAGAGTCAATTAAAATAAGAAAGGAAGACATACAGTTGCATTGGCTGAGGTCGGTGGGGACGCCGCAGGCCTTGGTGAGGTTGAGAGCCTGCTCGACGGTGACGCCGAAGGACGAGAGGAGACCGGGAGTGTTGAAGACGTTGCAGAGGCAGGGGAGCTCCGTCGTCACGGCATCCTTTATGGATGTGCAGCAGCTCTGGTCCGGCTTCGTCTTGTTTAACGAACCTGCGCAGTCCGCCAGCTTGCTTATGCACGTCTGCGTCTCCTGCGCCTTTGCCGCCATGACTAGCACCATCGCCACCGCAATCACCGCCATCGCCGTCGTCTTCAAGTAACCCATTTCTCTCTCTCTCTCTCTCTGCGTTTTTTTTTTTTTTTTTTTTTTGCGGTGTGTTTTTGTTTCAGTTTTCTTTCGTGGTTTGATTGTGGTGGTGTAGTTTGGCTTTTATGCACGGCTTTTTGGTCGGCCAGTGGCGTTTCGTGTCTTAATTTTCTTTCTTTTTTTTTTTTTTTTTTGTTTTAAGACAATTTTTTTTTTTTTTTTTATAAAGGGTTTTAAGACAATTATATTAGCACGTTATAAAGAAACTAGTAAAGAAAAATAAGGGAAAAAATAAAACCCAAAAATAAGGATTTAAATTTCTCTCTCTCTCTCTCTCTCTCTCTCTCTAAACAAGAATTAAATTTGAAACATCATTGTTTATATTATACACATTAGTTAGTTTAAAATTTTAAAAAGACTATAAATACATGTTATGGTTTTTAAAAATAAAACCCAAATCTGACTGCCTTTTTCTTTGGTGAAAGAATTAAATTTGATTCCATCTCTAAAAAGAGGAATTAAATTCGAGACATCGTTATTCTAATAAAAAAATACACATTATTATAATCAGTCAAAATTTTTAAAAAATATTAAATGAATAAATAGATACATGGTGATGGTATGGCTTTTCTTATTATTATAATTTTTTATGCATCAAATATTTTTTGTGTAAAGAAAAAAGAATTGACAAAAATTTTTTGCTTAATTTGCTTCTTACATTTTATCAAAAAAAAAACCCTTCTTACATGACTATAATTTATTTTTGCGTATGTCTAAGTCCACTTTCTCATTTGGATATTGCTCTTTTACTGTTTGTCTGATATAAACAAAGGGGCCTGAAGGTAAAGAAAACGCGGTCACAAAGTAGAAAACGCGTTTTCTTGCACTACAGCGAAAAATATTTTGTCCACGGCAACAAAAAGATTGTGAGTAAGAGAATTGAAAGCCGTGTTTCGAATTTATTCTTTTTATTTTTTTTTACGTTTTAAAAATATTTTTAAAATTACGTTTAACGTAATAAAAATAAAAAATAAAAATAAAAATAATTTTTTAATTTAATTTAAAATATAAGATAAATAAAAGATGATTTTTAGACGTTTTTTATTTTTTTTTCTCGAGCAGAAAAAGAAAGAAATATATTAATGCGTTTTTTTATATTAAAAAATAATCTCTTAATAAAATTATCAAATACATTTTTAAAAATAATTTTTATCTGAAATTAAAAATATTTTTATTTTTATTTTCACATAAAAAATAAAATTTCTCAATCATTCGTATATTGTGTTTTCGTCACACATACTGTGTTAAAATAGCTTTTGTTATTTATCTTTCGGACAAGTGTAAGGAGTGTGCAACATTAGAGTCGAGTGTAAACAATGAAATCTTCGTCCACTTGGGATAAAAATTAAAGAAAGAGATAAATACTTGGTAACAATTGTGCTTTGGCTCGATAGTAACCCATTTCATCCCTTATTCAAAATATTGGAATGACAAGACGAAGTCAACTTTGGAAGTTGGAATTAATTAAAATAAGTAGCAGATCATTTGGGTCTTTGAAAAAAAAAAAAAAAAAAATCATTTTCTGATTGAACATGAGTTAATGATCTCTAGTTATATTATGTTATTATGACAAGGCGAGTAAAAATTCATAGTATTGCATATTGAACAATGCGATAGTTGCTTATATTTGTGCAAATTTTTTATGTATCCAAGTACACATTGCCAGACAATGGATATTTATTCTCAGTTGGCAGTTGTTAGAATATTAAATGAGTGAAGGGATGGAAGGTGGGAAAATAGGATGGAAGGTGGGAAAATAGGATTGACGAAATATAAACTCAATTGGCTTGTTTGAGTAAACTTGAGAAGGAGGTTAATGATTCTCAAAAGTAAGCAAATTCTTCAGCCTCATGCAAATCGAAATGAATCCTTTCTTCACATTATTTTTATATTAGTAAAATATGTGCGTTTTGTATGCCTAATTTATTTAAAACAACGATTATATAAATTAATATTTTTTAAAAAATTAAGATGAAAGTGAAAAAAAGATATAAATCAAAAGACATGAAAACAAAAAAAAGTTTTGTTGGATGAAGTGGAAAAAACCCTTGCGAAACGTTTCGCACATTTCTTAGCCGAAATCCCATTACTACCTTTCCCCGCCAACCCCTTATCCAGAACTAAAGAGGAACGCCCGTCATCCACCGCCGCTTCCTTATGGACATTCTCTTGCATAGGACCAGACCCCAAAGCATCATATCTCCTTTTCTTATCAAAAAGCCCTTCTTCCTTCCCATGTCCTTTTCGACAAGCATGGGCAAAGCAGGCAGTCTCTCATAAACCACATTAAAGAAGCATGAAAATCCCTCTTATCGATATAGAAATGATTTTTTTTTTTTTTTTTCAGTGGGGCAGTGGGTAAAAAATTAGAAATGATTTTTATTTGATCCGGAATTGTAGTTTGTTACATATGGCTCCGTTCACTTCACCGATTCAAATTTAGAATTTAAATTTTGCTACAATAAAAAATTCTCAGAAACAATCACATTTATTTATTTATTATTATTATTTTTTTTTTGCTACAGTAAAAAATTTTCTCATAAAATTACATCTAAACTCGAATTATAAATTCAAATCAGTGAAATAAACGAGTAGTAATTATCGATATAGCTGAAAATACTTTTGGACCTAAACTATCGGTGCAGGAAATTTGGATTTACTCGGACGTAGCGGGCTTGGATTAGGATCTAGCTAATAGTGACGGGCTTGGAGTTGGTACAATATTTTTAGGAAGAAAAAGAAAAATAGGCCAAGACTTGAGATGAATTAAAATTAATAGGTCAATAGTTTACATAAGTTAATAAATAGGTTAAATTACTGTTTTCGTTCATAACTTGTCTGGTTATGAACTATAATTTGACAAGTTATTATCTATAATTGTCCATAATTTGTCTGGCTATGAACCATAACTTGATAAGTTTGTCCATAACTTATCTGGTTATAAACCATAACTTGATAAATTATGACCTATTAATTTCTATAATTAAAAATTAACTTATATATTTTCTTAAACTTTTTATATTGGTATATTTTTTATTATTTTCCATATTTTTAACTCCATGTAGGTCTTCAGGGCTAACACGGGCCTCACTTTTTCATTCTTGGCCTGTTTCAGCTTGGGCCTGTGTTATAGAAGTGTAGATAAGCGCTGTTAATTCTTAAGGTAAAAAAAAATAAAAAACGGAAGAAAAATTTAAGCTTCTAACTTTCAAAAAGAAAAAAAATTTAATGGTCCGTTTGATTCATGGATTTAAATTATGTGATTTAAATCATTTTCAATTTACGTGTATTTTTTATGAGAGAAAATATTATAGCAATCATGAATCATGATTCGAATCAAGGATTCAAATCTAGAAACCAAACGAATCCTAAGTTTCTCGATCTTCGAGTTCTAGAAGCACTTCAAAGCTGTATTAACTAAGGAGTCAATATTGACTAGCAAAAAAAAAAAAAAAAAAAAAAAAAAATTAAGGGGTCAATTTTATATTATATTGCTAATAAGTAGCTGATTAGTGATCACGCCGTTATCTTTTTTTTTTCATATTTTTTAACATATTAGCTAGGTCTAGAAAAGGCTCTGCTAGTGCGGATTTATTTTACTAATAAACGGCGCCAAATGACTCTGAACGATTATGCATATGCATATACATACATACATATACATATACATATATATATATATATATATATATATATATATATAAAAGACGTGCTGTTATTTGGTAATATAAACAAATTGGAATTGTTGTAACGAAGGAATCAAAAGACAAGGTCCACTGTTACATGTAATTTCAAGGGAATTCTATGAATATCTGATCATCAAGGAAAGAAGCCAATTAAAACCTCGTAATTCTTATGAATTTGTTTGTTTAGCCTAATCATTTACAATAATTTAAATATTGAAACCCTAAAGTACTAGCTAGAAAGCTATTTTTATTAACACCAACTAGTTTTTTATTTTATTAGCCGCATTATAAGTACTATACAAACGTTTGGGACCATTTGTCCATGTGTATCCGGCTTGGACTACGTCACATTTATGAACTCTTAAGAATTAAGGATCTCTACCGTGAATTAAGGATTTTTGCTTGATGAGAAGTTTCTGGGGGAGAGAAAAAAAGATACTAATTGATGAGAAGATTTCATTTTAGCATGCAAGACAATGTTGTAGAAAAAGAAAATTGATCAATGGGAAAATTTGTAAGGGAAAAATTTGGAGAGAGAGAGAGAGAGAGAGAGAGAGAGAGAGAGAGAGAGAGAGAGAGAGAGAGAGAGAGAGAGAGAGAGAGAGAGAGAGAGAGAGAGAGAGAAAGAGAAGTTTGTTTAATTACCTGGGGGTGGATTATTACTATCATTGGAAGAAGGAGAGACAGCTGCCTAAGTAGCAAGAAAATTAGAAAATAAAACGTAAGAGTTTAAATAATATGCACGGATTAATTTTCAAATAACTATTAGGGTTTTGGAAACATTGTTCCAAAAGAACAGAAATAGGAATTGAAGATTGAACTAAATGTGTTTTTTGGGTCATATTTGGTATCACAATTTTAAAAAAGTGACGTTTATATACACAATTTGATCATGACGGTATATGATATATTAGTATATGTATGTGTATATACCTTGGCATTCACTGAGTTCTACAGGAGAACGACATTCACGGAGGAGGCGAAGGGCCTGAATTTGTTTGATGCGAGAGTACTGGAGAAACCGACAGTGAAAAAAAGGAAGGAACCTTGGTGCGATCACTGTAAGAAACGGTGGCACACGAGAGAGACATGCTGGAAGATTCATGAAAAACCTCCGAATTGGAAGAAGAAGCCTGGGAATGAAAACCGGGCATTCCAAGTCTCACATGAAGAAAATCAGGGACAACAAGTTATTTCAAAAACGTTTCCATTCTCTAAAGAACAACTAGAGCACTTGTACAAACTTTTTCAATCTCCACAATTTAAAGTAAATCCCTCTTATTCTTTGGCTCAGAAAGGTAACTTTGTTTTTGCTCTTCTTAGTGTCAACTCTAGTCAAACCAATTCTTGGATCATAGTCTCTAGAGTGTAATCTTTTATCAATTAGCAATTTCGAACACGACATAATAAAATGACATGAGATAAATGAGTTTGGATCTTACGATTATTAGTTGGGTCGTTAACGGGCTAACACGGATAACACAAAAATAAATGGGCTGAATTCATGTCAACACGTTTAACATGCTTAACCCATTTAGTTATACGGGTCATTATCAGACAAACACGGTCCGACCCGTTTATTAAACCCATATATATATATATATATATTAAGACAAAACTTTAAACTTATTTTTCTCTCATTCTCTCAGGTATTTTCCTTCCCTTTTTTTCAGCAAGTAAGATTGACCAGGTTCTATTTTCAATTTTTCTTTCAGGTATTTTTCTTTTACTCTCTCTTTTCTCATATTCTTACACCCACTTTCTCTCTGTTTTTCTTCCACACCAGTGTGGTCTTCTAGTGTTGTTCCAAAGGAATTTTCGTTGTTTACCTTTCTTCTTGGGGTGGGTTTTGGATTTCTGAGTCTGTGTTGGTAAGCTTCTTTCCTTATGGTGCTGGGTTGTTTCTTTTGTTTCTTTTATTTATTTATTTATTTGAAGGAAACTTGCTTCTGGACTATCATCAAAGAAAACTTCCAAGACGCGAGTGTTCATTGTTGGAATTAAAGTTAGACACAAGAACGTTGGCTAGCAGTACTCTTATACATAATGAATTATATGATCTTTCACGCATGCACGAAGAACGGTCAAGAGAGAAAGAGAGAGAGAGAGATCTAGCTGTGGCAAGTGGTTCCATGAAAGAGGAGTACTATACATCAACTATGTGTCATTGTTGCATTCTAGTTTACTACTTGTTTGTTTTACGAGTTTGAAGCACAATTTCTATTTTGAATTAAGAATCTAATCTAGATTGGTATTTATACAAGTGCAAAAAAAAAAAAAAAAAAAAAAAAAAAAAAAAAAAAGAGTTGAGTCTTAAATATGATATAATATTTATTTTAAGATCGAGAATGCCATCCCGTCTCTTGCGATGTTCGGACTCACGATGCCCCTAGCAGTTTTTTGGATTTAATGGACATACATCTACTTAATTTGTTTATTTATTCGAATTTTACGTAAGATTATCCCAGACGTGATATATAGTTTTTATGCGATGAGACTATCTATATATATAGTACATAACTTAAAGAGTACTTTCTGTAAACGTTCCTAATTCTTTGCATAATTAATCAAAATACAACACAGCATTTTTATGATCATCAGCACTGCTTGGGCGAATTTTAACTAAATGAACAATGTGAAAACGGCTGAGTGCCTGAGCCAACAAGGGAAAACGACATATGCTAGATTGAGAAAAGACAGTAGTTGGATGGTACCTTCTATTGAACGTCATGATCATCCATACTGTATATAATATGTCGCGCACTTGGCCTACTTGAGGACATACATACATATATATATATATATATATATATATATGTATATATATACACACATGAAATTCATATATACATGTCAAAAGTACTAGTTTTGGCCTTTTAGAGATACATATAAGTGCCCGAGTATCTGTTTTAGCGTTATTTATGTTTATCATTAATTTGTTGAAGTCTACCAAGAATGTATAATTTTGTTTGACGAATATTATTAGAACATGTTTGAGCTTAATTTGTATTATTAAAGTAATACTAATGGGGAGCATGACACAACTTATACTCTTTTTTTTTTGTGTTTTTTCTTTGCTATTTGGAATGTACGTAGAAGGTCAAATTAGTTTTCTTAATGATCGGGCTATACGTTTAAACAAAGAATATGGAGAATTACAGTAAGCTAGCTAATTAAACTCACTGCCTAATTTCTCTCGTAGCCGTGCTAAACGCGGACATTTGAAATTAAATTAGTAGAGTTTAGTTTTCATCTCCTTCTCTATTGAAAATCCATTTGTAATGCGATCCTAGTTGGCAAATAACAGGCCAATGAATGTCCAAGTTGAACTTCTTATCAACTTAAACTCGCTTAATGATAATCATGTTTAGTGCTTAACGATAATGATATGCAGCACAAATACGTATATAAATATAAATATATATATATATAATGGTTTATTAAGTTATATGATCAATTTGACTTTGATTAATTCTTCCATCAATGAAGGAAAGCCCTTAAAACAAACAATATGTTGCTATTTTTGGAGCGATTCTTTATTTGCCTGGTGCCAAGGAAACAGTGCATAACGATGAAGATGCATCCTTTTGACCAAGTGAGACACAGAATAGAGAAATAAATAAAAGACAAGCATTGTACTGAACTCTGCAATCTGATCGAATGTGTAATTAACTATGCCGACAAGATTTAGTTGAAGGTTAAAAATGCCTAGATTATTAGGAAAAGGAAAGAAAACAAAAAAAAAACAAAAAAAGTTTAGATGCATACTAAGTATTATGTATACATCATTCACAAGAAAAATGTATGTTTTAACTCAGAGTTTTTTAGTTCAAACTTATAAAACAAATAATGACGGAAATAGAGTCAGGAATATGTGTATAAATTAAACTTGACCCCCTTAAATAAAAATTGTTACATATATATACAAGTTAATATAATTATGATAAAAAAAAAAAAAAATTGGTCCCCATACTAATAAATCTTTGCTCTGTCATTAGAAACAAACACATGCCTAATTGGACTTAACTAAGCTACTGGTATGACGCACGCATTTAAAAATATCAATTTCAATTTGTTTTAGAAAAGCTAAAGCCAAACAAACAGATCAGTAGAGATTCTTGCATATCCAGTTACAGATTCTTCTCTCCGCTAACAATAGTTTTGGAATCTGTTCCTTCGTTAGGTAATTGGTTGCATGGAAATAATTGATTTTTTTTTCTCCATTATTTACTTTTTTTTTTTCGTTTAGAAATTTATAAACTGAACCGGCAGTAATAGTAAAAACCGTTGACTTCAAGTTGTACCTAGAAATCTTTCAACAAATTTATTTTCCAATATGCATGCCAATTAGTTTACTAAGAGAAACTAAAAACTATCAACTAAGTTTCCCTTAAAAAGAAATTATCAACTAATATATCAAAAAAAGTGCCTCCCAAATAAGCTCGTTTTTTTTTTTTTTTTTTTTTTTTTTTTTTTTTTTTTTTTTGCCCCCCTTAAACCAAAAGAAATATTGAGTAGTTGAGAAGTTCAATAATATGGGATATTATTTGCTTTTGTTATCTTCTTGGAACCATTAGGCTATGTTTGGGAACTTAGATTTTAGGATGGAAAAAAAAAAAAAAGGAAAAAAGATGATGTTTTTCTTATGTTTGGATCTTAAGGAAAATTAGGGAGAAAATAAAAAGATTCCCTTATAAAATTTTAAAGATAATAGAAAATATTTAAATACATACACGAAAAGTTGTAATTATATAATTTTATGGGAGACGAAAATGATTTTTTTTTTTTTTTTTTTTTTTTTCAAAGTTTGAAGGAGCCGTTTGGGCTTCCCTCTCTTGAGCCCCAAGTGGCTTCGCCAGTAATTCCGTCAATAAACTCAAATGAAACTCAATAAAAAATAATGTATTTTCATCTGAGAATATCCAAAATACCTATTATATTTTACATAAATAGAATGTTTGCATCTCTTCTTATTCAAATGCACTGTTTATAAATTTGTTACAAAATACCCACTTAAGCAATTTAATTTTTAAAAATATCAAGATTACCCTTCCTCGTTTATATTAAATGTTATTTTAAGTATGACTTAACTAAAATTTTAGTAAAAAAATTTAAATGTTTAAATAAACCCTTCCTCGTTTACATTAAATGTTATTTTAAGTATGACTTAACTAAAATTTTAGTAAAAAAATTTAAATGTTTAAATAAATACTTCCAATCAAATAAATATTTCAATTATTTTTAGATTTTTTAAGATTGATTTTATTTAATACCTTGATTTAATAATATTTTAAATAATATTTAATAATAGATCGGAAATGAAAATCATGGAATTTTAAATGAAATTCTCCAAAAAATGAGTGCTTGCTAGGTTTCCACAAGAACGATTTAAAAGATAGTTATGTAAACAAATAGAGATGCTCAAGACTTGCCTATTTCAGATTAAAAACAAATAGATGAGCAAGATGATTTCTTTCTTTATTGTAACAAAAAAGAAACCAATAAGAAAAAACTAACTACCATAGTTCATATGGAATAGTGAATTTTGAACTCTTTGTGGGCATCTTCTAAGATAGAGCATATTTCATTTTCCTTTTGGTGCCATATGAGGTTAGACTTCACTTTTTACCCTTCTTCTTTCCTGGTACATTGCTTTTTTGCTGAACCCGAACTCTTCGTTTCCGCGTCATAGCAAACTCTCCGAACTTATGACCAACCTTTTCTTCGGTGATCCTACACTTTATAAAAGTTTTTCCATTGTAAATTCGGAAGGTGCAGCCGACAAATTCGGGCAAAACAGTAGATCTGCGTGACCAGATTTTCCTGTTCATTAGAAGATCTCTCCTGTTCTTGTTTTTCAACAGGAATGCATCAACGAAACAGTCTTTCCATATAGTTCGCAGCGGATTTGCATTTCCTGATACACGATTGCTCACCACTTTAGCCACAGATCCATGATTAAAATCAAAACATGCATTTTTCTAAAAAAAATGGAGAAATGTAAATTCCAATAACAAAATGCCATGCACGACTTGACAGAGAAAAAGACCTTGTTCTTGCACCTTGACCAAGTCCTTGATGAAAATCAGATAATAAAATTAAAGGAAATGCTAAACTTCACTAAGGCCCCATTCATTTCACCGATTCGAGTTTAGAATTCGAATTTTGTTACAGTAAAAAGCTGTCAGAAACAGTCACATCTAACTTTTTTACTACAATAAAAAACTCTCGTATAAAATAACATCTCAACTCGAATTAAAAACTCAAATCAATAAACTAAAAAAGCCTAGTTTTTTGAGATTTCGTTTATAGAAAAAAATAAAAACAAAACAAAAACTCACAAGCTGAGATTTCGTTTAACAAAAACTCTCTCTCTCTCTCTCTCTCTCTCTCTCTCTCTCTTTTAAAATTCGAGTTTTGCTACAATAAAAAGCTGTTAGAAACAGTCACATCTACCTTTTTATAATAAAAAACTCTCACATACAATCACATCTCAATTTAAATTAAAAATTCAAATCAATGAACTAAACAAGCATAGTTTTTTGAGATTTTGTTTATAGATAAAAATAAAAACAAAACAAAAACTCACAAGCTGGGCTTTCGTTTAACAAAATCTCTCTCTCTGTTTTTTGAGATTTCGTTATCTTGAATGAAGCAGAGAAAGACACAGCGCATTATAAAAAAATCAAAAACACAGTCTCTCTCTATCTCCCCCTCTCCCTCTCCCTCTCCCCAGAGTTGTCATAACATTCAAATTTACCCCCCTTCCAATCTAACAAAAGAACGCAAGTTCCTGTTTGTATGTTTTTCCCTCGCTGAAACTTTTAGCTCTATTCAATTAGAAAAGATGGCTCCCTCCCCCTCCCTCCCTCCCTCCCTCTCCCCAGAGTTGTCATAACATTCAAATTTACCCCCCTTCCAATCTAACAAAAGAACGCAAGTTCCTGTTTGTTTTTCCCTCGCTGAAACTTTTAGCTCTATTCAATTAGAAAAGATGGGAATACAAGAAGATAAGTGGTAAGAAAATAAAGAAATTCAAACTCAAGGTATCTTCAAGCAAAGATCAATCTAGTCTATATCATCGATTTGCGATCTGCTAATTCACACATGCTATTGTGCAAAGTTTTCAATTCTTCTATTTATTTGATTGTTATTATTGGGACTTCTCTTTTTCTTCAGCATTGTAATCTGTTTTAGCAAATATCTTTTCAAGCATCAGCTCTTGCAAAGATTTCTCCACCAACACGTACTATTGTGTAAACTACATTTTGAATTGTCTTGTGGCATTCTGACTAGTGACTACAAATTCTAAAGGGAGATAATCGCAATAAACAATAATAAGAAATTTATAAATCAGAATACTTGGGTGGCAATAAAGTTGAACAAAATCAAATTCAACAAGGATATGGACTTCAAGTTATGAATAGAAGCTTCTACTCATGATGTGTGGAGGGACTGTAAAATGAAAAAGAGAATACCCAAAGGTAACTCACATTTAAACTTGGCAGCTTAAAGAAGACTGTTTGAACACTGCCATAAACAACTAAACAAAATATACCAAGAAAGAAAGAAAGAAAGAAAGAAAGAAAGAAAGAGAAAAAGAAAAAGGAGAAGAAGAAGAAGGAAAAACTAAGTAAAAAATGACCAAAAGATGCATAATATTTCATGTTTGGCTTTAGAAGTTCTATTGATCTAAAATGGAAAGATGTCATTCAGCTGAAATAACTGGAGGAACAAAAAATGAAAAGAGCATCAAACCCACAATAGAAAATGTTCATCAATGGAAACTACTGATTAGTAATTTGAGTTATTTAAGAAGAAAGGGGAAGTTTTTTGAGTTCCTGCTATGATTATCATGTGAAGAAACATCAGTCTGGGTTTTTTACACTTTTTTTTTTTTTTTTTTTTTTGGGGAGAATTCTATGGTGTGGTAGGACAAAGTTTTAAACCGTCAAAGTACACATCATATCAGGAAAAAAAAAAAAAAGCTTGACAAGTTTATGGAGCCTAAAAGAGATTTGATGGATCAGTATTGTGTCCTACTAATACGGTATTTTTTCACACGGCATTTCTTCATACCCCATTACAAAATTCTCCCTGCATAAGTAGCCAAAGGTTGGAAATACTCAGGTGACTTTACGAACACTTTGACTAGATTGAACACACATGTTCCTTTCGGTTTGTTAGTTGGGAAAAGTTTCACTAGTTATAGGTCTTAGTTCTTTGTTATTATTTCAATCCTTTAATTTTTTTTTTTTTTTTTTTGTTGCATGGTGGTGTTTAGACCACCGGAGACATGGAGGTATAGAACAATATTGTTGAGACCCTGTCCTCCCAATCTCTTCCGAATCAATAGTTGCAAGACAAGAAAACAATTAAATGTCAATTCAACCCAAACGGGGGCTGGTTTCTTTGTATTTCTTGGAAAATAAAAGATTACAGATAGAAGGGGGAATTCGAGGACCCCAGACCTCCTTAGACTAATTCTCAATGAAAGTAAAATATTCGATGCCCTCCAACCACAAGGCTGGTCTCTCTTATACTACCCTTCTCTAACCAACTGGACACAAATCCCGATGGTTTCCAATACCCTCGACCCTCACCAAAACCAAGACCAAAGATTCTAACAGAATAGCTAAACCAAACGACTAATTACCAATCGGTCCCTGCTGGTCATTCTTCCTCCTCCTAGCGTAAACAAACTTAACAGGTGGTGACCTAACAAATATTGAATTTAATTATTGGTTGAAAAAGAATAGGATCCACTTTTATTTATTTTCTAATTTCACATTCATCTCCAACTGCAATCACCAATAAAATTCTGTCCCGATCCATCTCTCCAATCATCCAAAAACCACAACTAAGACCTACTACAACTAACAAACTTACCCCAACCAACTACCACCATAAGACATTCAATTTTTCTAGTCACTACGGTCTCAAGTCCTAAAAGCTTCCATCCTTGGCTACTCTTGCAAGAGAGAAATGGGGAAAACATAAAAACAAAAAAGTTGTGAGGCTCCCACAACGAGATACAATCGGCCTCTCAAAGTTGAGTACAACAACGTATCTCTTCACAGAGTAGTGCGTATTAGAGAAAGTTACCTTTTATAATAGTTTTAACTCTATTTTTATTTATTTTCATATTAGGAAATCTCTAAATTTGATGGTTCAGGTAACTTACCTGATTATGTGCTTGTAATATGTCTATCTACATGGAGCCCCATTGATAGTGCTCCTCACTAGTGAACATTCTCTTTTTCCCTAGTCCATGGGCATAGGCATAATGCCAAACCGCATTAAATCTCTTTGTTATTCTATTCTTCCTTTTATATTTCTTATTTAATTAGTATTAGTGCGGAGCTGGGAGCCGAACAAAATTGCTAAAAAAAAATGAAAATAGTTCCAACTTTCATGCCGCGTACTTGGCAATTATTGGAGTTGGAAATGCTAAACTTAGACTGACCAAATATGAAGACATACAGATTTGAACTCAGAGATTTTCTCTTTGCTCTCGGAAAAATAAAACTACTCAACCTACCAGAATTAAATCACGCAGTCTTCTTTGATTAAGAACAAGTAATGGCAAGAAAAGCTTAACTTGTAGAATCAAAAAAAGTAAAGACAAAAAACATTTTTAAGGCTCTAATCGGTCTGTTATGGATCTTACACTTCAAACACCACAAAGAATTTAGGGCTTTCGAAATGCTACTGCAAGAAACAGAGGCAAAGATGCCATTTTTATTCATCTACGGAAGCAACAAAACAAAAGAACCCAAAACCTAAAACAAATTCAGCAACTGAAAACGATGAGGGAAACATGAGAGAGAAAGAGAGAGAGAGAGAGAGAGAGAGAGAGAGAGAGAGAGAGAGAGAGAGAAAGAGAGGAAGTACCAGAGACGAAGAGGTCTGTGCTCGGCTCAGCCTGTTCTCGAGCCTGAGCTGCCACATGGGTCGGCGGCGGAGTGAATGGAGAGGTGGAAGCCGTTGAGAAGAGCCGTCTAAGCAAGCCGCTAGGTGCAGCAGCCGCCACCGCTGCTGATTTCAGAGCCATGTTTGTCTGCAGCTGTGTTTAAGCTTAAATCCTTAAACCCTCTTGCTCGCTGGTTTTGTCTTAAGAGAGAGAGAAGGAGAAGCCCACTGTTGATGCTGGCTGGGCTATAAATGGCAAACAGGGCGAGAGAAGAAGTGAAATTACAGAATTAGCCCCATGTTTATATTTTTTTAATATTTTTTTTCCTTTTTCAAATGAATTAATATATTCTAAAATACAAAAAGGCATTACAAACATCAATCCATACATATAGCTCCTACTATAGAAAATATGACACCACAGATAATAGGTTCCATTAATTGGCGGGGCCAGAAAAAATTTTCAGGGGGCAATAACCGTAACTATCTTATTTTCTTTTTAAAGCTTTTGGTCTTTCTCTTTTATCTTTTTTAATATATTTTTATCTTTTTTCATACAATCTCTAATCGAGTTTAATTCTCTTTCTAAAGTTTAAAGTCTACAAAATTATGAATTCATATAAGTGTAGTTAATTTTTGTTTTTATAGGGTCTTAAGTTTGAACTATTAATTAGTATACTTAAGAGTCAACATATAAAGTATAATCTAAAGATTTAAAAACTTCTATTAAAATGGGTATTGATTAAACTAAAACTTTTAAGATAATAGAAAATATCTAAAAAGTGCAACAATAGCATGCCTTTGACTGAAGTATGAAATTTCCATCTACAGTTAATGTAATAATGACAGATCAGAGAGTTTTTTTTTTTTTTTTTTTTGGTTGAAAAGAAACGAGAATTGTATTAACCCATAAATGAAAAAAGGAATGCAGAGGAAGAACTTTCCTCAAACAGGCCAGATCCAAAATTACAAAAACACATAAGAAAAGGGACTCAGACACCAGAGACTACAAAAATGGTACCCAATCCCTAACCAAATCGACAGATCAGAGAGGATTATATTCTTTGAGTTCATTTGTCGAGCACTTGGTACACAGATCATATGTAATTAGTCTTTTTTTCATTATATCACATTCTGTCACTAACGTAACTCACAAACTATTAATCACTCAAATATTTTGTTATCATAAATCCAACATTAACAAGAACTCCATTTGTATACCAGCCAAAAGTAAACAAGCTATTCATAGTCATATAAAGAGAAATTAAGGCTAGTTAAACACTTGTCTTTGAAAGAAAAACAGTGAGTCACTTAGCACTTACAGAAGAACGTTTTGGATTCTCCATGGCCTGTAATCATTCCTTTGGATAAAACAATTAACCATATCTTCAATATACAATCTAGCGAAAGATATATAATCATTATACAACAAGACAAGGAAGTCTGGCTTGACCAAAAAAAGGAGAATTATGAATAAATTATGAAAAGTTCCAAAGTGGTTATCACTTAATCAGGCATAAGACTTTAACAGGAAAGAAGGAAATCGTTCTATGAAATAAATTTCCATGTGGAATGAGACACCAAAAAGAATTACATGCAACCTTCTTTCACTTGCACACAGATGAGATTACAGAGCCCTTAAACGTATCAAACAAAAATCTACTGAAAAATGCACAAAAAAAATCCCAAATATTATGTCATCACCAAAACAAAGGAGATTATGTTGTAGCTAGGCACAGTTTTGAACCATTAAAAAAAAAAAAAAGAAATTCACAAACAAACAAACCCCACGCGAAAATTACTCTCTCAAAAAAAAAAAACAGGAGAATTATGTTGCAGGCACAGTTTTGAACCATTAAAAGAAATCACAAACAGAAAACAGTGGACAAGACTTATTCCCAAATCCACTGAAAAATGCACAAAAAAAAATTCCCAATTTGAAAATTACCTGAGAAGTCAATTTCTTAAAGTGATTCAGTATTGGAGTGGTTGGTTGTGTGGGGGTTTAATCCCAAATCCACTGAAAAATGCACAAAAAATAGTCAACTTCACGAACCTTTCTATTTACAAATTCTCACTCGTATCACTTTGAAATCGAACAAAAGGATGGAACATCCTTAACAAAAATAGAGAGAGGAGTAAAGACTTACCGTCGGAGCTTCACTGCCGTACGATGCCAAACCCTAACAGAAGAGCGAGAAGGAAGAGGAGAAGTGAAGAGAGAGATAGAAGAAGAAGAGGAGAGAGAGAGAGAGAGAGGTGAAGAGAGAGATAGAAGAAGAAGAGGAGAGAGAGAGAGAGAGATGCGAAGAAGAGAGAGATGCGAAGAAAGCGACGTGGGTTTGAGAAAGAAACCCGAACAATTTTTGAGCAGAATTTTGATTTATAAATTAGAATTACGTGATTAAAATTATTTTTAATTTATATATATTTTTTATTAAAAAAATATTATAACGAATTATAAAATATAATTTAAATTAAAAAATAAATTTTTTTATCAAATATCATTTAAAATTTTATTTTTCTCGTGATTTTATTGTATAACTTTTCTCTTATTTTTTTCTTTAATATTTTTTTCCATCTCTTATATTGGTTCCAATTCCCAAACAAGAGAATATATTTTCCCTCATTTTTTTTTTTCTTTTCCTCCCTAAAATTCTAGTTCTAAATCTATCCGTTCATTTTTTTAATTTGAGATTATAATTTGAGTTAAAATGTAATTTTATATGAGAATTTTTTATTATAATAAAAAAATTTAGATGTGACTGTTTTTAAAATTTTTTTACTGTAATAAAATTTAAATTTTAAACTCAAATTTATGAATGTTTGTGTATAAGTGTTCAATTAGAGATGTTAAGTTTGTCGGCGCTAGCAAACCAGCACAGACATAAGTCATACCGTGTTAAAATCGAGACATTTTCCCTTTCATTTCGCTTATTCGAGTTTTGCTACAGTAAAAAGTTCTCACAAACAATCACATCTAGCTTTTTTACTACACTAAAAAGAATTCACTTTACTAACCAGTGATAATAATGAAGATTTAAAAAAATTAAATTACATGTTTATGCCTGAGGGAATTATATTGTTTTCTATATAGACTAGAAATTTTATTAAACTAGCATTATAAAAATAAAAACCTTCAGGTGTCTGAATAATAATATTAAAAACAAACGCATATATATATATATATATCAGAATAATAATTTTAATGTTTTATCTTTATAATTTATAGCAATATTTTCATAAGGATTTACTTCTTGTTTTCTTGGCGATCCAGAATCTTATAAAATTTGTTTCGGTAATCATAAAATTTGATGTAGAGAAAATTACTGAATTTAATATTAAAATGTATGAGTATGAATTTTTACATTTTATTATTAATTAATACTAATATTATTATTTATTAAAAAAATATTAATCAAAAGTAAGTAGAAAAATTCAAATTCATAACATCTAAAAAGTATTTGCTTATTTTGCCCAAAATAATAATGTTATAGCAAATAATATTCGTATTTAGCAAACAAAAATAAAAATAATTATCATAATAACACTCTTCAAAAGAGAGAAAAAAAAGAAAGAAATATTAAAAAAAAAGGAGAGAACTATTGAATTTATCTTTTTTAAGTAATATAATTATTTAAATAAAAAATATTAATCAAAATTCACGTAAAAATCTAGACTCGCAATTAAATATATATATATATATATATATATATATATATATATATAGACTGATGTAGTTTTTATCTGCTTTCTCCGTACTCACCCTATGTTGGGCTGCTCTCAGCCTGCATCCTCTTCTTCCCGTCCAATGGGCTCGTGCTTTGGGCTTTTGTACCCAAAGGAGATCCTGATAATGGCCGTGAAAATGTTGTTATTTTCCCGCCATGAAACTACAGTTAATTTACATTTCGTGCCACGCAAAACGGATAATATCAGAAACCGAGAAGAGAAAAAACCAGACTCTCAGTCTGATACCTTCAAACTCTCGTCTCGTCCACCATGGCCGCTCTTACTTTCGGCATCGCTTTCACTATCCCAGTCGTCCGCACGTCTCCGAAACCTCACCAGCTCCGAGCGGCCAGAATTTCCTGCGTCGGATGGGTATTGCTTTGAAATTCCACGCCTTTTTGGCTTTTTTTTTTTTTTTTTTTATCTACGTCCAATTTGAAAAATTATTCTCAATTTCGTTGTTTCTTCGAAGGAAGGATCCGGAAGGCCTGTTCGGGCCACCGCAGACGGGCCACATCGCTCGGAACGAGTTCAAGAGACGCCTCGAGAGGGACGCCGAGGCTCGGGAGGCTTTCGAACAACATGTCCGCGAAGAAAAAGCGCGTCGCCAAGCTCTTCGTCAAGTAAGTTTTTGAGGATTTTTTTTTTTTTTTTTTTAGGTTTTTGGATATTGTGATTGTGAATTTCGTAATGGCTGTTTAGCTGCTGCGATTTTTTTTTTTTTTTTTTTTCCTTTTTCTTTTTCCAGTCTCGTATTCCTCCTGATACTCCGGCGGAGCTTATTGAGTACTTTCTGGACACCGAAGCTCAGGAGATGGAGTTCGAGATTGCGAGGTTGAGGCGAAGGTCAGTGCTTTACTTCATTTCTGAGCGAATATGGAAGAGAATGCGAAATTTGAGAAATTTTTAGTGACTTCATATGAGGAAAAGCTCAAGTCATACTGGAAGTTCAGATTTTTACAAACTTGTTTCTTATCATGATGCATTATCGTCTTAATTAATCTGTTTTTGAATTGGAAAGTCATCGATTTTCTTGTCATTTTCTATAAGTAATAGTGCTATCATAACTTAATTGTATTGTTATTTCCTGGCTTAATGGATATTGTTATATTCTTTTTTCGAGGGAGGATATTGCTATATTCATTTCTGCACATTTTAGACGAGACTCTAAAATTTTGGGAAACTTAAATGGGAAAAGCTCAAGCGGAACCAAAAAAAAAAAAGAAAAATTCTATGAATATCGTCCCAATAGGATGCATTATTATCTTATTAGTTTGTAGACGAAACTTTCAATTAGCATAATGCTCTGTTTCATAATTGAAAAATTATCATACTTTTTTTTTTCCAATTTTCATAAGTTTATTGCCATTTAATTTATTGGATATAAAAAATCTTTATCTTCTTGTCCGTAAAATTGCTGAGAGAAAATACGGTGACTGCAGATTGGATCAGGAATTTTTTTCACACCTACAAGTAGAGCTGGGTCAGCTTCGGTTTGCGGTTTCTAAAACTGAGGTTCTTTGGTGAAATTGTAAATATGAGTTAGATCATGTGTGAGATGGTTTGATCAGAAGATTACCGATACAAAATTTATTTCTTATCAATGCTTTTCCTAGGATGTGGAGGATAGAGTGATCGAGCTGGAAGCATTGCAGAAAGCCCTTCTGGAAGGGACAGGTTTGTTAGGAGCCCAGAAACTTGTCATTTTGAGGAATCCTATGAATTCCCGTTTTGAGCCATTTTACATGTGAATTTCTAACTAGTAACTGAAAAAACCCATTGTGAAAATCACCATATCTGATATTTAGCATCTTTCTTTTTGGTGTAAACTTTTTGACCTGTTTGCTGAAATGCCACTACACTCCTCTCCAGAAGCGTATGATAAGATGCAAACCGAACTCGTAAAAGCTAAGGAGAATCTAGCAAAAATTTTGACATCAAAGGATGTGAAAGCAACTGTACGTGCTCCTCTTTTCGCTTCTCAAGACATCAATTAAACTCTTTTGACATTTTTTCCCTGCATATTTGATGTGATTTTTTTTCCTATACTGTAGTTACTGGAGATGGTCGAGAATAATGGACTTAATAGATCCTTATTGACCCTTCTTGATGAAAACTAGGGCTGGCAATTCGTGTTCGCGGGCCGTGTTCGGGCCGACACGATTTTGAGGTTCTGACATGGATTCTGAAATGAACACGAACACGACACGATTAATAAACGTGTCAAAAACCCAAACACGAACACGAACCGTTAAGAACACGATTTAATTGCGTGGCGGGCCAACACGAATAAAACACGTTTATGACCCGCCAAACTAATATTGTTCAAGAAATTTTAAAACAGTACAATTGGTAGGAAAAAAATGAAAATTGAATATAATGTTTCATGAAAATATATTTAAACGTAAGTTCCATTATCATCACCTTCTTTTACATCTCTCAAGTGATACCAATACAAAATGTATGCAAGTAACACAAATCTTAACCCCAACTACAAGAAGTCGGGTTCCATTATACTACTTGCACAAACTGTTCCATAGACAAAACCATTTAACCACTTAAATAAATACATTTTCCCATCAGCCATTCAAAAGAAAATTACAAATCAGTCTATAACAACCAAAATTACAAGACTTTCTGGGCGACCAAAAATAAGGTAAAAAAAAAGCGCATACCTTGAGCAATCCCAAGACCTTGGAGACCTCCTCGCCGATCAACCTCTTCTTCCAGTTGCTTTAACCTATTCATGGAAAAAGAAAACATTTTATTAATGAAATGAAATTTATAGCTTAGGCATGCCACAAGGAAATTCTTGTTACCTTCCATTGCATTTGAAGTGTTGAAGTTGTGAGAATTTTGAGATGAACCAATAGTGGGCTCATTGATGTCCAAACTAAAAACATCTTCAGTATCATCTATAGCTTCACGAATCGATTTGTTTTTTTCTACACAAAATAGATAACTTATATGGTTAAGACTTAAGATAATATAAGCTAAGAAAGTAAATAAACAAAAAAAAAAAGAAAAAAAACAAATATACCTTTATCTCCAAATCCAATCCCTAGTACACACCAATGCCTCAACTACGGTAGGGTTTAAGTGAACTCCTATATTGATCCAATACTGCGTCCTCCAACACTAAAAGCGATTCGGATGCTACGGTAGATATTGGGATACTTAGGATATCACGAGCCATGTAAGAAAGCTCGGATAACGAAACCGATTTCCTTTCCAAAATTCAAGAACATCCAACTCAACACTCCCTTGTACTCTTGGCTCATCCAAATAAACTTCTAACTCGATTTACGATAATTTTTGCTCTTGGCTTTCAAAGTTGTTGAACTCCTATAACCACAAAGATATAAAACAAGATGAAAAAAAGACAAATAAAGAACAATTAGTATTCATCAATGAATGTTAAATTAACAAAATCAACATATAAATATTCATAAACATAGTTACCTTCAATACTTTGGTTTGCCTCTGTAAAAACTTTTGTGCTGGGTTTTTAGCAATAGGAGTAGGAAGTGAAGTCACAACATTTATTGTAGAAACCTTGCCCTTAGAGTATTCAACAAACAACAACTCCAAATTTCTCTTAACTTCTAAAAATTGAGGTGACCCTTTCATTCCATAAACATTGCCATAAGCATAATCTACAAAATTCAACTTGTAACGAGGATCAAGCACTATCGCAATTGCCAATATCAAACTGAAATCTTTCCAATACTTCTCAAACTTGGTAAGCATTGCTTTTGCCATAGTAGACAAATATGCATCTTCACTTGTCTCGATTTCTTCAATGACAAATAACTTGTGTACAAAGTTGGAAAGTACAAGTTTGCATTGGGGTATTTAGATCCGAAAAACACAAGTAATATTATAAAAGGGTTCCAAAAATTCACAAAACCTTTTCCCAATCATATGGATTAGGAGGTCCTTGTAATTAGAATCACTCAATTCTAAATGACAAAATGCTTCGATAATACAAGACATCATCAAGCATGAGAAATGTTGAGTTCCATCTTGTAGGTACATCTTGCCTCAAACCTCTCTTAGAATCAAGACCCACAAGATTTACACACTCTAAAAACTTCTTCTTTCTAATTTGGGACCCTCTTACATATTTCACACTCTCACGAATCTTTTTAACCATGAATCAATATCTTTCAACCCCTCTTGCACTACAAGGTTCAAAACATGTGCACAACAACGAATATGAAAGAAAGAACCATCGAGAAATAAGTGCATTGTTTTCAATCAATCGATTCTTCAATAGATCAACGGACACATCATTAGCGAGGCATTGTCCAAAGTAAGAGTGAAAACCTTGTCTTCAATTCCCCACTCACACAATAATGCATAAAGCTTTTCGAGACAATGCAATACAAATTATGTGGTGATGGCATGAAGCAAAAATTCAAAATCCTCTTTTGCAATACCCAATCTTTATCAATAAAATGGGCGATTAATGACAAATATCCATACAGAACTATGGAAGTCCACAAATCGGGACGTCAAACAAATTCTACTGAGGGCTCAACTCCAACATAGATCTTATTCTTGCTTTTTCCCGAGAATACATTTTTTTGGACATCCGCCTTTAAAGTGTTTCTAGTTACCAAAGCTATCTCGGGATGCAAATATTGGTAAGTCGCCCTAATAGATTCATATTCAACAAAGGAGAATGGAAGGTCATGCAAAATGATTCTTTGTTGTTATCAATTCACGAAAGTGTTGACATCAAACCTTTTTTTGCACTCAACGCTAAAGACCCTTTGTCTTGTGACATCAATAGTTGGCCCACGTCACGCGTGTCTCTCACACATGATTCCATGTGACGTCGCATGCTTGTCCCATTCTTGCTATTAGCCATATACACCACACCACACTCCTTGCATTTGGCTTTTATCGATTTGGACCCATTGGAAGCCTTTCAAACTGGTTCCGGACAATGTAGTATGCTTCCTTTTACGTTTAGAAATGACGGTCGGATTCTTGGAATTAGCTTGAGGCTCAACATCCGCCTCCAATGCAATAGGTGCATCACCAGTTAGCAACAACAGAGATGCGGTAAAAACCGTCGACTCTACATTTACTCCAACACTATCTTGCAAATCATCCATCTACAAATCGGATCAAATGCACAAGAGAAAAGAAAAAGTTTGAAATAAAAAAAAAAAAAACAAAGCAGAAAAAAAAGAAAAAGTTCTTGTTGTTCACTTCTCCTCGGTAAATAAACAACACCCTTATTTGCTTTTGAGCTCATCAAGATCATGAACGTTCATGAATTTCATCACGTAGGCGAGACTACGAGAACAAATCCAGCAAAAAAAGTAGGCAACATTCATATATATGAAGTTCCTCAAAACCAATATGTAGGAACAAATCCAGCAAAACCAATCCCGAAAATCCTCAAACACTCATATATATGAAGTGGACCTACATCATTAATTATAAAAATAGGTGCTTTATCTGTATTCTAATCGGGTTGCATATAAGACCACCAAAATGCGAAAAAAGAAAGGACAAAGTAAAGGCAACATAAACACCATCCGTATTGTGTTGTTTGCAGTCAAACACCATAAGCACAAAGTAAAGTACAATGAATTTATATTATGTTGTTTGCAGTCAAATTATTCCCCGGAACAATTAGATCATATGAATTCTCCGGAATAAAAAAAATGTCAAATATGAATGAAGTGGAGAACATACCGGGAGAAATGAAGAGTTTGCGACCACTTCAAACTGTTGGAGACTCGAGAACAAATCCAAACAAACCAGCCAAGTCTAACTACAAATTCAAGAACAACTTTCAAAACAAAATCGAAATGGCGTTCGCCTCCCAAAACCAGCCAAATCAAGAAATAAAAAAAAAAAAAAAAATGAAAACTCCCGAGGGCTTTATGAAACGGAATCAATTCACCCCAAAAATCAATCCCAACGGTGAAGGTTGAACACAAGAAGCGGGTGGGTTATTTGAGGCGGTGGCGGTTTTGAAAAACAAAGTGCGGGGCCTGAGGAGGTTGAGGCCGGGCGGGAGAGACGAGGTAGGTGAGGACCGTGGGAGAGACTTGAGAGACCGTGAGGTGTGAGATGAGGCTTGAGAGAATGAGAGAGAAAAATGAGGCAGGATTTCTCACTTCTATTGAAAAACGGCCAAACGAGGAGAGGACATTAGAATTAAAACGGGAGACGGGAGGAGGACAGAGGAACTGACGGAGTGACGGTGGATATGGCCGCAACGGGAGAGAAGTAGAGAACAGAGAGAGGAGTTAAGTGTTAGACACTTAAGAGTGACTTAGGTTTTCCTTTCCTTTTCCGGTTTTGTCTTAAAAAAAAAAAAAAAAAATTGGGCATATTAAACGGGGGTCCGGTCCGGTCGTGCCGTGTCGGCCCGATAATGACACGTTTAATTAAACGTGAAAAATCATGTTTGGCATTAATCCAGCCCGCTTATTTTCGTGTTATTTAACGAAAAAATTAATAATCGTGCGGTCTAAACCCATTTATCTTGGGGTCGTTTCATGATCGTTTCATCGTGTCGTGCCTGAAATTGCCAGCCCTAATGAAAACATAGCAAATGCACATAGGGGCAACCAGGTAATAACTGTTTCAAAAGCCTTTTAATTTTCATTATCTTGTAAAGTAGTATACGTTGAAACACTGATAATTTTTAGAGTGTAGAAAACATGGAAAGTATGAAATTCAGATTCTAGTTCTGGCATCATACTATTACTACCTAAAGTTTTACCCTTCTCCAACTTCACATGGACATGCAAAACTCCTGTATATATCTTGTTTTAGTTACAACTTTATATAGAATCGTATGTTAGGAATTGCTTACTTGAAGCAATCCGGGACGGATTGAAGGAAAACGATTTGAGGCTTATTGCTAGTCCTCTCATGATTGAAAGACACTTTTAATTTCAGCTTTCCTATATATTGCACTGGCCACTGAGCTATTTACATTCACATGAATCCAACTTGCAGAAAAAAGCAGCTGAATTCATGGAAAAGGTTCGAGGAGCTATCCTGAAGTACATTACAGTTTAGTTCTCAGGTGATGTATATTATCTTTCTGATCACTTTGGTTCGTGTCATATGTTGCTGATTTGTCAAATTCACTAGTTCATGTTTTTGACAGAATCAGTGAAGGATTGTTAAACACACACACACACACACACACACACACACACAAATATATATATATATATATATATATATATATATATATATATATATTGAACTGAAGGATTGTTATATCATAAACATGTTTTGAAGTTCAAAAGTACATATATTAAAATCATATTTTCTTTAATCACAGTAGAATAGTTCTCTAGTTTCTCTATCTCACCTCAGGTAATTGTGATGATTGAAAAATCATTTTTTCTTCCTATGGTCAACGGATGATAATCTGAAATATGCAGAGGGACTAGTTTTTTAATCCGACTACTACCTAACAGATAGCTCCTTTCATTTCAATGCTTGGGTGTCTTTTTCATAGTCGACACAGCGTGGAATGGAACAATTTATTCTATGCTCAGCAAAAATCAAATCATTTTCATTAGGAACAAAAAAGATTAAACTATATGCAGAATATGGTCACTGATTTGGAAAGCACTGAAACAACACTAATTTCAATAAATACAATATATTGCACTAAGCCTCTTTTGCTTTGTAAAATATGTAGGCTGGACCAGTGTATGATGGGCAGCTGTTGTGGGCAGCTGTTGAAGACTTCTGTGCTGGTAGACAAGAAGCTTGAGCTTTGGGAAAGTTCACATATAATGTTCAATAAAAAAAAAGTAACTTGTGTGAGCTACATCAAGTCCACTTTGAAGATGAAAACTTATTCGGAATTCAAAATTTGAGTTATGGGCAAGCAATGGAGAAAATTGGAGTGGGCCCAATTATGTCTCAGCTTGAGAGGTAGTAGAGGTAAAGTTATGGTGTATTGGAGGTATTGGAGGGGCCAACCTTACCATAGGTGGGTAAGTTGATCAATTGAACCCATGTCCTATGTACTTAATTATGATGTATCTTATACTCTTTTTTTTTTTTTTTTTTGTTGCGCTCTGAAAAGAATCTTTTACCTTGAAACTAGAAAGGAAGTAAAAATAGTTTTGTTGCCACAAAAGCTTTGTAAATATGATTCTTGGAGAGTCGTGTCACTATTCTATTTATTATGTTGTTGCGTCCTTATCTACTAGGAAGGTACATGTAATTGGGGCCACAGGCTACTTTATTTTTAGCAAGTTTGCGAAGTTTGTGTGTTATTTTATTAAGGAAGAGATATATATTGCCCCGTGAGAAAGTGTCTAGAACCATCCCACAAGGATCAGTACCAAAGGGGACCATGGCCTTCGTTAAATTTCTCCTTGATCTGGCCTATCTCACACTTCCAGAGCAGTAAAAACTATACATATTATATATATATATATATATATAGTTTTCCTAGCTGTGAAACAACAAATTCGTTTGTCCGTAAGGTCGTCTTCTTTAATTGCAGAACAACTTGCTATAAATATACATTTATTACCTGAATTTATAATATTTGTTGCACTTATTACCGTTGAGCAGCATTTCAGTACTGTGCTTGTCTCGTATGCTTGGCCTTATAGATTATAATGAAGCACACGGCATCTTTGGTGGAGCTTAAACGGATTACTTAGCCGTACGTTTATGTTATCATTACTACATGTGGTAGAACAGAAGATTTCAGATTCTGAAGTAAACGTTACGCTCACGTTTCATTTTTGCACTAGAATCATATCATATTCCACAAAGTATGACTATTAATTAGATAGTTTTGTATTTTATGACAAAAGTCCAAAATAAAAAGAAAAGGTTTGTTCAGCGTTACTTTTTTAAACTTGTGTTTTGCTATTGAAAAAAATAAATAAATAAATAAATAATCATCGGTGTCATTCCAATCTCAATCCCTTCGCAGAAATTGAGGGACCCACCAATGGGACAAGAGTAACAAGGAATTATCATAACATATATAGGTATAGAAACTTCCACACACAGATTCATTTCATACCGTGTGACCACCACTCGTATCCATACCGATACCGGATCTCTCCAAATCAGAAATGGCAAGACTTGGCATCTCACTCCTCCTCTCAACCCTTGTAGTCCTGATCATGGCAGCCAATATGAATATGGCGAACTCTACCAATACAATCTCCAAATCACTCAACACAGAGTCATCAACCCCCACAAATTTCATCAGAGCATCATGCAAAACCACAGCCTACCCTGCACTCTGCGTCCAGTGCCTCTCAGCCTTCGCAAAGCAGATCCGACGAAGCGAGCGACAACTCGCGCAGACCGCCCTAACGGTGAGCC
This sequence comes from Morus alba, assembly GCA_012066045.3. Taxonomy (NCBI): domain Eukaryota; kingdom Viridiplantae; phylum Streptophyta; class Magnoliopsida; order Rosales; family Moraceae; genus Morus; species Morus alba. The sequence continues at coordinate 16,156,834 of CP050235.2, forward strand.
TCTCCAGGGCAAGATCAGCTTCACACTTGGTGTCAAAGATGACCAGGGTCAGAGGGATCAAGCCAAGGGAGTACCAAGCCGTGAAGGACTGCATAGAGAACATGGGGGACACCGTTGACACGCTTAGCCACTCGGTTCGGGAGCTCGGCCAAGTGGGGCGGCAGGACTTTGTGTGGCACATGAGCAATGTCCAGACATGGGTTAGCGCTGCTCTGACTGACGAGAACACTTGTCTTGATGGTTTTTCTGGGCGTTTCATGGATGGGAATGTCAAGGCCGCTATAAGGAGAAGAGTGGTCAATGTTGCTCAAATCACTAGTAATGCTCTTGCCTTGGTTAATCGCTTTGCTTCCAAACACAGGCCTAATTCCATTCCTGCTCATCATGAACGGCCTTGATTACATTCAAAATACTACTTTTTCACTACTACTGTCAGTTAGATTTTTAAATCTGACTTCATATGTATGACTATATAGAGTGAGGCGATCTTATGTAATCTGGCTTGTGTTTTTTATTTTGATGTGAACGTGTAACATACTTTAAAGTCTTGAAATTAAGTAAGCTTTTTGTACCGAGGTTTTGTTTTGTGTATTATATATATTTTCGGACTTGGTTTCTCTAGCTACTGCTATTTTCAAGTCAGTTAATCTTTTAGCAGCTCAGAGCACCCCAACCAATTAACCACGATTTTGCCTGCTTGACTGTGGTTTACTTTATCTAGTTTTCCAACTTTGTTTTCTTCTTCTTTTTCAGTCAGGAAAAACATGAAGAGAAAAGCTAGAATATAAATGAAAAAACGGTTTCTCTCATTTTCAGTTTTCAAAACGAATTACAATATATACACATATACATCATGTATATATAAACAAAGTGATGTTTAAGGAGAAATCCAAAAAATTGGCAAAATATAATCTGCACCTTAACCAGTATAAACAAAGCAGAATAGCTTCTGTTTGTTTGTTTCTTGATCTTTTTGTTTCATTAAGTATTCTTTCGTTATCATATTCGTCCATCTTTAATGTATGAATTCTTTTCCCTTAGTATTGAATAAGGGAAAGTTTTAATCTTCTCTTTTTTTTTTTTCTTTTAAAATAATTATTATACTCCAGAATCATATTCTTTAGAGATACATTTTATGATATTTATACGACAAATACCTAATCTATGGGCCATACGAAGCATAATCACGCTACAATTAGGCCGCATTCCGCGGAATAATTATTTAAAAAGTAGTTTTAATTTAAGAAAATAGTCGTTTCCCATTTGATTTTTTTATATATGTACTTGTCATCACTTATGTTTGTCTAACTTTAGGGCTGCTGCCTCTACCTGCAGACCACCAAATCTGACTGTAGTCACCAAAACATAAAAAGACTCGAATACTTTATTCAGAGGCTTATCTTCTTAAAGCCTTTTGCGATATGTCTAAATTAAAGTTGATATATCCCTGTAATAACATTCATCTATCAGCCAAAAACGACTGTGAAATGGTTCCTAGAGTCACATGAGTAGTGATCAAGAGAAAAAACGTGGTAATTATTGAAAGGTCACAAATTATGGCACCAAACATTAACCACCGAATACAGTATATACATACACCCAGCCGTTACCTCTATTTTCTCCGTGATTAGTATTATTAACTGTAATCCGTGTGATTAGTATTATTAGCTGTAATTCGTTAGTACCTTCTTTATTTTTCAAGATTTTGTCCTTCATTTTGCAACAGTAATTTCCTCAGAGTATTAGATTTTTAGAAGTCTGATCAGATTGTATTAATTCTCATGAATCTCTTTATAAAGAATGTGATTCATTATTGTACGCAAGTCAATCTTTCATTTCAGTGGAGTAAATTAAATTTTTTTTAACAAATTATCTTAATAGACCATATAAAAAATATATTTATTTTAATGAGGGCATATATTATTTTTGTGAGAATTTAAGTTTAAAATTTTAAAATTTTTAAAAGTACTATTTCTTTCAAAAAAAAAAAATTTGAGTGGGGGTACTTAAATCTGCCACCGATTGTATGCTAAACAAAATACTTCTGTCTCTCTCTCTCTTAGAATTGCTTGATATACTATAGACTTCGAACTCAAGCCTGGTTAATTTTACATCAAACACTCCCACTTATGGGTAAGTCGATAACAGACAAAAGTGCGATTACATGTTAACTAGAAAGCTCAATTTAAAAAAGAAAAAAATTAAAGCAACTCAACACATTCTTATAATTTTAAAGATGATATAAAGAATGTAACTAAGGAGTTTGAACATAGTATTTCTTATTTTGATAATTAATTTTCAATTTTTTTAAAAAACTTTTCCGCTATCAAATTTTAACTACCAAAAGTTTTTAGTAACAAAAACAATTTACTATCAAAATTAAGGGTTCTGCTACCAACTTTTGGTAGTAAAATATCGGAATTCTTGTATTAAGGCATCAACAAAAGTTTTATATTTCTCCTTTGAAAAAAAAAAAAAAAACAACAGCAACAGTTTTATATTCAGCGGATTTTAATACTTCTATCATAGGAAAAAAAATGGGAAAGCAAAGTTGAAGCACTTGCTTCATTAAAGCTGAATAAATCGAGGCCGGCACAAAGTGATATCACTGATTTGTGGACCATGTGAAGCTCAACTGCAAAGAATTATTTTATTTTATTTTATTTTATTATTTTTTTAAAAGTTGGTATAAGACAGGACCTAAAGAGAGGCCACATGGAGTTATCTGAGATATTCTCATGTCTGATCACTCTTGGGCATATGCATGCTAAACCATCTGAAAAAAAAAAAAAAAAAAAAAAAAAAAAAAAAAAAGGATAGGCAAATGAAAGCCCTTCTTTATCTGACGCTCCAGCCCTTTTAAAGTGGAGAGTCTAAAAGCATCATTATAGGGCCTCCTAGCTACATTAATAATACTACTTTGTTAGTGAATAAAATCCCATATCTATAAAGTTGTCCCTATGTAAATTTTCTTGTAGGGCTCAGCAGCTTTGATCAACTTTTTGTCCTATCAACTGGAATTGCGAAATGACCCATACAAAGGTAATCAGGTGGGACTGATTGGATTCTTGAACTTGACCGCCGAATTAATTCACATTAGCGGCCAAGTTTATCCTCTCATGCATGTCTTGACCTACTAATTAAGCATAAAATGTCACATTTTTTTTTTTTGTTCCCTTTTTGTTTAGGTCAATATCAACTAAATCAAAGGTGATATCAAATTCACCAAGATACGACATATGACGCAATTTAAAAATATGTTCTAAAAAATTACGGCCTTTAATGTATTTGATATGTACATTTTTCTGTTCAGGAGAGCACACTTGAAAAATCTTTTTTTTTTCTTTTAAGTACAACAATCGAATATCTTTTGCTTGTCGTGTATCATTTACCTCGTTTATGAGAAAAGGATTAGAGAACCTATCAATATTCCATATAATTAAGTATAAAATTGTAGTTGCCCATTTGATTTGAATAAGAATAAGTTTGGATTATTATTACTCCTAATAGCAATCTAAATTTTGCAAGGAAGTTGCCCATTTTGCTTGAGTAAGAGACTAATCAGACAAAGTTAATTGTATATGCTCTAATTAGGAGTAGCTATTGGATATTTATATAAGGAAAGACCTTTCGTTAATATTTTAAATTCATTAATACTTTGAACATTAATCAAAACCTTGCGTCATCCACACAAGTAACTTTAAAATTTGCCTCTGCTTCGAATTTTGGCTATCATGTTATGTCGTTTTCAATTCATGCACTAAATGTTAATGATTTTTTTGGGTAGAATGAAAAAAAAAAAAAAAAAAAAAAAACCCCCAATCAGTTACTATTTTTTACAGTCAGGACCATATATAAGAACTTATTTCAAAAAAGTAAAAAATTATTAGATGTTGGTGGAAATCTAACGGTTCAAAATTGTGCAATGTCTACAATATATATTTTTACACCATGCATGAAAAAATATCAATCGACTTTATATCTCCTTTTTTCTCTTGGGTTCCAAAACGTGGGAACAGTGAACCCCAATCCTTTTTATTATAAAATAGGAACCCTTCTTCCAAGTTTTCCCAAAACATTCTCACAAGAAATCAAAAAAAGAATAAAAAAAAAATCTAGTGAAGAATGGACTATATGATAAAACTTTCAGCCTTTCTTCATGTTCTTGCAGCTTTACTTATTCTCCAACTATGCAACCACACAAACCTATGTTATTCTGCCACACCAACATTAGTCCCTAACAAAACCTACGTTAATTACATAAAAACATCATGCAATTTCACAACATATCCCAAGCTATGTTACAAATCTCTCTCAATCTTCGCAGCCAAAATCAAAACCAACCCCAAAGTCTTAGCACAAACCGCTCTCAACGTATCCCTTGCAGCCACCGAAACGACATCAGTTGTACTGAACAGATTGTCCAAAACGCAGGGCTTGAACCCCGCGGAATCTGCAGCCCTGCGTGACTGCATAGAGCTCATCGACGACTCGTCGTACGAGCTCCAAGGGTCGATGAGCGAAATGCGTCGGCTGGCAAGCGAGAACTTCGGTTTTGGAATCAGTAATATACTCACCTGGGCTAGTGCTGCTTTGACCAACTGTGTTACTTGCATGGATGGCTTTGAAGGGAATGACAACATTATGGATGGAGAAGTGAAGGACAGTGTTCTTAGGCATGCAAGGAAGGTTTGTCGTTTGACGAGCAATTCTTTGGCTCTAGTGAACAGCTATGCCTCAGGTCCAGGTTGAAGTTGTTGGCTTTATTGGTTGATTTTTTCTGTTTGGTTCTCGAGAAAAAAAGACGAGGGAAAGAATTTCACTAGTACCCTTTTGGTCATGCCAAGGCAGGTACTGATTATCTACAAGGTGTGCGGGTATGTTATTATTAGATAGTATTGTTTTGGCATAAATTAGTCGTCAATAATTTAATTATTGGGCTTAAGTGTGTAGATGTTCTCATGTATGTGTATGTATGTATTAATTATGCGTGGACTTTTTTTTTTTTTTTTTTTTTTTAAGGGAATTTATATGTAGATTGTTGGTAATAGATTTAGAATTTGGAGAATGATGGCAAAAACGTTATTAATAAGCGTGCAATAACTAGCCTTCTATTTGGAAAGTGTGCTTGTATGTAGTACTGTCCATGAAAATTACTGTATTCATTATATATAATTACTCGTAAAATTACGCTTATAATTGTGGGGTATAGTATGTACGTAATTTTAGATCTTGTCTTTAGAGGCAATCTTTTTGTGTATTTTTTTATGTGTGAATTGTATATAACTAGCCTTTTACTTGAAGAAGTGCTTGTATTGTATTATTCACGTAAATTAATGTATTGATCAAGTTTCTCGTATAATTGTGTAAATTTGGTTATAAACTACTTTTGAAATTTAGTGATTTATATGTACTACTTTGATGTGCAAATTGGACTTAAATTTTCCAAAAAAAAATATATATATATAAATGTACATTTGAATTCCAAAAAAATAGTGACATTCGTCTAAATCACCCGTATATATAATTAAGGCTTTTTTTTTTTTTTTTGTTTAGAATCAGATTTAATTTCTGTCCCAACTGGACCATACACACACACACACACACACACACACACACACTAGTAGGACTTCATGAGTGAGCTACTCATGGAGACATAAAATATTGTCCATGCAACTTAAAGATCAAACAATTCATGACATGCCTATATATATATATATATATATATATATATATATCAATTGCCAGCATAATCAAAGTCTTTCAGCTATAAAAGCTTAAAAGCCTTTAAACATATATTGCTGTCAATGTCATGAAGCAAGTTTCCATGCCACTGGTTAAGAAGAAAACACAAAAACTGCTATTTAGTTTTGACTGACTCTGTGACTATAATAGATCATTCATGAAACTCACAAGCCAGAAGAGATCAAAGAGATCAATTTGATTACACGCCAAATAATAATAATGTGAAAGATGGAATCAAACTATCAAGCAAACTAAAATAAAAATTGCATGACATTAAATATTAGTGCATTACATCAGAATTCAAAAAAGTGTCATCTAAAGAAATACAAAAGATGCATGCTTCATTTATCAAGCCCATAACCAAAGTCCAAATTAGTAGGAACTAATTAAAATCCAATGGGTGTATTGTTCAGTACTCTTAGCCCAAAAGGATAACGTTTAATGCACGGAAATCCACGTATAAAACACAATAATTAAATATTGGATTTAGACATATATACCATTGAGGCATTCATTATTCACATAGTGGTAGTTGTTATAAGCACTTGAAAAGTTGCTTTTGCGCTTCAACTAATTAAATTGGAGGTACGTGTTATTATAAGCCTATATATGAGATAAAAGTTTCTTTATATATATATATATAATATTATATTTAAAAAAGAAGAATAATAACCTGTTTCTTCCATGTTTCATTAAATGTTTTGGTACCACTTAACCAAATTTTAAGTGGCACTATTAGATTCGTGTTTTATATAGGGTATATATATATATATATATAATACACTATTTTTAACATTCTAAAATGAAACATGGAAGAAACAAGTTGGTTTGATATTCTTCTTTTTAAATATATATATATATATATATATATATATATATATATATATATATATATATATATACATTTTAAGTCCCTTTCTGAAAGATCCACCACTGGAAAAGCCAGCTAACTATGGGTCCATGGGCAGGGTCCGAGTGTCAAAATTCCACAGCCTTTATAATTGGGCAAAGTCACTATTTATATCTTTTTATTCAGGATTCAATCAAGTTAATCCACCAATTTTGCCACTAATACCAAAGTAACATAGTTTCGGAGCACCTTAAATTTACATAAAAAGCCTTCCCTAATTCATTAGTCCAAGAGTTTTTGTTTTTCATATCTTTCCTAGTTTTAGTTTTAAGTACATTGCTGTTTTTGTTTTTTTTTTTTTTTTTTTTTTTTTTTTTTTTTGGCTGAATTGCTCAAGTGTTTTCACAAAAAGTTTATCTCCTCTGTTGAAACCTATTAAAGTAGACCACGCTACGTTTCCTTTTTTTTTTTTTTGTGGACATTAGGTTATAACCTTATTAAGCTTAATTATAAAAGTATAGACCAATAATATGCAAAATAACTAACTTTTAACTAATTATATGTGGACACATCAACTCTAAGTTCAACAAAAAAAAAATTATATTGCTTACATATACATGACTTTCATGTGACCAATTTTAGCACAGTTCTTAGCACAAAAAGATACTCTATCCGTACTGAACAGTTTTGGCTCTTAACATCTTTTTATTAAATTCTGTTCGAATCACATTTTTTAAAAAAAAGTTTTACTTTAGGCGAAAAGTTCTATTTAAATCACATGTATAAGATATTGTCAGTTTTTTCATATTTCCTTATTTTTGACATGATTTTAACCTGGTAGAGAATAGTTTAGAAAATGTCTTCAGTTTGGCGGCCGAATAATCCGGTATTTTTTATTCACTTGTATAATATTATTTATATGTTCTTAAAATACTCACTATTTGTCAAAGTGTATCACTCAATAAACTAATAATCTATCACCGTATTATAAGTAACCTTCTTCAATGCTACCAGCTACCACGTTACACCAAAAAATTACAAGTTTTACAACCTACCGAACCGCAAGACTGTCGAACTTAAGACCATCCCTAATCTTTTATACCCCACTCCATAATCCTCCCAAATTTGAACAGTATAACTAGTCCTACTTTAACTTTTCAATCATCCTCTGTAATTTCACGTGTATCAATGTTCACCCATGTGCATGAGAGTTGGTGCACTTTCATCACTCATTGTCTTTACGCAGCACCACATACACCACTTTTTATACACTATAAATAGGGCTTCTTATTTCTCTCCACACCAAAAGCCTTCATCATCATCATCATCATCAAATCATCAAATTTATCAATCATCCAAAACTCACTTTTATCTTTCAAAACATGGAAAACTCCTATTCTCTCTCTCACAAACCACCAACAATACTCCTTCTTCTTCTCTCAACCAACCTCATGGTTATGATGATCAACATCCCAATGATCACCTCAACCAGACCTGTCGGAGAACATGATACAAACACCCAGTTCGTCAAAACCTCATGCGTGGCCACCTCGTACCCGGACCTCTGCTTCACAACACTCTCATGCCACGCCTCCCAAATCAAACGCAACCCTAAGCTTATGGCCACCGCGGCTCTCTCCGAGACTCTCAAGACGGTGCGTTCCGCTACCACGGCGATGTCGAAGCTGTCGAAAGCCAAAACCCGGCATGGCTTGATGCCGAGAGACGCCGAGGCGCTGAGCGACTGCGTTGAGGAGCTGAGAGACTCGGTGGAGGAGCTGAAGAGGTCTATAGAGGAAATGGGTGTTGGGTTTCGGAAGAAGGAGAATAATGGGACGTCGGAGTTTGGGCTCCGAATGAGTGATATTGAGACGTGGGTTAGTGCGGCTTTGACGGATGAGGACACTTGTGTTGATGGGTTTTCGGAGAAATTCATGAATGGAAGTAGTAGTAGTGAGATCAAGAGCACTGTGAGGGGACACATTATGAATGTTGCTCATATGACTAGCAATGCCTTGGCTCTTGTTAACCACTATGCTCTTCTTCATTCTTGAATATATAATATATAATTATTATGTATATGTTCATATATGCTTTTTTATAATAAAAAGTCCAGGGATGGGGTGATGACGTTTGCATACTCTTTCGGGCGGTATAAAAGAGCTCTCCAGACATTGATAGGTAATAATGTTCATTAAAAGCTCTGCGGTGAGGCTCTACCCTTAACAAGGAGTATGTTATCTCAGTCGCATCGAATATCGAACGTGCTATCAGTAAGGAATATGTAGGGGATTTTGCTTTTGTTTGTTTGTTTGTGTTTTTCTAACTTTGTTTGTAAGTTAATTAAAATGGTTTGTCTTGTCACGGGGCTAGAAAATTGGCAATTCTTTTGCCAGTAGCTAGCCCCGGTTATTATTGATGTAGTTGTAGCTTGTATTTAGCGGGATTGTACTGGTGATTGTGGTTAAAGTGTGACTTTAATCACCTAATTATATGTTTGTACCTATTCTCAAAATGTAAAAATGGCCTTGATATGTAGTGAAGAAATCGTCTTTTTTTTTTCTTTTTTTTTTTTATGCTTACCACGGGTACGTTTCCTCGATTTGTGCACTTCTCCAGCTGACAAGAATAGAGAAGAACGTGAACTAAAGTATTTTGTTGTGTTTGTGGGAATTCTTTCACTAATTATATCAATTTGACATGTCTCAGATTTATCTGTTAAACAAGACTTTACCAATCACTTTTAGTCTGCAAAATACAGAACGCTTGTTGCTCGTACAGGAACTTTGTGGTCTCTTTTTGCTGTTTTCACGTGATGACAACTTGGCCCACTCAACATGTAACTACATCTAGCAAGTTTCACTCATGAACCATGGATATCGAAACTAGACTCATTTAATAAAAAATAAAAATGAAAGACATCCTTACTATCGTACCATCCACAGAATCTAGTAAAGCATTAATTTTAAGCAGGTTACATCGGGTTAATTTGTCACCCAACAAATGGCAATAGATGACATAGCCTTATCCTTCTCAATTCTATTTCAACCCCCAAGTTCATCACAAGGCATGAACTAGCTATATGCAATGATTTTCTTTCTTCATGCAGCGATTTGATCTGCTCTAGACAAGGTTACCAGACGAGGCACATATCAGACTATAAACGAAACCAGAAATTGAGCAATATGAGGGTACAATTTATTTTGCTAGAAATTCAGCCAATGCCACATACCCTTTACACATTGTTGGTTAAGGTGCATTGTTCTGGCAGAATACTGCTCAAATAGTTAGGTTGAAAATTCAATGCAAACTATAAATAAATATAGGTTTGCTTTGCTTAGACTTTTTGGGAGCTTCGAACAACGGTTAATAACTTGTTGGGAAGTATCCTCAAAAAGAGGTTTAAAAAAAAAAAAAAAAAAAAAAAGAGTCAATTTAGTGATGATTTATAGTGCACTACACTACTTTCGCGCACATGCTTTGCTACTATCAATCTTTATGAGAAGGGCCAAACTTGCTTCTAAAGTGGCCAACACAAGTTTATAAGTTAGCTATTCCACCTATATTTGGGGCTGCATATTCATTTGGACCCGCAAAAGAGATAAATCCTCGACCAATCATATTTATCCTTGTCCATGCTTATAAACAGTTAAAGGATTACTTATAGTGAACATATATAGAACATATAATACAGATGGTGGAATGATATATATATCTATATTCCTCTTTGGTATTTTCAACGATAAGAAATTTTTTTTCTTAAGATATAAAGAAGAGTATGAGATTCTTGTTTAATTGAGGTACGAGAAACTGACCAAAGAGAGGCTGAAAGAAGAGTTACTTGGGAACTCAACTGTAACACCTCGAAGAATTAAATAAGATTAATTAAAATAATTAAGATTTATTAGTGTGCCTAATTTAATTTAATTAATTGATTACTATTTAATAAATGTTTTTGAAGTATAATTTAAATAATTCCAATGTATTTAAATATTCTCAGTAATTTAATTTTAACCCAAAAATGTGTATGTGCACATTTTTGGACTGTCGTTTTAAATGTTTGACACCTAACCATTTTTCCTTTCTTTTCTTTCTTTCCTTTTTCCTTTTCCTTCCTATCCATCTCTCTCTCTCTCTCCACTCCCGTTCTCTCTCTCTCTCTCTCTTCCATTTTTACTTCCAAATTAACCGGATTTCGAACCAAAGAGGAATTTCAAGAAGTTTTCAACGTCAAGAGAATGATTCAAGAGTAAGATTTCTGAAAAACCTCTCTTGAATCTCAAGTTTTTGGGATTTAAAAACTTATTTTTGGTTTGAAATAGATTTTGATGGTTTTTTAGTAAAACCATGGTAGAAATTGGAGATCTTGGGTTCTTTAGACTTGATTTAATACCTAGAACCCGGATCTAGTGGTTTTCCTTTAAGATATTTTGATTTGGAACTGAAATCATAGGTTTTTGGGCTGATTCCACGAGTCTTTCTTCGCCTGCTATTCTTCTGGTCGACCAGACTGCATTGGTCTACCGGTCGACCGCATACACACCACTGGTTGACCGGTGGTGTTGCACTGCTCTATCACCGATCGACCGGTGTACATGGGGTTTGACCATGTTTTGACCCTGATTTTTTAAAAGAACCCAAATTAGCTTCATTTGGGAACCTAGAGTAAATGGATTAGCATGTTTAATCCATGTTTTGGAATTAAAACCTTTGGAATGATGATTTGAAATATGAAATTGAATTATGGCACACTAATAGGAAATCAAAGGATATAATTGAGACTGAATTGCTTTAGGAATGAGAATTAAATCCTAAAGTGTTGTCTTATATTAATGTTAGCTGAGGACTCAGATTGAGAGGCTTGAGGAAGTAAAAGCCGGGATAGTACACCGCTAGCCACAAGTTTGATATTTACGAGGTAGGATTTCTTACCCTTTCCTTTGTGAGCTTGTCTTCCGGGGCTTGTGACCTTGCAAATGTTTTAAAGAAATGACATGTTTGTGAAAGAAAAACATTTTAAACCCTCATGGCTTGTAGTAGATTCTAGGGAGTATAATGAACTGTTTCACAAAGTTTAATGAATATTTATTAAGACAAGAGATCTTGCAAATCGGTAAACCGACTGATGGCCTAGATAGGATGTGGAGAGTGCATCATTGGGGGCAGGACCCGAAACTCAGCCCAGGGGTGATGGCTTGTGCATTTAGTTGTGTAAGTAATTTATCATAATATAAATTACTTGCTGATGCCTGTAATACGGAGATTTTCAGTTATATTTCCTTTGAGAAAAGAATGTGAGGTTCCAACTGTTGTGTTGGAACTGAATGTCTATATTTATTCATTTACTTACTCATTTATTTACTTTTTTACTCATTTACAAAGTTATTTCAAAATATATCCTACTGGGCCTTTCGCTCACGTTTTATTGTTTTATAAATTTTAACCCCTCCTAGGCGACTCTAGGAGCAGTGCGGAGTAGCTGAGTTGCTACCACCTGATTTTGGATAGGATTGTGATCATCCTCCCTGTGTACGAATGTAAGAATTGTAAAATTTCTGTAAACTCTGATATTTTGATTTCTAGACTGTGGTTGATGTCTATAATGTTTCATTTACATGTTCATGTATGTACAATACTGAAGATCATGTGGATAGTTCCTGTGGGTGTAGCTCTAAACAGTGTTAGAGGCTTGGGTTTTAATCTCTTTCTTAGAATGTACCTTTCAATTAAATGGGAGGCTTGTTTGGGAATTTTCTTAAATATTTTACTTTATCTCCTAATCGAGCCTCTACGTCACCACTCCGGCCTCGGGCGTGACAGTAAGAACATAGTAGAAAATGCAACAAAAGAGTAACTTATTGTCGTTTTGTTTTAAATGGTGTCATTTGTCAAATACAATGTCGTATTTGATCTTACTGTCGTTTCCTATATTGTCGTTTCTAACCTTGTGGTGTTTTCTCCTTTACAATAACTGCTGTCCCTTTGAAAGTTCATCCTCCTTTATGGGATGTATTCCTTTATCCACTGTAGGATGTTATTTAGTGGTACTGCCATTATATTGGAATTGTTTTCCCTATGTTGTCGATTTGTAAGTTTATCGTCGTTGAAATGTTGCCATTTATTTGAGATAGTTTCGTTTCTTGTTGTTGTGGTTTGGATGATGTAGTGTGGTTAGATTTCATGTCTTCTTTTCAGGAACATATCGGTTTTATGCTAGAGGTACTACCGTTAGGTGAAATATTGTCGTTTATTGTATGTTGTCATTTACGGTTCGTGTTGTTGTTTCGAAAGCATTTTAGGAAAATAGAAAAAAGAAACCTCGTAATTGACGCTTCATGTGATTCCATTAATTTTTAGACGAACTCTCTAAAGGAAAGACTAACTCTGGTTTTCTGCAAAATTTATATTGCGTGGTATGTAAAACTAAAATGTTGAGGGCCACATATTGGAATTGAGGCTATACTATGGCGGTTATTTGTGAAAATAACCTAACAATGTTATTGTCTTTTCCTAGGATGTGATATCGCTTAAGAATATTTGTCATTTGCTTGAAATGTTCTCGTTCTTCACAATGTAATCCTCGTTAAAGGATGTTTTTCGAGTTACTGTTGTTTGGAGGAAATGCGTAGTGGTTTATGTGTTTGCCATGTTTTCGTTTATGGCAGATGGTCGTTGACTCATTTGTACTGTTTATCATGATATCGTCACTCTTAGGCCGTCGTTTCCAGGCTTACTGCTGCTTGGAGGGAATGATGTCGTTTTGCAATATTGTGTCGTTTTTAATACTAACGTCGTTTTCATAATGTGTTGTCGTTTTCAGGGGAAATGATCGTGTTTCAAAATTGTTTGCGTTCAGTTGCAAGTGTTTAATAATCCTGCGTCTCTGGCTCTTTGGTTCCAGTTATTGCACGCGCCTCCGCGTCCAAATATCTCCCTCTCACACTCACGCCTGAAATTTTGAAAACGCCTACTAGGACGGAGTGAAAAAACGACAAGCTGTCCAGAACCATAAGAAACATATTAATGCAAAAATACAAAAATAATTACGGTCAGGGAAGCTCAGATTTTTCATTTTCTTCTAGTTAAAAAAGAAAAACAAAGAATGAACCTCGGGAATCCACGTTAGTACGCAGCAACAAACCGCATGAAAGTCTCCAAAAACGACAATGGGAAGCCGAGAATTTGATGAAGACGTGTGCCATTGCAAATATGCATGGACATGGACTATTGTAGCACACAAGTGAGTTGTGGAGTGCCGGTTATTTAGGAGTGCGTAAGTCTAAATTTTATTTTTATTTTTAATAAATATTTTTATTTTTAATAAATATTTTTTTATTAATGTAATTATTTAATTAAAAAAATTTAAATTAAGAATAAAAATACTGACTCGAATATTTGTCAATTACAAGAAATATTTGTTAATATTACCCGCTTGAATTCGGACGGGACTTGGGCGTCTAATGGGCTTCTTCACTTTGAGGATGTTAATGTTTGAGCTACGTGGCCTCTTCACAGCCAACGTCTTTCGAGGCCGCAAATTATTCAATTAATTTGCTTCATTTGACGCTTTTAACCAGCGGAGTATGCAAAATTACATAACTACCATTCCTTTAATTTTCTCTTTTGGGGTTGAGAAAGAAAAATTTTGATTTGAGTACTATTTTAGAGGAAGCTAATGGGATTTTCCAATTTTGTATAACTTTAGGTGATAAAAATATGTTGATCTCCATCACATTGTAAGAGTAGAATGAAGGAATCAATCTAAGTTCTTAAACAAATTCGCTTTGAATTTGCGGCGGAAAACTCATGTGGTTTGTATATTGAAGTTAGATCTTTCTATTTTATTAATTTCAAAAACTTATCATGTTAACTAATAGTAAAAGAACTACATATGCTAATCAAAAAAAAAAAAAAAAATTGACAATTCAGTAACATGGTACAAAAAACTTGTTAATAGTTTCTTCTCTTAATTCAAACAACGGAATGGCTCGAATTTTAGACCTTAAAATTAGAGGCTAAGCTAAAATCAACATAAATTTTAAAAAATGGAGGGCAAATTAGTCTTTTGGATTTTTATATTCATCTAGTTGTGGTGGTGGTGGATGACATTTCCTGACAAGAAAACAAAAAATAATCCTCCGGCTGAGAAACGGGCAAAGACTAGACAATATATCGAACTTATAAGCACCTCTTATATTTATCCCTCTTTATCCCCCAGAAAGAACAATCCCACCCCAAACCTCAGTCTCTGTCTCACTCTCTCCGCGCCACAGCGAGAGAGCGCGAAAACAATCCCACAAACTTTCTCACTCGCCGAACACACACACACACAGACAGAGTAAACAAGAAGTAGAAGAAGATGGCGGCGGAGTCTGTGAGGTTGACGGCGGGGTCGGCTTCTTCTTCCATGGCCAATTTCGGCTTCAACGCCTCTCAAAGAAGGCCTTCCACAATTCTTTCCCATGCTGGTTTCAGGGGTGCTCGTTCGAGACCTTCCTCGTCTTCTGTAATTTCGTCTTCGCTTTCCCACTTCTTTGGGAGTTTGCGTTTGAGTTCTAAGTCTTTGAAACTCTCTGGTTCGCGCCAGCTGACCCGAAGGAACCTCTCTGTCTTCGCCATGGCTGCTGATGGTATTTTTATTTTTTTTTTTTTTTTTTTTTTCTCTTTTGGTTTTTTCAATTACGGTTCAATTTTGCTTCTTTTGAAGACCCGTTTTGATAAATTGTTTAATTGAGTTATTGCATAGTTTCTTCTCTGGGAAATTTTCAGTAGTTGGTTTTCTTTGTGCTTGAAATGAATCAAGGTTATGTTTTTATAGTCTCTTATTTTATTTTATTTTTTTCAATCCCATTACTTCACATTTTACAATTATGCTTAAACCATATGAATTTTCAATATATTGGTTCTGTGTTTTGTTTGATAATGTTCTGAAGTTTGTATAGAACTGTCAATTTCCAAGTTAAGACGGAGGCTGGGCCTTTCAGCTTGAAGAGGATAAAAAATTTAGTCCCTTGAAATAAATTCAATCAAAATATAGCCTTCCATGATTAATTCATATTCCGCTGTAACAGTCCCGTGCTTTGGAAAGTGTTAGTTGCGTGGAATGTTAGGAGTCTCAAAACTGTTATAACTCTTACTTGTATCTCATATTAGCTAGTGTAGCATATATTATAGTTTTTTTTTTTTTTTTCTTTTCTTTTCTTTTATTTTCAGGAGAAAAGCGCACCGTACCATTGAAGGATTACCGCAACATCGGAATTATGGCTCACATAGATGCCGGAAAGACGACCACCACAGAGAGGGTTCTGTACTATACAGGAAGAAACTACAAAATAGGAGAAGTTCACGAGGGAACAGCTACTATGGATTGGATGGAGCAGGAGCAAGAGAGAGGCATTACCATAACTTCCGCAGCAACAACTACATTTTGGAACAAGCACCGGATTAACATCATCGATACTCCAGGCCACGTTGACTTCACCCTAGAAGTGGAGCGTGCCCTCAGGGTGTTGGACGGTGCAATATGCTTGTTTGACAGTGTTGCTGGTGTGGAACCACAATCCGAAACCGTGTGGAGGCAGGCTGATAAATACGGTGTGCCCAGGATTTGCTTTGTCAATAAGATGGATCGTCTTGGAGCAAACTTTTTCCGTACTAGAGACATGATAGTGACGAATTTGGGTGCCAAGCCACTGGTGATTCAAATTCCAATCGGGGCTGAAGATAACTTTAAGGGCGTAGTTGATCTCGTGAGGATGAAAGCTATAATTTGGTCAGGAGAAGAGTTGGGCGCAAAGTTCACGTATGAAGACATTCCAGAAGATCTTCAAGCACTGGCACAAGAGTACCGAGCTGAGATGATAGAAACCATAGTCGAATTGGATGATGAAGCTATGGAGAACTATCTGGAAGGAGTTGAACCCGATGAAGAAACTATCAAGAAATTGATTAGGAAGGGAACCATTTCAGGTAGTTTTGTGCCAGTACTATGTGGCTCAGCCTTTAAGAACAAGGGGGTTCAGCCATTGCTTGATGCTGTTGTAGACTATTTACCTTCCCCACTTGATGTGCCGGCTATGAAGGGGACTGATCCGGAGAACCCAGAAGTAACAATAGAGAGAGCTGCAAGTGATGATGAACCATTCTCTGGACTAGCCTTCAAGATCATGACTGATTCATTTGTCGGGTCCCTAACATTCGTGAGAGTGTATGCTGGGAAGTTGGCAGCGGGTTCATATGTATTGAATGCGAATAAAGGGAAAAAGGAGAGAATCGGTAGACTTCTGGAGATGCATGCGAACAGTAGAGAGGACGTTAAGGTAGCTTTGGCAGGTGATATTGTTGCCCTTGCAGGTCTAAAAGATACCATTACAGGTGAAACATTGTGTGATCCGGACAATCCCATCGTGCTAGAACGAATGGACTTCCCTGATCCTGTGATTAAGGTGGCAATCGAGCCCAAGACCAAAGCTGATGTCGATAAGATGGCTACTGGTTTGATTAAGCTTGCTCAAGAAGACCCTTCTTTCCACTTCTCACGTGATGAAGAGATCAACCAGACAGTTATTGAAGGGATGGGAGAATTGCATCTTGAGATTATTGTTGACCGGCTCAAGAGAGAATTTAAGGTTTATATCTGCAACTCAATTATTCTCGTTTCCTTGTTATTAACTCATGTTTTTCTCATTTTGATGCTTAACTCCTTTAGTTGTCCCTTGACTAACAAATATGAACATGTATTAGACCTGTAATTTTGGTTTGTCTCCCATACATAGGTAGAAGCTAATGTTGGAGCACCGCAAGTAAACTACCGAGAAAGCATTTCCAAGGTATCAGAGGTGAAGTATGTTCACAAGAAACAGTCAGGTGGACAGGGTCAGTTCGCCGATATCACAGTTCGGTTTGAACCGATGGAGGCAGGAAGTGGATACGAGTTCAAGAGTGAAATCAAGGGAGGTGCTGTCCCAAGAGAGTACATTCCTGGAGTAATGAAAGGTTTGGAGGAGTGCATGAGCAACGGTGTGCTCGCAGGCTTCCCTGTTGTGGATGTTCGTGCGGTGCTCGTAGATGGTTCTTACCACGACGTTGACTCAAGTGTCTTAGCTTTCCAGCTCGCTGCTAGAGGAGCTTTCAAGGAGGGGATGAAGAAAGCTGGTCCTAAGATGCTTGAACCTATCATGAAAGTCGAAGTTGTCACACCTGAAGAACATCTGGGAGATGTCATTGGCGATCTCAACTCTAGGAGAGGACACATTAACAGCTTCGGCGACAAGCCTGGAGGTCTCAAGGTATGCCCAATTAACATGTTTTTGTGCTCATTATTAATTTAGAGCTTAATAGAAAGGAAAAGTGGAAAGAGGGACAGTGGTGGGGAGATTAGTGAAAAGATTTTAGGATTTACGATGGTTTGGTAGGGAGGATTAGATGAGGAAATGCGAGGGATACAAAATCCTCCGATGAATCCCAATCATAATTCCCTCTTTGTATAAAGAAACTTCTCAAATAGAACTTATCCACTTAATTGGATTATAGAGTCAAATTATTTCATTACCTTTCATTATTGGAGGAAGCGAAACCAAACCAAGGATAAAACGATTATTGTACAAAATCTAATCTTTCTCTTCCCTTGCATTTTATACCAAGCAAAAGAAGTGATTTTTGTTCTTTTCTTCCTTTCATACCGACGACCGAAAGAATTTAGGTTCTTTCTGTTTCCCTCACCTAGATTATCTTTTCCTTCATATTTTCTCCCTCTTATCAAACAAAGTCAATGAATAGATTAGAATCAGGAGAGTAGAACCATTTTCGATTTTTTGAGAAAACACTGTAGCGATTCATGAATCATGATTCATGATTCATACCATGATTCATGAATCATGGTATGAATCCACTTACCAAACATTTAATTTTGGTAAAATTTACATTTGGCTGAAAAAAAAAATAAAAAAAAAATAAATAACTCCCTTTGATTTTGGTGGGGTTAATAATTATATGTTATTCACAATGGACTGTCTTGTGGGTTTGAAATGCAGGTGGTTGACTCGCTGGTTCCTCTGGCAGAGATGTTTCAATATGTTAGCACACTCAGAGGCATGACCAAAGGCCGTGCTTCTTACACAATGCAATTAGCCAAATTCGAAGTTGTGCCACAGCATATCCAGAACCAGCTTGCCTCTAAGGAGCAAGAAGTTGCTGCTTAATTTTCCTTCTCCAACCTACTTTTCCATCTTAATTTTTTGTACCAGAAATTGATGTCAGATTTTGCCCAACAAAGAACGGAAATATATGCATAGGTCTGTATTTAAGGCTGTATAAACGCTTCCAATTTTGTCTTTCTCGAACCTCTGCAAAGTATTTTCGAGACTTTTAAGAGAAAAAGGGTGGAAAGAGTGGATGTAATATTGGTTAGGGGGTGAATTGAAGGGAAAGGGAAGAGGTAATAATGAACTTTCTTTTCAAGAATGAAACTTTAATTGGTTTCATCTTAAAATGAATTGAAAGATACTTGTACTAAAATAAGTTTTGAGCCAATTGTTTTGACTATAGTCATTCTTAGTAACCGTGAAACAAACTGTTTGAAGATAGCAGGTTCTACATCACCAAAGTCCAAAATGATATTGCAACAAAATATTACTGACCCCTATTCAAGAAGGAATCTGGTTGGGTTTCATTTTGTTCGTTTGTTTATTTTTGTAATGAAAATTGAAAAACAAATAGGAAACGACAATGACATTATTGCAGATGAATGTGGTTTCTTAGCGGCGATCAAGCCCATCCTTCTCGTGAAAAGGAAACAGATGATCATAAAACTGTATTAGCATGAGAGAGAGAGAGAGAGAGCGAGAGACGAAATGATCATAAAATAAATAAAAAATAATAAATAAATAACTTTGGTTTAATCTATAACACTTGAATCTAATGAGTATTATCCTTTACATGTTTCTAAAATTAGATCCGATTCATTTTTATATTATCATTTTTTTTTTCTAAAGAGGTGCGGCTAGAATTTCGAGTTTAGAATCCCTTTTAGAGCCAGAGTTTAGCACCGCAAATGACTAGTTGTCGGACTCTTAGCCCTTGAGACGGTGGCTAAGGTCATACGAGTTTGGTTGGCTATTGATAGCCATGATCCATGAGTGATGAAGACATAGATCTGGTGAGTTAGAGTATGGTGGCACCATTGTTCAAGGGTCTCAGCCCCCTAATTACTATAGTTTTGGGGTGGGGCGGTGAGTGTCTTAGGGCGACTGGTGTTGGAGGTGGAGGCATGGCAGCTTCCGCCAGTGCGAGGAGCGGGAGGTTTCCGGCAAATCTCTAGTGTGGAGGCTTTGTTTGTGTTGCTTTCGCTTTCCTTTTCATCAACGGTGGTCATGATTCTTCTGCAGTGACTCTACTCAAATCCATTTCTTTAGTCTCCATACTGTGGTGGGTAGCTTGTCTTCACCGTTTCTTCCCATTTGGCTGAGGTCATTCATAGTTTTCTTAGTGTTTTATTTTTTATTTTTATAAAGCCATTGTCTTTGCCATGTTTATGTATTATAATAATGCAGGTGGTTTCTATGTTGTGCTGCTTATGTCCTCAGTATTTGGGGTTTGGTTTTGGTCGACTTATTTTATCCATCAACTGTAGTGATTTTGTAATGAGTTTTGGTCGGGTTAGATTTTATTTGTGCCACATGTCTTCGCTCTATTAAGTCTCGACACTTGTGTTCACTCTTGTACTTAATCAATTTTCACTAGTAAATCTAGTCAATGTTTAGGGTCAATTTTTTTTTTTTTTTTTAATTGGTGGTCATTTGTGACTATTATTATGTAATTTGTTAATTTTTGAATGAAAATTTCCCTTAAAAAATCTAAAGAGTATTTAAGTATTTTTTTTCTTTTTTAGGAGAAACATATTTGCTTAATATAGTTTACTAAAATAAAATAATTGTATCCTCAAAGAAATTATAAATAATTAGGAAAAATTTGTAATGAATGCCAATTTACTATATGACTTATTGTCAGAGAAATTTTCTAATGAGAGAATTGCATAATTTATTATAATTTTATCTTTTATACATGTTAATTATTTATGTCATTCTAAATAATATGGTGTTTTGTGACCCGTTATTTTCTCGTTATTAATTTAATAAAAATTATTTATTTTTTAATTGAGTGAGATAAATAATATTTCTATATAATTTTGAATGGTATTTTTAGTTTTTTCTCTTTTTCTAATTTAGTTGTTTCTTTGTCCTACATCAATATTTAATGAAGTCTTTTGTCTTCGGCATACTTATAAGGGAAATAGTAGAAAATAGGCCAATATGAAAAGCTTAAGAAAGGAAATAAGCCAATTTTTAGTTATAGAAATTAATAGGTCATAACTTGTCAAGTTATGGTTCATAACCAGATAAGTTATGAATAAATTTGTCAAGTTATGGTTCATAACCGGACAAGTTATGGACAATTATGAATAATAACTTGTCAAGTTATGGTTCATAACCAGACAAGTTATGGACGAAAATAATAATTTGGTCTATTTATTAACTTATGTAAACTATTGGCCTATTAATTTTAATTCATCTCAAATTTTGGCTTATTTTCCTCTTTCTCTCTTTTATATATTTGTAAACTTTTCAACTCAAAACGATGAAAGAAAAAAGAAAGCTATTGTTTCCATTAGAACTGAATAATTTTATAAATTAATGAAAAAGTCAAAATTACAATTCGAAACGCTAAAATATATCCAGCTCCAATTCAATATCAGTGGGTTTCTTTTAACTTGTAAATTTAGTATTGGAGCCTCAATTCATATGGGTTTTTTTTTTTTTTAACTTGTAATTTACTATATTATATTATGTGATTTATTTAAAAGGAAAAGCACTTTACTAAATTTTTTAAGGGTTTTTAACAATAATAAAGATAATAGTTTCAATCTAATGTAATTTCTCTTTAATAATTTCAGCAATTATGCGGTTAAAAATTGATTATCTTTATAAAATTTCAGAAATCGTCCATCAATTATTATGACAAGGATCATAATAGTAAAAAAAAAAAAAAAAAAAAAAATGTTTAATGACTAAAGTGATTTAAGTGTGATAATTGTTGACGGTATTTTTCTGATAACTCGTAATTACCTCTCCAGAAACACTCACGGTTACACTAATGGCTGAATCAAGGATAAAGTAGGAAAATAATGTAAATGGGACAATAGTTTTATAGTGGTTCGGCAATAATTATGCGCCTAATCCACTTGTGTATGCACTAATTTTTTAGGGGTATTACAAGTTTTTCTCCTGATAATGAGAGAGTATCAAACCCTCTTCTGGGTTTTCTTGGCTCTATTTATAGGCCTTTACATGTGACTATGTATTCCCTATTCCCAAGGAGGTAGTCATCTTCACTCCTCGATCCGCGTGAGAGTATGTGAGTTTTCATGATGACTGCTCCAGAAAATGCGGTGATTCTTCCTATCTGCCGCCTGATTTCCTGACTTCTGCAATAGCGGTTGGATCAATACTTCCCTCTTCGAGTTGACAAGACCCTTGGCAAATTAACTTGGTGAGATTTCTTGACACCTTGGTCATTAGACATTGAGGCTACCTCCTCGACGCCTTCCCTTTGCGTATGACCTCTCGACGCCAAGGGCATCTTGTTACGACCTCTCCCTCGACGCCAGCAACTGATCCCCCACAGGGAGTCCTCGGCGCCTGTCATTCGCGAGAGCGGTCAACTCCTCGACCATGGTGTAACAATAATCATCAATTTATTAAATAAAAGAGTCAAAACATAAAAAACTATGTAGTCTCACATCGTAAGTTATGGTTTATAAAGAATGTTATGATCTCTCATTAATATATGGGGCCTTTGTGACAATTATCACTGAGAACACCACATCCATTAGAATATGAGGCCTTTTGAAACAAGTAAAAATGATTTCAAGAATGGAAACTTTATTGGATTCATCTTAAAATGAGTTGAAAGACATTTGTACTAAAATAAGCTTTGGTTTTGACTAGAGTCATAGAAAACATGAAATAATTTTCCACAGTTTGAAGATTGCAGGTTCTATTTTCACTATAGTCAAAAATGAGATGTTTTAAGTTGCAACAAAATATTACTGACCACTATTTAAAAGGGATATGCAAATAGGAAAAGACCACGACATTATTACAGATGAATGGCTTCTTGGTGATAAAGCTCACGTTACTCGTAGGAAGGAAACAAATGATCATAGAGTTGTCAATTGAGTCGAATTGTCCATAGATGGCCCGACTTAGCCCTCTACAGTGTTGGGTCCGGTATAGCCTAGTCCTATATTGTGATGGGTTGGGCCAACCTGACACATCTCATGGGTTAGGGTTGGGCCGCAACTCCTCAGCCCGCGGCATGGCCCAGGCCCGTGAAAGGTACTAGCTTGACATGACGCAGCCCGTGGCGTGCCAAACGGTCACACCAAACCCGGCACAAGGCCCGGCATGTCATGGGCCTAACTATCAAAAACGGCTCCTTCAAGCCCGGCCCGTGACATGCCTAACGACACAATTCTGAAAAACTACACCAAAAACCCTATAAATACCCCACCTCACTCCCAACATTCTTCACACTTCTACATCTCTTTCAACTCTCAACTACTCTCACTCTCATAACTCTATCTCTCATATTCACTCTCTAATTCTTAGTTTTCCATCTCGATTCATATCTCTTATCTATTTCATTTGCAATTTTCAATCAAATTCTGCTACATCCCGCAAAACAAAGGTATTAAATCTTGGTTCTCATTATTTTGGGTATAATATTTTGTTTCTATTTAATGTTTAATTACATTGTTTATTGTTTATAAACCCTTTTGTTGACATGAATTTATGTTTTCTTACAGAAAATGGCGGAAGGAAAAATTTCCCTGATCTTGGAGATCAACCATTTTACGAGGATGAAATGTTGATGCACAACTCCAACCCTACTGAACCAAATATTGTTCCGATTAATAATCAATCAATACGCAACGAGAAGTTGGAGAACGTGCAAGGGAAAAAGACCGCGAACTGCTCTTACATGACAACATTTCACTGGGGAGCTACGACTTAATCCAAAATCAAGTGAAGTTGAAATGCGTGCGGTATGTAAATATTGTAAAAAAAACATTTTTCTAACAAAAATGGTGGAAGTACTGACCATCTTGATAGACATTGGAAAATATGTCTATCGTTGCACCAAGGTGGTAGTGTGGACTCTCGCCAACAAACACTGTCACACACATCACAAAGTTTACAAAATTTTACATATGATGCACAACGTGCTCGTGAAGCACCAACTAAATTTTTAGCTAGTGTCGAATTGCCTTTGTCTTTTGCAGATGATTCAGCATTTGAAGAATTTATTTAGACGGCCTTATGTCCATAATTTAAACGGGTAAGTAGCAACACAATTCGAGCTGATTGCATAAAATTTTTTTAGGCAATGAGACAATCTCTAGTTGATAATTTTAGGTCTTTCATTGCTACAATCTTTTGTACTTCTGATCTTTAAGAATGGTGCAATAAAACTGATTATTTATGCATCACAACGCATTATGTTAAAGGAAATTGGGTTTAACAAAAATGAATAATTAGTTTTTATTTATATCCATTTCCACATAACGCAAATATTTTTCAACTATAATGGAAGTTTTAAATTTTTATGGGATCGAATATATAATTTTAACAATTACTTTTGATAATGTATCAACTAACACAGTTGCTATTAGCATGTTTAAAGTTAATTTGAAACCACCTCTTGGTGGCGAAATTTTTCATCAACGGAATGCATGTTATATAATAAATTTAGTAGTACAAGCAGGAATTGAATCTATTTCCCCTCATCTAACAAAAATTAGAGAATCGTTATCTTTCATATCTAGTTTTAGAGCTCGCCTCCAAGAATTTTGACAATATTGTAGGAACGTCCAGATGTGACCAAGAAAGCTTTCAACTGATGTGAGACATAGGTGAAACTCTACCTATTTAATGTTAAAGATTGCAATTCTGTATCAACAGATCATCACTACGTACTTGAATAGTAAGCACGACAAGCATTTTATTTACGATGCATATTGAAAAATAGGTGAGTACTTTTTAAAATTTTTAAAAGTATTTTACAACGTTATTAAATTACTTTATAGTGTTTATTATCCTACTGTGCATCTAATTTTACATCAATTATTTAATATTTCAGAAACATTTACATTTTATAAGGATACTGATCTTTTTAGACCTAAAGCTAATAAAATGGAAGTTAAATTTAAAAGTTATTGGATTAGCTATCCTATGTTATATGCATTAGCAACCATTTTAAATCATAGATGTTGATTAGATGAGACTAAATGTTTAATGTTTGCTACAGTAGATAATTTAGGTATTAATATGTAACTAACTATAAAAGAGGCTAGAAAATGTTAGAAAACTTGTTTGCTTTGTATGAAACAAAATACGGAACATGACAGCAAGGACAGACAACTTCAACGTCAATGAGCAATTAAGGACCTAAAAGATCATCGTTGAGCTTCTTAAAGAGGAAGGAAAAAGCATTGAGATCATCAACACAAGCGTGTTCAGAACTAGTAAAATATTTTGAATCTAATTTTGTAACTGATGATGACAAAACCAAACATCTTACAGTGGTGAAAAAGCAAGAGATATGGTTTTTCAACATTATCCATGATAACACGTGACATTCTAACAACTTCAATGTCAACGGTAACATCAAGACAAGCATTTAGTGCAAGAAACTGAATTCTTGATGAGAAGAGAAAAATGTATCCCAAAATCTTAAAAAAACTAATGTGCATAAAAGACAAAGAAGATGTGAAAAGACGAAAATAACACTATACAAATGATACACTTCAAAAATATTTTTCAAACTTAAACATAATAAAATCTTCTAAAAGCAATTCATACACAATGTAATTTACTTATCCTTATTGTATATACATTCTTTTTTCTTTTATTAAAATTTTATTCTGATCACTCCACGAGTTTTACTTCACAAAATTTTTAACAAAATATCCATTTATATGTACTTATTCGTATTACTTCAATTTAATAAAATCACATTTTTTAAAAACATAATATATTACGTTTTTTTCATTAAATATTATAAAAAATATTAAAAGAGCTATGACCGACCCGTGAAAGACCTGACCGGACCCTTACGAATAAGGGCCTAGGCCAAGGTTGGGCCTGTAGGTCTCCCCTCAGGCCCGGCCCAAAATTGTTCAAGATTGTGCCTGACTCTTGACAGCTTGGAATGACAAGTGTCGTGCAGGCACACCTCTAGATGAACATAAAATTGTATTGGCAGACACGCACGCTCTCAGTGAGAGTTTAAAATGGTTAAAACCAGAATCACCAATAAATGTGAAAGCAAGTCTCAAAATTTTTCAACTGAAAAGTAGCTTTGGACAAAATCACTAAAATTCACACTGGGAAAGTACAACTTTATCAAGCAAAAGATCTTTTTTTTCCCTTCCTGACCCATAAGAATTGCATCTTTTGAAATTTCATCTAATCTGGACAATTCCTGCACTGACCAGCTTCTGAATTTTGCTCATCACCATTGGGTTCTTTGTGTGCTCTTGTGCAGCCTTTGGATTTTCCTGGAAATCAATCAATACCTGTCGACAACCCCAACAAAAATTGTATTTAGAAGCTCCATACCAAATTTGCAAGTATAACCTTAAGAATAATAAAAAATAAAAATAAAAAAAAAACATATATATATATAAATATATATGAAATTATACTTACCTGTCTCATAACAGGGTCTGAGAGGATGTTTTGAATTTCAGGGTCCTGCATTCCTTTAGCCTGCAGGAACAGTTTTAACTTAATACAGTATCCTTAACAAAATAGCCTAAAAGAACCTATCTCAAAAGTTGTTCAAAAAGGCCAAACCTGTCTCTCCTTCAACTCATCAGGACTCAAATCTCCACGGCTAGCCTTGTTAATTTGTTCTACACATCTACAAGAAAAGAATTCAAGAGGCAATTAAAAAGTAAGCTCTCCACCATTGTGTGCCTTTATCTCATGAGGCGCACAAAAACAAAGAATCAAGCACCAAACCATTAGCTAGTAGCTTAGTACTCAATGTTCCATACCTTCTCACACCATCAAGCAACTCCTGGTTTTGAGGGTCATGTTTCAACCCCTCCTGGTAGGTCTCCAAAGCTTGGTCATATTCCTTCATGAAGAACTGGATAGCACCCTTTCTCGTATAGCCTTTTGAGAATGTCGGGTCGAGCTCAATGCACTTCTCCGCATCCTTCAGTCCCTCAGGAAGCGCTCCCAGTTTCGTGTAGCAAGCAGCTCTATTACTATAGGCCTGTAGAAAAAATTAAAAGAGAGTTGATGCAGCATCAGACTACGCACTTCATGTTCTATAGTCATACAGTCCATTCCTAAGGGCATCAAAGGTTTTCCAACGTTCTATGACTATACAGTCTATTCCCAAGAACATCAAAGCTTTTTCCTACCTTTGGATCGTTGGGATTCCTTTTCAGTGATTCAGTGTAATGCTTGACAGCCTCAGGATACTTCTGCTGCTTGAAAAACTCATTTCCTGCACATCCATTTTTGTTAATGAATAATCAAGCAACAGATTTAATACACAAAGGGAAGTATTGAAATATGCCGAAACAGGGAAGAATTCTGTTCAAACAGAAACATCAATTGCCCTACAACCTCTTAAGTGGTCACAGTATGGACTAGGGAGTCCATTCTCACATGGACACAGGCACAAAAAAAAGAAGCAAATTGGGCACATTTTTTTATTGTTGTAAAAAAGTTAAATGTGACTGTTTCTGAGAACTTTTTACTGTAGCAAATCTCGAATTTTAAACTCGAATTAGTGAAGTGAACAAGGCCTTTTGGCATGACAAATTAGGTTAATTCCAGAAATTAGAATGATGCCGATAAAAGATTCTAGATAAATTTAGTAAGAGAAGACACACCTTTCTCACGCTCCTCAGCGGCCAAATTGGGATCAAAATATTCTTGTTGCTCAAGCTCCTTTTTGGCTTTCTCAGCATCGTTTAGTTTATTCAGTGTATCCGGGTTGCGATGTTCCGTCAGAGCTTTTTGGAAGGCCTCAATGGCGGGTTCATAGTCCTTCGAGCTCTTGGCCAATTTCACCAAGGCAGTTCCTTTCCTAGTCAAAGCTCTTGCTATCATCTTAAAGTCTGACCTTAGCTCTCGCCCCCTCTCAACAGCCTTGTCACAGTCTTTTATACATTCCTCATACTAAAATACCAGAGAAAAGGATTTAAACTTGATTTCAAACAGAGATGCCATAGGATGAATGACAAAGATCACAGAAAAAAAAAAATTGCAAATTGATCTAAAAGCACACGAGTTAAATAGTTCATATACTTGATATTACATGACAACGATAAACAATTGATGTAAAAGCACCCTAGTTAACTAGTTCACATGCTTAAATTTCTAAAATACCATAAAAGACTCAAATTGGATAACAAACAGAGGTAAAGAGAATGCACGACAAATATCACATGAAAAATAATTGCCAAATTGATAAATAACACCTGTAGCGATAGCCCAAAAGCTCAAAAAACCAAAAATTAAAGTAGTACTAAAGAAAAGTTGTCCTATGAATTACAAACATCACATCAAAATAATTGTTAACTTATACAAAAGCTTTCAAGTTGAGTAGTTCATTTGCTTGCGATTACCTGTCCCATCTCTAGATAAGTCGCCGCACGGTTCGTGATAAAAGAAATATCTTCGTCGTCCAATTCGATGGCCTTGGTGTAGTGCTGAATCGCCGTGTCGAAATCCTTCTTCTTGTAAGCTGCATTCCCAGCCTCCTTCTCCTTCAAAGCCTGCGCTTTCCTCTCCTTCTTCTCCCTCTCCTCCATGCGCACTTCCATTGGCTCCGGTTCCGGTTCCGGCTCCGGTGCCTTTTTCTCCTCCTCCTTCGGCGGCTCGGCCTTCCTCTCCGGCGTCGAGGACTCCTGCATCTCCGCCTCCTCCGGCGTCGGAGCACGGAACTTTACGTTGAGCAGAACACCCAACGCCTGCATCACTCTCTGATCCTTCAAATATAGATTGAGATTATTAGGGTTTCGCTGAATCTCCTGCATCATCTTCACGAAATCCGGCTGCTGAAGGTAGGGCCGCGTGGTCGGATCGGACGTGAGCTTGGCCCACATCTCGGGGCCGGAGAAAGCGTCACCGAAGAGATTATTCGGCGACGGCACGGCACGGGGGCGGGCAGCCGATTGCGCGTCGGCCAAGCCGGATTTTAGGGCTTCGTTGTTAGGGTCGATCTCGAGGCCCTTCTTGTAGGCGGACACAGCGTCGTCGAAGTGGCCAAGGCCGAGGTGAGCGGCGCCGAGGCGGCTGTAGCCCTTGGACCAATCAGGCTTGAGCTCGACGGTCTTCTTGGCGTCGGACAAGGCCTCGGCGTACCTCTGGAGGGAGGCGTAGGCGGCGGATCGGTTGGAGTAGAGGACGTGGTTGGTCGGAGCGAGGGCGATGGCGTCGGAGAAGTGAGAGACGGCGGCGGTGAAGTCGCCGGCGGAGAAGGCGGCGTTGCCTTTGGCTTTGGCATCGTCAGCCATGGCGCAGGGGCAGGATTGTAATTTTCGTAGGGTGTGAAGAAAATTGAAGGTTAGTGAAGATGGTTATGTTATGTGTTGAGCTTATAAGAAGAGTGAGAGGCAGGGCCGAGAGACTTCTGGTGAAGTGGAATCTCGTGGTTCTGGAATGTTCTGTTTTTTTCCTTTCGTAATTGTAACGAAGGAAACTTTGCTCAAAAAAAAAAAAAAAAGAAGTAACGAAGGAAACTGTTCTGTTTGGTAACAAGAATAACACTGTCCTGATTCGCAAAAAAAAAAAAAAAAAAGGAGTAACAATGTCCTGATTTGTGTTACACGTGCCCAGCTTGCATTTGGTAATTCAGCAAAAGGAAAAAATAAAAATAAAATTGCATTAGATAACTAATAATTAAAAAAAAACTTATTCAACAAAATTAAATATAATTTTGAAATTAAACAGGACTTGAGTCTCTCATAATTTTATCGATTTGAATTTAAAATTTAAGTTTTATTACAGTAAAAAAATTTTAAAACAGTCATATTTAATTTTTTTATTATAATAAAAAAAATGTACATAAAATTATATCTCAATTTAAATTAAAAATTTAAATCTACAAAATTAAGAGTTATTTTTAAATTCTAATTACTTAGACGGAAGTCGTACTATTTTATATAAAGGATCTATGACTGCTCCACTAATTAATTTTACACGTGTTTTCTGATAAGAGCTCAAATTAAGTTGAAATAAATCAACCGTACATCTCTTCCTCTCAAAAAAAGATCCAAGCAAATGCATGATTCTGGCTATATTTGGTGGACTTTGTAAGTTAGCTTTTATTAGATATGCCAAAGACCCTAAATAATATATGCTTCTTTGTTGTAGTTCCAGACACTTGTTGCTTTTGTATAGTTGTATTATGGTTGGTTTCACTGAGTTTTTCAGTTTCTGATGTTCTAGAATGCTTTATCTGAAGCTACTTATTCAGCTCGACTTTAGCCGCTCAAAATGTATTTGGAATCCAAGCATCACTGTGCAGTTTAATGTTGAAACTTTGATTGGTGCGCGTCCATGGAGGGGCAAGAAATGAGAAAAAGGAAACGGATTCTGCATTCCCCTTTCTCTGGATGTTGTGCCTGGTCTCTTGGGCACCAAATTGTTTGCGGTTGTCAATTGTATTGGCACTCCGATGCTAGCGCTTTATTTGCTATTGCCTGGATTGAAGTCCAATACCAGTACTTTTTCAAGAAATGCAGGTCCATGGTTTGCTGAAGTTATATGATATGAAATCAATGTGCCTCCTGAGCGTTTGTTGTTCAAAATTCCTTCAACTTGGCAAGTTTTTATATCACCTATCATGATAATTTTATTCCTTAAATTATTTTTTGAAAACTCATAATTATCTTTTCACCGTTCTATTGTTCACTAATTTCATTTCTACTCGGGAAGAGAGGCTTTAAGATTACTGGAATCTCAGGGCATACAAACTCACTTGACACAGGTATTATATTTGTTCCATAACTGGGCAGATTAGCTTCTCTTGCATAGCTTTGCCATCACACTCATCAATAGATTTGGCAAAACTAGTCCCTGGTCAAGTTTCAACTTAGATGGATGCACGACTTTCTTGAATCATTCCATTTGAACTATGATTTAGGGCTCATTTAGGAAGTGTATTTGAACTATAATTTGAGTTTTGATTCAAATTCTTTGTAAGAGAACTACTAATAAGAACTTTTTTTATTCAAATTATGAGAGGAAAATATTGTAATAGAATCATCGTTTGAGTTTTAAGTATATATACCAAATAACTCCTTACCTTTTCGTATTTTAAATTTTTGATTTATTCAAAAATATACCTTTAGTTTTTTCTAAAAAATATACTTTTAATTTTAATCTCATCAAAAGTATACTTTTAGTTTGAGATTTAAGCAAAAATAGCCTTTTTTTTTTTAAAAAATATTTAACATAAATGGCCAAAGTTTTGTAAAATTACAAAAATGGCCGTTTTGGTCAATCACTGATAGATTCAACAGTCTGATAGACTTAGCGGTCAATCACTGATCAACTCGATTATTCTTTATTATTAATCAACATTAATTAATAATTAACCAAAATTAAGTTGTAATTTATCAATTTTAATCAACAAATTACATGTTTATTAATAATAAATCATTAATAAATTAATAATGAATCGGTCAATCACTGATTGACTGTGAGTCAATCATTGATAGAATGTGGTTCATAGGTCAATCATTGATTGACTTATGTAAACATAACAACCATTTTTGTAAAATAAAAAAAATTAGCTATTTATGAAAAGAGATCGAAAAAAAAGATAGTAATTACATTACAGGGTAAATTTTCATATCTTGTGTTCAAATTTAACAAAATTTTCAAAATATTATAAATATAGTAAAAATAACATAGTAATTATCATAACATATTATATTTTGTACTTTAATGATATAAAAATGATATTATAATATTTCAAAATTTTTCTAAACTTAAACTTTCATATTAAATTGTACAGAAATTAATACCCAACCCAATTTCCCCTTTAGTTTTTTTATCTAAATATATAAATTCATACCTTATAACCGGTCAACACTTAAATTTGACCCTGAAAATTACTAAACTATCCTTAAAAATAACAAATAAAACTCTTAAAAACTTTCTAAAAGAAGAACATGAGAAGAGGAAAAAACCATTTTTTGAAAATTTTCTATTTATATATATATTTTTTTGAAGATTTTTTATTTCTTGTATTTAAGATTATTTTGGATACTTTTTAGGTTAAAATTAAGTATTGACTAATAAAATATATGAATTTGTATATTAAATGAAATCTGAAAGTACACTTTTGATGAAATAAAAAATAAAAAATATACTATTTGAATAAACTTAAAATGTAAGGTATAAAAAGATAAATAACTTAAAGAATAATCTTCTTGTTGTTCTCGAATGTTCTGTTTTTACCTTTCGTAATTGTAACGAAGGAAGCTGTTTTGTTTGGTAACAAGAGTAAACTTGTCCTTTATGTGTTTGGACGCATATTCTCTCTCTCTCTCTCTCTCTCTCTCTCTCTCTCTCTCTCTCTCTCTCTCTCTCTCTCTCTCTTCTTTCAGCTTTTCTTTTCATCGTTGGTTAATTTTTGAGGAAAGGTAATAAATAGTACATTTTTAAAATTAAATTAAATAAATAATATATTTTAAAATTATTTAAGATAAATAGTAATTTACATGATAAATAAATGTAAATAATTTTTTCAATGTAAATAGTTTATTTACAGTTAATAAAAATCATTTTTTCAAGTAAATTTTTTTTTTATAATTAATAAAAAAAATTTTTTCCATGTGAATAAAGATTTTTTAAGATTTTTTATAATATAAGTTTTTTTTTATCACTTATAAATGAATCATTTATATGATAAATGATTTATTTATCACGTAAATTATTATTTATTTTAAATAGTTTTAAAATTTACTATATAAATGTAATTTTAAAAATCTATTATTTACTAAAATTTTCCTAACTTTTGTTAAGAGTGATAATTTTTTTTTTTTTTATTCATTATTCTTTGAATTTAGGTTTTTTCTTGGTAGTTTTGGTATTTAGTTGAAGAATTAATGATAAATTTTAAAATTATAATAAAAATATTTGTGTTTGGATGCATATATAGTACTTTTTTTAAAAGAACTTTTTTTTTCGCTTTTCTTGTTATCTGTGGTTATATACGTGGCTAACTTGCGTTTGACAATTCAGCAAAAGAAAAAAAAAAAAAAAAAAAGTTGCATTGGATAATTGCAAAATCAATTAAAAAGATTTTTTTATTGGATAAAAATTAAGTATCCGTTTGGTTCATGAATTTAAATCATGTGATTTGAATTATTTTTGATTTACGTGTATTTTTTATGAGAGAAAAATACTATAACAATCATAAATTATGATTCAAATCAAGAATTCGAATTTAAAACCAAACCAATAATAAATAAAATTTTGATGAAACTGTCGTATGTGTAGTATTAGTCCCACAGAGAGTTCTATTTCATCTCGAAGAGACATGGAAGGGAGTCCTCATACTACTCTATGTAAAGGATCTAAGGCTTCTCAACTAATCATTTTTTTTTTCTTTTTTTATGGATCAACTAATCAATTTTGTGTGCAAATGTTTTCACATTAAGAGCTCAATTAAGTGAAAATAAATCAACCAAAAAGAAAAAGACACTTAAATAAAAATAAAATAAAATAAAATAAAAAAAAAGAAGAAGAAGAAGCTTCCAACAGCCAGTGCATAAAACCCCGTCCCAAGCCAATTTGTTTTATGCCCACCCCATTAAACCAAAACGACACAAAGAAGCCTTCTTTCTCCGTCCTTCGTCTCTATTGCCAATGGTGTAGACTGTAGAGTAGTGTGCTCGCTGCAAGCTTCATTGAATTTAACCTGTTGCTTCACCACTCTTTCAGTCTCTAACTCGCAGGATTGAGGTACGCTTGAAGTGGGCTTGATTTGTTTTATCAGGTTTTTCATTGATTTCCATTGATTTTATGAATAAATCTAGAATAGCTAGGAATACTTAATGGGCGTTTTTTGAGTGCTGGGTTTCTTTGGTTAACGGCTATACTGTTATAGGACTAAAGAGTGGGAAAAAAAAAAAAGAGATATCATGGAACTGCCATAGTACTGTTTGATGAATTTCCTGTGAGAAAGATGGTATTCCTATAATTCTTTTGTATGGCGAATAAAAGAAAAGCAGGTACTTTGAGCTATGAAAAGCTAATTTACGACTTTGTTTATGTGCATATCGATGGATCAGGATCAATAGTTATATAATGATTTGCCTTTTATTATGCTGGTCCTCATGTGTGTGTGTGTGTGTGTGTGTGTGTTTGTATTAAATCTTCGATAGGTTAGAAAGCTTAACCGCGTTTTATAAATATTGGGTATCCTTACTTACAAAAAAATAAAAATAAAAATAAAAATGCCTTAGTACTGTTTGATCAATTATCTGTGAGAAAGATGGTGTTCTTTTATTGCTTTTGTGTGGTGAATAAGAGGAGAGCATGCATTTTGAGCTTTAACAAGCTAGTTTAGGACTTTGTTTATGTGCGTAACAAGTAAATCAGGACCAGTAGTTATTAAGATTTGCCTTTCTCCTTACATGTTACACTAATATATTGGCGACCTAATATTCAACGCACAACTTCATTGCATTTTCTTTTCCTTCAAGTTCTACCTTTTGAGATATTGTATTCTGATTATAATTCTAGAGATTGTCCTGACATTTTAGCTGTAAGATCGATATGATTTCTTTAAATTTAGACAAGGGTACGCTTACAAAACAAGCCTTTTAGCTTGTAGAATAACTTGAAGTTTGTTCATGGTTCCAAAATTTCGTCACCTTATCCAAAATATGTATACTTTTTATTTTATTTTTTTTTTTTCTCTTTTCTATTTTCTATAATCTATAACTATATTAGAAAGTAGAGTAAGCTTATTGTACTTTCTCTCAGTTTTAACTGTTCAAAGTTTTCGTCCTTGTATTTTGTCGTGTTTTGTGCCCTTTTTCCTCCCGTTTGTTTCACGCCGTTTTGTTTAGTTTAGTTTTTTTATTTTTTGTTATTTTCTTTTTAAGTCCCTTTTATGTCGTTTAAAGCATACATTCTTCTTCTTCCCTCTCAATCAGTTTTTTTTACCTCTCCTCTTCGTTGCCAGTCTTCTCTCTTGGTTCCTTTCCCTCCGATTCCTCCACAGTCCTCACCTTCACTCTCCTTGTCTCTGATGCTTGTTGTCAGTGTCACTGCCATGTTTCTGATTTCTTTTTATTTGTTTCATTATTTGATGTGTTGGATGTTCATATAAGGTTCGTATCTACAAGGAGATCGTTTTGTGCAATGTGATGATAGTCACAGATCATTATCAGCCAGGCAGATTTAAGTAAAGTGATTTGCAGGATTTAACTGTCTATTGACTCTAAGCAAAATCTAATTAAGAATAGAAAAATTGTTCGCATCAATAGCTGTGTTGATTTCTGATTTTATTAGTTTTAATCAAAGTTATAAATAATATCTTGAGAACACTTCTATTCCAAGAACTTAGTTTCACGATGATGTTACTGAGTTTCTCCTAATGCATATATGGAGTTTTGATTACACCTTAAGCTTTGTTATCTTCTTCTTTCATCTAATAAGAGTCATACAGTTTAAAGTCCTACTTGAACCTCTTCCTCACAATTGATGGGACCATTCTTCTACAGGTGTAACTGCAGCAAAAGTTTAATGAATGGTGCTTTCCAATCTAGTAGCTTGCAGGCAGCATTCTCATACTGCGCACAGCAAGTGCAAAGCTATGATTACCACCACTACCTTTGCCTTCTTGAGCTTCCCCCTAACATGCGGAAGGCTGCTTTTGCAATCCGTGCTTTCAACATCGAAACAGCCAGAGCTATGGACATCGCTTCTGACCCCAAGATTGGTCTTATGTGCCTGGTCTGGTGGCAAGAAACCATAGACAAAATCTACGTCAAAAAGACAATTGAACACCCAACGGCATAGGCGCTCTCCTCAGTCATACACGAGAACAGAATCACCAAGGGCTGGCTGAAACAGTTAGTAGAAGCTTGGATCAATGATGCAAGGAGAGAGGTCACTGAAATTCCAGAAAAACCGAAGAGTTGGAGCAATATGCTGAAGATACTGCATCAAGTATTCTTTACACAGCGCTGCAAGCTGGTGGTATCATGTCCACTGCAGCTGATCACGCAGCATCACATATTGGTAAAGTGAGCAGCCTTCTTTTGCTGATTAAGTCGTTGCCTTACCATGCTAGCCGCAACTGCCATTTTTCATATATACCGATTGAGGTAGCTAAAAAGCATGGATTACTAGTTGAATAGGGAGGTCGATCAGAAATAAATTTGGATTCTCTGGAAAAAATATGTAATTTGGTGTTTGACATGGCATCTGTTGCTAATGTTCATCTTCAGAAAGCTCGTGGGTTAGCAGAAACGGTGCCTGCTTAGGCTCGTCCGGTGCTCCTCCCGGCCATGCCTGCCCAAGTTTTGTTGGACTCTCTAAGACGGGTGCATTTCGATGTGTTTATCCAAGTTTAGTAAAAGGGGTCCACGGCTTGCCCCCCTTGTGGTTCCAGTTGAGATTGAAGTGGCATTCTGGGAGGGGTAAATACTGACGTGGTTTTCTGTCTGTCCCTTTATAAGTCATAAATTTCCAAGTGGATTTTGCACCTTGCATCTTAAAGTTATGTTGACATATGATAACTTTGCTTCTTTGGTTTGTGTTTTTGGTTTTGGAAGCTTAGTTACTTCATCTGAAGATGCCCATTTGGGTCAATTAAAAAAAAAAAAAAAATCTAAGAATTAAAATATTTAGCATCAAATTGTTGTTATTATTGATTATGTAACCTCATGAATCAAAAAGCTCCCAATCGCAGAAGGAAGTTGCTTTGAAGCATTGAATTGATTATGGTGCTTTAAAGTTGCTTAGAAATGAATATACGAGTACAGCGTACTGGGATTGTTGCCTATAAGATGACTTATCACCTTCTCCTTGTTCCAGCTGAGCATATATGTCTACGAGTTTCCTTTAAAGAATCTTACCTATATATAATTTCATTCTCTGTCGTCAAAGTGCAAGAAATCTGTGTAAATCCTGGGTGATATCCACACTTGTGTGTAGAGAAGGGATTGAGGAGCCCGTTTGGTTTATGGATTAGAACCATAAGAGTATAATCATTTTTTATTTACGTATGTTTTTTGGAAGAGAAAATACTAAATCGAACCATAAATTATGATTCGAATTAAAGAACGAATCCTCCAACTAAACGGGTTAGTGTAATGGTAACATTCTCTCTCTATCTCTCTCTCTCACACCCAAACGAACAAAGTTGACACTTTCTGAAAAACGTGAATTTAAAAAGTAAATAAATAAATACAAGAAAATATTTAAACAAGATTAACTAACAACAAAACAAAAGATAACTTGATTGTCAGAGGCCAACAACACCATTGTTGGGCTCTATCTTGTACCTCAACTAACAACAAAGAAAAGTACTAGTTTGTCAAATAGTAACAAGAAAAATCTACAATAGGTCCAATTAAAGATGTAGTCGTAACCCACTGACAAAGATGTTAACCAATGGAACTTGGCTAATCTCAAGGAAATTGAAGAGAACCACCCATTCACTCCAAACCAAATTCTATGGATGTTGAAGTATGGAACTTGGCTTGGAGAATGGATTGTAAAAACTATAAAACAAGATAGGGATGATGACATAAATGACATAATCCTATCATCCCATTAAATAATGTCGAGATTTTGTGATTTGTAATAATGATGAGAACGGTAAAAACCACTCTATAATGATGATAATATCCTTACTCTTAATTAAACCACTCCCATTATTCTAAGAAAAGGGCCACTCAAAATGATTTTTAAAATAGGGAGAAACAAACCAATAAAGCTTAAGCAAATTCATATATCAGATCATCCCTTCACTCTCACACAATCTTTTAGTTAGCTCCAAATTCATTTTTTTTTTTTTTTTTTTTTTTTTTTTTTTTGGTAAAAAGCAAACAACCTAAATTCAAATGGATCCGTTTTATTACCTTTAATTGGATATGTGAATGTTATGTGCTCTCCTCGCGGCTTGTCGTTAAGGTTTCAATCCAAAATGGCTTTGAATGAGCTTTGTAGAGAATGCATGAAGGAGAGGAAGTTGAATTAATTTATAGGAATGCCTACACCATTTGGTTTAAAAATTCCCCTTTAGAGCCCTTGACTAACGAATAACTTTTTATTTTTTTTTTTTTTTAATTAAAACTAATGAATAACTTCTCGGAACATCTTTTTAAACTTATTTTTAAATGTAAGATTTCACTTTTATAAAAGATATTATTCATTTTATTTTGATTGTGTAATGTGCTGCTAGTATGAATTTTGATATGTATTATTGGGCTGTCTATTTTATTTATTTTTTTTTTGTAAATTAAATATTGTCATTTTATTTCTTTCACACAACGAAATGTGCAACGATGTTCAATACATGATACTAGAGTAGAAAAAAAATAAGACAAATTTGAAATGGATGATGGAAAATGAAACAGAAAAAAAAAATTACTTCTACACAACACGTGTTCACTCTATTGTCTTTAGCATTAAACTCCTCAAATAAAGCATAGTTTATCCCAAAAAAAAAACATAGTTTATCATGTAAATTATACACAACACGAAAAGCAAATCAACATTGGACGAAAAACAGGACCTTCCTTGTTGCATAATACACAAAATTGTTGTATTAAAAAGTAGATTTCCATCCGGGAATAAATAAATAAATAAATAAAACTCAGCAACAATTAGAAAAATAAATAATCATCACTAAAAAGTACACATATAAATCTTAAAACCATTTTTAATCAGGAAAAAAAAAAAAAAAAAATACTCGACAACCATTAGATAATTATT
Source organism: Morus alba (assembly GCA_012066045.3). NCBI lineage: Eukaryota > Viridiplantae > Streptophyta > Magnoliopsida > Rosales > Moraceae > Morus > Morus alba. The sequence continues at coordinate 16,195,483 of CP050235.2, forward strand.
GCATAATTTTTTTTTTATTATTATTATTTTTTTTTTTTAAAAGAAAAACCTTAGCAAAGATGGATGTAGTGCAACCAATCCTTCTTCTCCTTGGATGAAGGAATCTCAGAGACTGTCCGCTAGTAAAGTTTTCTAATCCTGTTGATATCTCCTCCAACTTCTTCGTGTCTAATATAAGCATTTCACTATTAATAGTCGAGGGGCTTCTATTTAAACTTATTTTATAACTGAAACTTTGAAGATACAGTTGTAACGTTCAATGCTCCCTTAAAATTTCTCTGATCAATATTGTATTCCATAATTTCATATTCCGCAGATCATATCTACTTTGTCACTTGTCCATGGTCTAGAAATAAGAAATAAATTTAATCAAACATTTAATAAGAAATAAACATTTATTAACTCTTAACATGAGAGAAACAAGAAATGAATTTAATTAAAATTATAAACTAATAGTTAAAAGTATTTCTGGGGCAATTGAAACCAATGCCTTATGCTCTTTATACACACTTTATAACCTCTAATTTTTGCTTCCTTACCAATATGGGACAAAGTTCCCAACTTGAAACATTTTACCAATATGGGACAATTATTATCAGAGGGTGTGGAGTTTGATAATTGTCCTAATATAAAATTAAAGTTGGGGCCAGTTAACCACTAGAAAAAAAAAAAAAAAAAATGCAAGGGGTGTGATTTTTTCTTGTAGTACTTCATTATAGTGAAATTTTACAACGATTGAAAGTGGACATAATTAACTTTTATATTAAAAGTGAATCACTATAAATTATGTGTGTTATATTTGGTTGTTTTTCTTCCATTTATTTTCTCTTTTGAGACATCTAATTCTTAACATATTCATTATTTACTCAAAATGATCAATAATACATTAGCCAGTAAAAAGGAATTGCTGCTTGATATTTATCTACTCCTTCCTTCAATGGATTGTCAGCTTTCACTATTGATTTTTCGGTTGGATGGAGGCATAAATTAATAGAATAAACTATCTACTGCTAGCTATACTTTGTTCTTATTAATTTTCTAATATAGTGATGTCATCCTTAATTAAGAAAGAAAGATTCATTTGCATATTCATAGTATATAACTTATCTAACCGTTTCTAAGTTAGAATAATTATTTTCTTTTGGTTTTACAAAGAAAATAATCTTAATCAACTAATGTTTAAGTTGGCCCACCTAAAAGTTTGATATGCTGTTATCAGTATATGTGATGGGATTTCGTGCTAAAAGAAAAGCTTTTTCACTTAAACTATTGAAGATATTTTCTTGAATAAAAGTTAAGAAATCCAATCGTAACTATTTATCTAAGATGGATATGCGCTTATCGGTCACTTTCATTGTTGTTGAGTTGTTGTTTGAACACCAATTGGAGAGTGAAGTCCTGGCATTGTCATCAGTACTCATTACAAAAAACAAACTTAATCCTGTTTAAATAAAAATCTTTATATTATTTCCTATCAATTGTTGCCTCTCGTTTTTTATATATGATGTTCATCAAGAGGCAAAAAAATTAAAACTAATCATATATATATATATAAATTGTCTCTAATTTAATATCGGATTAAAACGCTACATATATATATATTTTAAAATATATATATTTTTAAAAATGTGTATATTTTTATTTAAAATATATACATTTTTTATGATAAAATATATAATATATACATATATGTTTTAAAAATATATATACACATTTTAAAAATAACATATACATATTTTAAAAATATATATATATAAGTGTCGTGAAGACTTGACCTACATGTATATGTGTGTATGTATATTATGCTATATGGTACTGCTGTATGTTGGAAAGGTATGCAAATAGGAATTAAGTAACTTATGAGATAGGTTAAGTTCCTGTTGACACAAGTGGTGCGTCAATAGTTTTTTTTTTTACAAGTCTTAGTACCTGCATTATAAAGTAGTGTGTGAAAAAGAGCTTATTATTTTCTTTTCCCTCTAGTTGAGAATAAATTATTCCAAAATTCACATGATCAAGAGGCTAATATAGCGATGTAAAACTATTCTTTATTGGTCTCTGGCCTGTAAATCAAATATACATATTTTAATTACAAATAACACGTATTGCCGTGGAATGAGACAAAAGGAGCAAAATAATCAACATTATACATTGATATCATTTTTTATATACGTTAAATTTTTCTAACTGTTAAATTCGTATATTTTTTAGTTTATATGTAATTTTATATAAATTTAATAGTTAAACAATTTATCATACTATATATTAGTGTATTAGAGAAAATCCTTATTCCTTTTTATTTATTTATTTTATTGTGCTTTGTCTTTGATTTTACTCCAGCTAAATTGCAAAATAAGGCACACCAACTTTCAACCTTTGAGAGGAAAATGACCGTTTGAATTGTAAGATTGGTTATTCTATTCTCTCCTGATTATAAAATTACCGTGGCTAGGCTTCTTCCAAGTTTTTAAGCAATTGTCTTAAAAAAAAATAATTACTGTATAATTAACATTATGGCATTATTAGCTAATTATTTATCATCCAACCAACATTGCCTTTCGAGTTGTACTCATAGAAATCAGAATGTTACCCTCTTTTTTTTTTTTTTTTTTTTTTTTTCTTCGTTTGTTTTTTGCAATTTCTTATTTGTCTAGCGCCTTGTTTATATTTTTTTCTGTGGCAAGAAAGTATATATTTGAAATGTCACTAGAGTTTTGTAATAAATATTACAAAACCTCACTGTAAATGGCAGATTTAAATTTCAAAGTTAATGAATGACTACTTAGTGTATTGTTATTCATTATTATTGAAGATGTGATCACTATACGTGAGTAAACGAAAAATGTCACATAGAAATTGAAAAAAATAAAATAAAATAAAACAGTTAGGTCTTATTATATATATTCCGATATATATATATATATATATATATATGAAGTTAATTTTAATGTACTGCTAGCCTACTACATATCAATGATAATTTTTATTTTTTATTTTTTAACAAGTCCTTTCATAGACGGTCAGCTTTAAGTACTTCGAGATTTTTCTTTGAATGGAGGCATAGATTAATAAACTATCTACTACTATCTAATTTATGTTCGAAATATTTTTCTAATATGATGACGCCATCGTTATCCGTAATTAAAAAAATTACGTCTAAGCGTTTATAAATGAAGAGTTATTATATTATATTTGGCTTTGGCATATTATTTACAAAGAATAAGATGCTCTTAATTAATCAATTCATGTTGGAGTTTGACCCACCTATCCAATGTTTAATTATGATATTGGTATTTTCATTCTTGGATACTTATTATTTTCTTTATGGGAAAATTTCATTTCATAAAAAACAAATTACACAAGATACAAATAATCTTAAATATAAAAAATTTCGATCCCAAATTAATAATTGAATCCACCAGTAAAAACTAAAATTAATATATTGTGTGACATTACCCAATACAAAATAGGAAAAAAAAGAAAAGAAAAAGGATAATACACTATTTTACCCTTGTTAAAATAAATAAATAACACTTATTCTAATAACCTGTGGGTCTTTATCCTCATATATGAATCGTCAGTGCATAAATCAGATGTTCTTTAATAATCTAATAACATGTATGTATGTATATATATATATATATATATATATATATATCGTTGTTTACGAATTTTCTGTGCGAAACATCTTATAGTTAGGTAATAGATTTTGCTGTATGAGACAAAAAAATAGGAGAATTAATAATCAAATCTTATTCATCCATATATATCTAGGTCTGTTTTCCTTTTTTTTTTTTTTTTTTTTTTTTTTTTTTTAATTGTGGTTTTGATTAATTGGCCAACGTAGAAGAGGCTGCACACCAGCTTCCAAGACTTTTGATAGGAAAAACATTTTTTTTTTTTTTTTTGAATATATAGAATAGGAAAAAAGATTGTTTTGAATTGTAAGATTGGTTATTTTATTCTGTCCTGATTATAAAATGTCTGTGGGCTTCTTTCAACTAATAATTGTCTAATATTTAGATCTTCATACAATATATGAAGTTAGCTAATTATTAAAATTTAAAGGTACGTATCTCCAAAGTTGCATTTGGAGTTGTACTCTTAGGTGATGTTTAGTAGAGGAATTTGTTTCCTTATTTGAATTATGATTCGTAGTTCGTTACAATATTTTCTCTCACAAAAAATATACGAAAATTAAAAATAATTATAATAACATGATTTTAATCTATGAACCAAATGGACTCTTAATAATTAAAATTTATCCAATATTAATTGCACACTAGCTCGCATTAGTTGTTCACCACTCTTTACAAAAGGGCATATAATGAACTAGTTAATTTAATAGAAAGTGATCAACAAGCCAAAAAGGAGGACAAAAAAATAAACCAAAAACTAAAACATATTTTAGTAAGGGAAATCACCAAAGCATAAATCATGAAAGTACCACCCAAATATACCAATAATAATGAGGCAAAAACACGATAATTAATAAGACAAACTACAAATACAATAACGTAGGGCTGACAAATCGTGTCGACGGGTCGTGTTAGTGTCGGGTTGAAGAATTTTTTTTTTTGAAAAACTCCCGACACTAACACGACGGGTTGAGAAAACACTAACCCGTCCAGACACGGATTGACACTAACACGACCCGTCATAACCCGTGAATTAAGACTCGAAATTCACCCGCATTCCTGACCCAAATCGACCCGACCCGTAATTGATATGTCACTTTTTTAAAATAATTTGAAGCACTAAAATTACATTAAAAACACTAAAATTACATTAAAAACAACATGAATCAGATATGTCTTCAAAATAACGTCTAACTACATACCAAAGTCCAATAAAATAACAAAGTTCAATCGGATAACCAACTCCAACTAAATAATAAAGCTAAAATTATCTTCCAAGTGTTCAAGAGTTAAGAGCAACCAAGTTTGAAGCTTGAGCATTATCATTCAAGCTAAGAGAAACTACATCTTTTGTCATCTCATTCAAATCCTCAAGTAATGCCTTATCATGATCACCTAAGTTAACATCCAACAAGATTTAAAAAAATAATTTTAGAAATAGCTATAATAAAATTAACTAAACTGATTCAAAAAATAAGTGTAAAATACTTTACCTTAATTTCTAAATAACCAGTCTTTAGTACAAAGAAGTGCTTCAACAGTTTCACTCTTAAGTGAGCTTCAAAATTGATCCAACACACGACCACCATTACTAAATGCTGCCACTCATGCAACTGTTGATACCGGGATACTTAAGACGTCACGAGCCATCATGGCAAGAATAGGATAGCGGAATTGATTTGACTTCCAAAATGCAAGAATATCTAAAGGTGCATTCCTATTTACCCTAGGCTCATCCAAGTAAAGCTCTAATTGAGATTTTTAGGGAACATCAGAGAAGTCATTATCAACAAGATCATCAAATTCCTACATAAGATTAAAAAAAATGCTTAGACAATATAAGTACATATCTGCAATATTTCAAAGTGAATAAGATTAGGGAATATATGAAAAGTGTGTGTGTGCGTGTGTGCGTGTGAGGGAGGATTAGGGTTTTTTCTCTTATGAGACTAAATTACTAAAAGGTCCACAATTAAAAAAAATAGTATAAAATTAATAAATTAACTAAACGGGTTAATTTAGTGTCATACGGGTTAACACTAACCCGATCTTTTTTTCAGACGGGTCAATTTCAAGTTAACACTAAATTGACCTAAAATTGATATTTTTAACACTAACTCATAAAAAATCGAATCGTATTCATGTCGTGTCATCGTGTCATAACCCGTATTGCCAACCCTACAATAACGGCCGAAGACATAGCAAAATAACATGGAAATGGCCCATCGTGTAGCTAGACTCTTAACTTGTCAAACACAACAAAATTAAAGTACTTTTATCAGCAAAAAAAAATGTTCTTTTATCGGCCTCAATCATTTCTGCTGTACGACTCTAGAATGAGCTTCTTGATCACTTCTCCTGGCCGTTTTGACCCAACTTTTTCCTCAAGGAGGCAAAAAAAAATCTGACTAAAGATGACATAACCATTAGAACCACAAGAGTCACCACCTTCAATTCCCAAAATACAAACTCCTCCACTTGTACAAGTCACACAAAATGTGGACCCACCGAGTCCGAAGTCCTCACTCCTCACCGTGCGTGTCAACATCTTGTTTTGCATGGCACCTCACACCTCTCACCTCTTCAACATTTTTATACAAACTCTTTCCCCTTCTCTCTCCTTGCACCCTTCTCAATAACCTTCTTCCTCAAAATACTCTCTCTCACTCTAATTTCTCTCTCTTCAATTTCTTCCCCCACAGTTTTCTAAGTCCTAATCACTAAAAAAAAAATAAAAAAATAAAAAAGCATCCAAGTTTGATCTTTGATCAAATATGGGAGACCGATATTATCACCCTGTTCTAAGAGGCAAGAAAAATTATAGTTTTTGTGCTATGTTGGTGATTATGATTTTGGTACTGTTGTCGGTAGAAAATTGTAGAGCTGCTAGGTTTGAGCGTTGGGAGTCTGCGATTCGCATGCCTACTGATAAGGATGAATATTCTGACCAGGACAAAGAACTCGGCACTAGATGGGCTGTTCTTGTGGCCGGTTCTTCTGGCTATGGAAATTACAGGCATCAGGTACATATATCTATATATCTGTATATATATATATATATATATATATATTTTTTTTTTTTTACAAGATTAAGGTGATGAATTTTAGTGTACAATTAATGGGTTTCTCTTCTTTTTTGGTTTTTTTTGTTTTTTTTGTTTTTTGATAAATTAAGCACTTATTTGGTTTGCAATTTCTCTAAAAAAGAAAATTTAAATTTATGTTGGAACCTATGTACCAAACAACCCAAGAATTGACACGATGATGATGAATTTTCTTGTGTGGTGTTATAGGCTGATGTGTGCCACGCGTATCAGTTGCTGAGGAAAGGAGGGGTGAAGGAGGAGAACATAGTGGTGTTCATGTATGATGATATCGCCATGCATGAGCTCAATCCAAGGCCTGGCATCATCATCAACCATCCACAAGGTGATGATGTTTACGCAGGTGTTCCTAAGGTACAATACAACTTTTTTATTTTTGGTTTTTGGTTTTTGTTTTTATTCATTTTTATTACTTTATTTATTAATTGTTTACATCTTTGGTTATTGGTAATGGGAACCAGGTGGTAAACACTATGATGTTAGGAGATATTAATATAAACTATAGAATAGTTGCACGGAAAGCTGATACAACCTTTGCTTTTAAAAAAGTTTGATGTTAAAAAAATGTTTTAAGGAAACATGGGTGGGCCTACATGAGTTTCTGCGAATCAGGTCAGGCCGTGTTTTTATTTTTTATGTTTTTTTAGAAAAAAAAATATATATATATATATATATATTTAAAACGGCGTAGCGTAATAAAAATAAAAAATAAAAATAAAAATAATTTTTTAATTTATTGTAAAATAAAAGAAAAATAAAATACGATATTTAGTTATTTTTTATTTTTTATTTTTATTTTTTCCTCTCTCAGACAGAAAAAAAGAGAGATATTAATGAGTTTTTTATTCTGAAAATAATCTCTTGATAAAACTACGAAATACATTTAAAAATAATTTATGTTTGAGATTGAAAACGTTTTCATTTTTATTTTCATAAAAAAAATAAAATTATTTTGGAACGAATTCCAAACACGTCTTTTAATTTTTATTTTGTTTTTTTGTTTTTTAATAATCATGCGAACCTTTGTTTTAATAAATAATCGGTGAAAAATCTTCCATATATGCTTAAAGGAGAAGAGAAAATCTTAAGGCAAAAAAAAAAAAAGGAGAAAAAAAAGGAAGGGTGAAACGGAACGAAACGACTTTCATTAATTTGTCCAAGAGAGAATATTTTACTTGGGTGAAGTTATCCAACAACCATGTATTAACCATGTATTTCAGTACACACACACACACACACACACACATATATATATATATATATATATCATCATAATTCATAAGAACTATATATGGTAATCATAGTTACAATTGTTTTCTTGATGTATTAATTCTTGGTGGAGTTACTAGCTTATTGCATAATTGCTCAGAGTTTATTTTAACTTGTTTGTTTTAAATTAACTTGAAAAAAGCTTCAGCCAAAAATAACCAACTCAATATTAGCGCATAAATTCCTATTGTGCTGACAATTGATCAAGACTATGCAATTCCTGTTGAAATTGCCTCTTACAGCTAATCTCTTTATTTGTGTTTGCTACTACATTTGAAACTAAAGTTCGTCAATGACATGAAATATTTATCAAGCTTTGGTTTTCTTATTACCAGCCCTTGATTGGTTTCATGTACTCTGGATTGATCACACAAAATTGATAATGTAATTGTGGCAGGATTACACAGGGCAATATGTAACAACTGAGAATCTATACGCCGTACTTGTCGGGGACAAGAAGGCGGTGAAAGGTGGTAGTGGGAAGGTTGTTGACAGCAAACCCAATGACAGAATCTTCTTATACTACTCTGACCATGGAGGCCCTGGGGTTCTTGGTTAGTCTGATCAGAACTTTCATTCATTCATTCATTGTTTTACTAGTTTGTCAGTTCTCTCAAACCATTACGCTATTTAAGAGGCGGGTCAACATCATTTTTTAAATTATTGTATGAAAAATGGAACATGTGAATATTGAGTTGAGTTTTTATATTGTATAAAAAAAAAAATCCAACTTGTGAAATCTAATTATAGGCCCGGAACAAATTAAAAGCTAACATGTTCCACGTGGTAACGGTTTTGAAGAATGCTATTATGATGGTTTTCAAATACTTATGACTTTCTCTTTTGAATCAATTCTCCCAAAAGCTGAAACAGTTTTTATATTCTAACGATCTTTGGTCTCGGAATTTATTAGATCAGAACTCAAACTCTTTTTAAGTCAAGAGTGTTGGACCAAGTGAAAACACGATAATTTTAGCCAACTTGTTGTCTTGTTTTGGAACTAATTAATTAATGTTGGTAAAAGTAAAGAGAAGGGTCGCTTACATTTTCCGATATGATTAATGTAGGAATGCCAAATATGCCTTTTCTTTACGCCATGGATTTCATTGAAGTTTTGAAGAAAAAACATGCATCGGGGACTTACAAAGAGATGGTAAAGGATCTAATATTCTTCCACATCATTTGGTACTCACACGAAGTGAGATCTTTTACATGACATAAATATATATATATATATATATATATATTGCCTTTGATTTCCTTTGTAGGTCATCTATGTGGAAGCATGTGAGAGTGGAAGCATTTTTGAAGGTATAATGCCTAGAGACATGAACGTTTATGTGACAACAGCATCAAATGCACAAGAGAACAGCTGGGGAACCTATTGTCCAGGGATGGAACCTTCCCCGCCACCAGAGTACATTACTTGCTTGGGGGACTTGTATAGCGTTGCTTGGATGGAGGACAGGTATACTTGAAACCACTCGTCGAGATGCCATAGGAAACCAGAATAACAATTTTCCCTAAAGAATAATGTTAGGGGTTCTAACTTCTATTTTAACTTTTAATACCAACTGATATGACACGTTATATCACGTTAGTGACACGTTAGTTATAACTGGTAGGTGCTTAGAAAAATATCGCATGAGTTGGTTTCAAAATGTTGATAATACTGATAAAAAGATGACAACTTACTTGTCATGTGTGAGTTGATATGGAAAAAGTTAATTAAACTTTGCCTGAATAGTAGTCATTAATTGATTTGCTCCAACATTCTTTTTGCAGTGAGACCCACAATTTGAAGAGAGAAACAATCTTACAACAATATGAGACAGTAAGAATATCGATTACATTGAAAGGTCTTTTATTTTCTTTTTAACTTTGTGATCGAGGTTGAGAATGTACGATAATATTTTCCATGCAGGTGAAGGAAAGGACTGCGAATGCCAACGATTTCACCACGGGTTCGCATGTGATGGAGTACGGGAACGAAAGTATTAAAGGCGAGAAGCTTTATCTATACCAAGGTTTTGACCCTGCCACGCTCAACTTCCCACCCAATGATCCTAACAAACTCGACATGCGCATGGAAGTTGTTAACCAAAGAGATGCAGAGCTCTTCTTCATGTGGCAAATGGTAAGCTCATTTTCGCAATTTCTTACTCGGAAAAATAAAATAAAAAAAAAAAAAAAATTTCCCCATGTTGGGTTTTGTTCATGTGTTTAAGAATACGTAACCTAAAAGTATACTTCCTTACCTTTGCTTTTTGTTTTTTGTTTTTTGTTTTGTTCAGTACAAGAGAACAGAATCAAGGAATAAGAAGAGAGAAATCCTGAACCAGATAAAGGAGACCACAAGGCACAGAACTCACTTGGACAGGAGCATAGAATTGATAGGATCACTTCTCTATGGACCACAAAAGGGTTCATTGGTCCTAAATTCCGTGAGGTCACCTGGTCAACCACTAGTAGACGACTGGGCCTGCTTGAAGTCGATGGTTAAGTCGTTCGAGAGCCATTGTGGGTCGTTGACACAGTATGGAATGAAACACATGCGTGCCTTTGCCAACATATGCAATAGTGGCGTCTCCATTGCGTCAATGGAAGAGGCTGCTTTGGCTGTTTGTAGTGGCCACGATGTAGGCCAATGGCATCCTTCGAACGGTGGTTTTAGCGCTTGATTATAATGATGTTTAAAGAAAGAAAAAAAAAAAAATGGAAGTCCTATGTAATCTAATGTGATAGAAAGTTGGTGGATGTATGTAGACCCTAATGTTGTTAAAGTGAGAAGAGAAGATTAGCAATGTCTTGTCTCTCTAGTGCGTCTACTATCTAATATTAGATTGCTTCACTAGTTGTAATTACAGGTTTAGTCTAGCAGTAAATTCACAACTACTCGCGGTCACCAACACCAAGGTTAAATTGCACTCTGTTTAGCGCTCTATTGATTTTTTAAATTATGGCCCCACCAAAAGGAAAAGAGAATGATCCAACTGGAACTATCCAATCGGTTAAATCTGTTTCGGGCTCTGTTGATTCTTTAAATTATAGCCTCACCATAAGGAAAAGAGAATGATCCAACTAGAACTATCCAATCTGAACGTGATGAATACATATGGCAGTGTGTTTTTCTCTAGAGTCTATTATCTAAAAACTTTAGTACGTAGATTCATTCCTAATTTGAATTATGATTGTTACAGTATTTTTTTTTTCATAAAAAATACACGTAAATGAAAAAAAATACACGTAAATTGAAAATAATTTTAATTAGATTATTTTAATTTATAAACTAGCGGAAGAGGTCCAATATATTCGTCAATTATGGGCCAAGAAAAGGGAATGTGACTGATCCAACTTCAAGAATCCATACAAACATTAGAACGTATTCCCTTGCGCCCAAGTTGGGGTTTGGATTTTGAATCTCACGGATAGGCTTTAAGACGGAGAAACCATTCCATTGATTTATTCTATGGCCCACAAGCAAGTGAAGAATACGACAATTAAGTCGGCAGTTTAGTGTTGCCACTAAAGGCTGAAGAAAATAGAAAGATCATGGAATTTTTTTTTTTCTTTTTTTGGAAATAGTTTTTCTTAGCATGTTTAATGTGAATTTTCTTTTCAGATATTAAAGTTTCCATTTCCAATTGATTCTTTCCTTTAATTTCTTCAAGTGTAAGTTTTGAAATTCATTCACTAATTCTTTTTATCTTCCCCCCTTTTTTTTTTATTATTTGGTTAAAGCCTAAGCTAAAATGTTTAGCAGTGCCACGTTTCTTTTCCTTCACCATCTTTTGGCTAACTCTCTTATAATCATTAGTTGTCATGTCGGCCAACGCGGTTCACAGTCCAAATTCTCTGAAATACTAACCTTTGCCCTCCCCAAAGGTTTGGGGTGGGACCTTAATTTGGCCCCAAAAAAAAAAAAAAAAAAAAAAAAAAAAAAAAAAAAAAAAAAAAAAAAAAAAAAAAAGAAAAGAGAAACGTAAACGGCAGAGCCCAAGTCCAAGATTGGATGGAAGGTTCATTAGATTTCGTGTGATTAGGGACCAAGATGAAGCAAAGCACGCCAACTTGAGCCCTTTATGTCACCATGCACTGCATTACTGTGATGATCCTATCATTGCTTTTGACCAAAACAGTGCTTAATATCTTTTATTTTAGTTCTTAATTTTTAAAATGTGTTGATCCATGAAGTTTTATTGTATTTTAATTTTAGTCTTTTTGTTAATTAAGTGTTAAATAGTTGATAAAATTTATATAAATTAGAGATTATCATTGAAAAAAATTAAAATTTAGAGACTTCTGTGGAAATTAATTTTTGTTTTTTGTATTCCTTTATTCCCTTAATTTTAAATTTTTTAATTTTAATTCTTAATTTTTCACAAATTTTGTCAAATATATTTAACACCTAACTAATAAAATGATTAAAACTAAAACAAAATAAAAGTTTAAAACAAATTGTGAAACGGTTTAAAAATTAAAAATTAAAATAAAATTAAAATAAATTTTATGGACTATTTGTGAGATTAACCCATCTTTTAATGATCATATCATTTGATGCTAAATTTCTGCTGTTGATTAATGACCACATGCCATTTAGGATAGCCTTTTCTTTTACTTGTGGTCAGCAGAGGAAGACAAGGAAAAAACTGTAGCTTTTAAGTTAGTGTTTAAAATCATATATTTAAAAAAGCTTATGAAAATGATGCAAAATTTTCTTATAATTAGCACTAAAAATGTTATAACGAAGTTTATAACGTCTTATTAAGCTACAAGCAGCTTCCAAGAAGCTCTGCTAAAAATTAAGTTCAACAAACAAACATGACTTCTCTAGAAAGAAATAAATTAGCTAACAAAGGACCTCATAATGCTAATCCAAAATCTTTTGAGTTCACTAATAGATAGCTTAGATATAAGAGGTGGCTTTGTGGATTTAAACACCCATTTCATTGAATAATTTCGAAACTTAATAAAAAAGATGAATAAAGAAGTTGCACAAAATTGAAATCACTTCTCTGTGATTTGTTTGGTATCATTTCATGCAAATCTTTTCAACGAAACTGTAGGTCCTAAACCAGATTTGCTGCAAACGTAGCAATTTGAACAAATGTCAAATATTGGAACTTGCTTCCTTAAATAGAACTTGTCCAAGTACAGAAAAATTTTCTGTTTCTTGGTATTCCGATTCATCAACAGTAAAAACATGTTACACAATGAAAGTGGGATTTTGGAAAGAATGCTATGATTAGCATCTACAATTACAAAACACATACATCGTATATTGCCAAAAGCATGGCTTATCCTTGTCCTTAGATTTTTATCTACAATCTCACCCCTATATATGTATATATATATATATATTCTCAACCCCAAATTAATATTCAGTGCGATACACTACACACGAGTATTTCTTAAAATGAAAAAAAAAAAAAAAAAAAAAGAACTGAAAAATCATTTTCATGAATTATGGAAAATTACTCTCATCGCGACCAATAGTAATCAGCCGGCTTACTTATACGACGCCGTTGGCAGTATTCTTCCCCGGAGGCAATCCTCATCTGGACCTTCTCAAACTCCGAGGCACCACATGGTATTGTGATCCGACCCGGATGGTTGAACCCGTAAACCTTCTCTGCCTCCTTCAGAAGCTCACCAAAAAGCGGGTGATTAAAATATATCACAGGCACCAAATACCTCTGCGTCTTGTCCTGCGACTCCCCCACGTAAACCGCCAGGTGCCCCTTGGGAATCCAATCCCGATCCGGTTTCTGATCCACCGGGTCCTCATGGTCCAACGGCACGTAACCCGACTTAGGAGACGAAAAAGAAATATTGCACATCGTGAGTTGTTTGACTCCTCGTCGGAGAAAACGAGCCAAGTTGAGGACTTTCGTGATGGGGTTTCTTTTTCTGTTGGAAAAGTTTAAGCTTTTTCTTCTTCTTCTTCTGGGTCTGGCTATAACCCATTTGCAGATCTTCACGAGCTTGCCTCGAAGCTTGAATCCTCTGGCTTTTCTCATCTTTTCTGAAATGGGTTTTCGTTTTGGTGAGATGGGTCAGTGGCAGAAACTTGAAATTTTTCGGTTTCTGATAATGGTGGTGGGATTATATATTCTTTTGGAGGTTTTTGAGTTGAGGAATTTGGTTCCTCTGAAGAGATTGATATATGGAGATTCAGAGAAGCTTGTTGTTGTTTGGTTTGCTTTTTTTTTTTAGAAGTAAAAACACGTGTACAAGTAACAAGAGAGAGATTTGGAAATTATAAAAAAAAAAAAAACAAAACACAGAGAGAGAGCGAGAGAGAGAGCGAGAGAGAGAGAGAGAGAGAGAGAGAGAGAGAGAGATTTGGCGCACACACGGTGTAGATTTTTGTGTGTTGGAATAGGATTTTTATTTTAGGAATATCGACCAAGTAGGCAAGTGTACTTATACAAAGGAATCTACAGTTGAGATAAAAAGTGAAAAATAAATCTACAGTAATAGAGAGATTTATAAAAATTATAATTTATAAATTGGATTTTTTTTATAAAAATATACATAAATTAAAAATAATTTAAATTTTCTACCTAAACGTATTTTGAAACTGAAAACTAAAAACTGTTTTATAAAATGATTTAATAATTTCTACGGTAGGGAACTATTCTTTTGAAATTCTCATATTTCACCGTTTTTCATGATAAATATTATGAATATTATTATTTTTTCCCTTTCTTGTACTTTTTTTAGTACTTGTACCTTATTTCATTATTTTCCTTGTAATATTTCTTTTCTAGAATTTCAATTTATTTCAATTTTCAACGCCTATAACCCAAAACACGTATCTAGCTAGCCTATGCATACATTACACACGTGTATACGTCCGGTTTTTACACTGACAGATTATTACTGTGAATATTTTTTTATAAGCAATTACTACGTATACTGTTAATTATCAAATTAAATGAAAGTACGTATCACAACCGTGAACTAAAAATCAAATCGACGTCGTTCCTTAGAAAATCGAAGAGTCACTTTTTTATTTCTTTCCTTTGGCTCGAAAAAACTGAAGAGTCACATACTGATTACAAATGTAATAATTTGAAGAGTCCACTAAATCATTTATTCATGATATATATATATATATATATATATAAGTGGAGATCGCGGACACAAATTAATTCTTATAGACTAATTTGCACAGATAATGTTGATTATATTTCGAATCAATTAATATTTAATTAAGTTGCTTAACGCCAGTTTAGTTCGCTGATTTGAGTTGAGATGTAACTTTATGTGAGAATTTTTTATTATAGTAAAAAAATTAGATGTGACTGTTTTTAAAAATCTTTTATTGTAATAAAACTTAAATTTTAAGCTCAAATCAATAAAATAGACGAGCCTTTAAATAATATACATATTCTAACTCATTATACATCGACTATTTTATTTCTTTACTATTCCTTAATTTAAATTTCTTTTTCCAAATACATCATGTCCTTCAGGTACTACCTAAAATATGTGGTACTTTTCCTTCATTTGATCGACCAACCAACAAGCATATAGAAGGGGGAAAAAAAGCTGATTAAGTTTTCTTTTTCTTGTTAAAAAAAGAAGAAAAAAAATACAATACATAAATTCAGTTTACGCACGTACACAAGATGCTGGTGGACCACAAACCAAAAGAGAATATAATAAGCATATATATAAAGCTCGAAAGAACCTCCTTTTGTCACTGAAAGAAGGCCAAAATATCGGCCACAGATGTGATCCTTTTCTAAACAAAATGTTTCCCTCGTTTCAAAAATAATTTCTGACCTTATTTCCCATATTTGCCACATTTCAATAACCGAAGAAAGTAAATAGATAAATAAATATATAAACTCAACAAGGCAGACTTTTGGGAGGAGATTTAACTGATACTGCCTGATTGGAGGATTGAACTATGCCCGTACTTCTACTAATCAAAGCGAACGACTTTATAATTCGGACTACAAGCATAATTTAACACTGTATAATTACTAAATAGGAGTTGACTTCTTCATTCAACAGTGTTTGAGATTAAATGAAAACTCATGGAAAGAGATTCAAATCATCTGATCAATTTAAAGAACTGAATGCTTTTAAGTATATACTTGCTTTTCCTTTTATATATATATATATATATATATATATATATATTAATATTCCTCAATAGTTTGCAGCCAAAAACAGCGTTCTTCATACAGCAGCTACGGCGCCGGCTCCAAAAAGTTTGATTGTGTCTGTGAAAGCTTATCCGAATATATATACACACATACACATAGTCTCATTTATTTTATCGATTCAAATTTTATTATAGTAAAAAATTCTTAAAAATAATTACATTTAATTTTTTTAATATAATAAAAAAATTTCACATAAAATCACATTTCAATTCAAATTAAAAACTTAAATTAATAAATTAAATTAGTCTTATTTAATCTGTATATAAAGTTGTCATTTTCCAAACAAGTTGTCAATATCTATGATCCAATCAACAAAAATTATTACTTTTAATAACAGGATGACTTGTAAGTAGACAGCATTCACATATGACTAAACAGTGGCCCGTATTTCCTGGCATCGCCGTACGGAGCCGCATATAGTTGGCAACCACAATTTTTTATTTGTTGATTATGTGGTAATTATGAAGTTATATCTTTTTTTTTTTAGGAAAAAACTTTTATTATTGCTAAACCAAATCGACAATGACAAACGAGGCAACAAAAGCAGGGATTTCATCAACCCCTAAAACATCAGAATCAAAGCGATAAACAGAGGACGCAAGAGCATGAGCAACTACCTTCGCCTCTCTACGGATATGGCAGCATTTACATATGATTATGAAGTTATATTGATTATTGTGTATGTATAATATGGGTGTACGAAATTTTGCAAGTAAAAACATTTTATCACTACACCGTCATATAAGTAAATTACCATAATTGAGTTATTTGAAAACCAACGTTGGTTTTATATATGAATAATTATATATTACGGATTGTCATATAAGGTTAAGTCTAATTAAAAGTGATCTATTAAAGTTTAAGTATTTTGAGCTTTAATGTATCTAATAGGATATGAGCTTTTAATGCATAGAGACTTAAAGGTAATTTCTATTTTTATGATGAGTTAAAATAGAAATACTAAAAGATAACAGATAAGTTATCTATATATAGCGGTTATGGTCCTCAGATCGCACGTTACATTCTATTCCTTCTGACATCCCTTCATCAGAGAGAGTAAGGGTTCTCTAGAAAAACGTGTTTATCTGGAAGACAAATTGCACGACTCTAGAGAGAAATCAATCAATATGAATTCAGGTACGCTTTCGCTTGCAGATTTATTAATTATTGATAATCTAACATGAATTTTGACTTTTAGGTAATAGTTTTCACCAAATCATTGATTTCTAACCGTGCTTATATTGCAATACACGTTTTATAACATATTAATTTATTTATATCCTTAATTAATTTATATTTAGTTTATTTATATCCTTAATTTACGGATTCAAATAATTTTAATACATTATAATTTGAATTAGTGTACGGAAATAATTCGTCCTGATCGGCAGAATCACTTTTGATTATGTAGAGAGCAAACTAGCTAGCTATTGAAATCTTCGATTAATTATTTTGCTTTGAGAAAATTTCTAATAAATAACAATTGATCATGAATTTTATGGTATCAATTAGTATTTTTTTTTTTTTTCCCTAATTTCTTAAGAGATATTATGGTATCAATCAGAAAATTTCTGATTTGGTTGGGCGAGTAAGAGATATAATCACTAATGTTGTAAAAGAAAAAAGAAAACGAGAAGAAGAAGAAGAAAAGACTAGAAAAGTCAAGCTTGTACAACAATAATAGTGACGGCCATTAGAAAGCCACTATTCGTAGTAGTCTAGTAGATTATATATAATATCCCTTTTTCTCATTTTTTTTTTTTTTGCCCCCCCCACCCCCGCAATTGAGGATGTCCATTGGCCATTTTCTGTCGATCGATTACCTTTCGGAAATTGCACTGCCTAAAAATTCTAAGCATGCATGCTTGTAACGAAGACTTTTCATTTACAAGGAATAAAATCTGGAGGAAACAATAAAGCAGAAAACAACATTTATAAGATGCCAAACCTGTGGCCTACACCTATAGATATTACATTATTTGATCAATTGAATGAAAAGATAATTGTATGAAGAATATTATACTAACCAATAAATGGAAAAGGTCGGTTAATTGTTTATAATTCTTAACTTTAAATCCACTTCTTCCATAGTTATAAACTCTAGCACATCCCTAACAGTAGTGCCTTGAATTTCATTTCCTTGCGACGTTTTTGACATATTACTAAAACTAAATAACTATAAACAAAAACGAGTTATGTTGATCAAAGTTGTTGTGTTAAAAACTCTGTAAAACTAGAGCTACATCCACTTTGTGATTTTGTATTTTTTTTTTTTTTTTAATGAAAAAGAGGATTATTACTTGAAACCTGTAATTATAAGTTCAAACCATGTGATGCCTTCATAACGACAAATATAGCCAACAATTATGTCTAGAAACTGTCCCATTAAATTAGTAACAAATTAAACATTATTCTTTGAAACCTGTAATTAGAAGTTCAGATATATGCCTTCATAACGGTTCAATTATGTCTAGAAACTGTCGCATTAAATTAGTAGCAATTAAACAGTGTGGGGTATATATCTCACGGTTCAATCTCTATTTATATAACATTATTATCATTATTTTTTTGGTTGTCTCTGCATGGACCTAAAGCATAGCTATAATTTTACATAATATTATAGCAAACATGCATGACACAGAATATACCATGTTTAGATCACGGTCGAAAACCTACTGAGCATATATACTAATTGTTAATGTGAAGTTTAGGTAGTTGCAAACTGTGATTTTGGACTGATCACAGTAGGCTCAAGTGTACATATATTTTAGTCTTGGTCATTGTCTTGTATGCAACTAGAATAATAGAGAAAATTAATTAGTTAATTAGAGAAACGACAATGTATCTATACGTGATATATATATATATATATATATATATGCGTTATAGTACAACTATATAATTAACACATATATATTGACAAATTTTTAATGGTTACATTTTTATGTATAGCATAGCTCTTTCGTATTAAAAGCTCAATCATGAAATGGCATTATTAATTAAAAAGATACATAGTTCTTATTTTATTAATTACATCAATGTACATTAAGCTACAAAAAGACAAGTCATATTTTCAAGTTTGTCGATTTTACAGATTACTAAACCAAAAAAAAAAAAAAAAAAAAAATCTCTCTCTCTCTCTCTCTCTCTCTCTCTCTCTCTCTCTCTCTCTCTTTTTTTTTTTTTTTCTCGTTAAAAGATGGAACAATATCAAAATATGATCTTTTTGGAATTTTTGGGAGAGAGAGATGTCTCGCAAGGGAGAACAGTATATTTCCTTTTTAGAAATCTTGGATATCCATATCAATTTCTAAGGTTCTGATCATTGGATCTGGAATGGCGTAGCCAGCTTTAATCTTTTTATAATAGTGAACAACGTAATACATATTAATGATAAAAATATAAGCCACCAATTTTCCATGATAATTGATAAGCGCTAGTTTATGATGAAAAAGAAAAGCAAAAGCAAAAGCAAAAAGAATATTATAAATACAGTATCCAAATATAAACAAAAGTGCATCACGTTTGTGCATGCAGAGTTAGCAACAACCCAACTATTCCTCTAGCTAAGAATAGGATCAATAACTCGATTTATGTGTGTGCATATATATATATGTTCGTGTGTGAATATAGATACATCTGCACTACTTGTTAAATATATATATATATATATATATATATAGAGAGAGAGAGAGAGAGAGAGAGAGAAACGACAGAGTATCTTTAGCGGATCTTTCTAATTCGTTTACTTTAAAAGGTACCAATATTCGTATTCCACGTCTTCATGAAGTCTTTTTTTTTTTTTTTTTTTTTTGGATTCCACAAAAACCCTAATTTGCTTTCCCTATTAAATGCGTTAATAAATAAATAATATAGTTCCATATAAAACAAAGTTTTTCTGCTGGAACCATGAATAAAACAAACTTGGTTGGTTACAATGCAGTAAGCCCAGTAACGCACACAGAAATAATTGAGCTGCTGATTTGTGTCAAACAGATCAGTACTAGTTTTCTTGGTTTAATTTTATAATGTCCTTCCAAATAATTCCATTTTAATTTTTTCACTAATCTAGACACTCATTTTATAGATTCTTATCCGGTAGCCTAGAGCAGATTAATTAATTGTTTCAATATATAGTTTTTCATTTTTTCCCCCCACAAAAAATGAGATTTTACCGTTTTACAATGGAGAATGAATTAAAAAAAAAAAAATGCTCTATATTAGTACGACTTTAATTTGAATCATTATTTTTTCATCGGGCTCTTATCTTTTTTTTTTTTTTTTTTTTTTTTTTTTTTTCCTGAAAAGAGATTCTATCAATTTTGTATACATTTTTGTTTTGATAGATTTTGATCAAATTTAAAATTATGAAACATACACTACGGTATCATAAAAAGCTTCCTAAAAGAAAAAGAGCTTTGGCAGGTTTTCATAAGATCTCATAAAATTCATATTTGTTTGCTTTATTAATAATGAGAAATAGTAGAAAATAGGTCAATATAAAAAGCTTAAGAAAGTATATAGGCTAATATTTAGTTATAGAAATTAATAGGCTATAACTTGTTAAGTTATGGTTCATAACCAAATAAATTATGGACAAACTTATCAAGTTATAGTTCATAGTCATATAAGTTATAGATAAAAACCGTGATTATGAACAATAACTTATCAAGTTATGATTCATAACCATACAAGTTATAGACGAAAATAGTAATTTAGTCTATTTATTAACTTATATAAACTATTAATTTATTAATTTTAATTCATCTCAAATCTTTGACTTATTTCTCTTTTTCTCCCCAATATAATCGTGATATGCTGATGGTCTGAAATCATACAACTCTCAGATAATTTCTAATGCATTATAGGCAATTTTTAGTTATAGAAATTAATCCATTTGGGATAAGTTATGGACAATTATGAATAATAACTTGTCAAGTTATGGTTCATAACCAGACAAGTTATGGACGAAAATAATAATTTGGCTATCGAATTTATTCTTATGTAAACTATTGGCCATTTTAATTCATCTGTTTCCTCTTTCTCCCTAATTTCTAATGCATTATAGGCCCATATCCATTTAGGCTTCATATCGAAGTCCATTATATCTGGGTTTCAGGTCCATTGAAGTTGGTGTTTCGTCCATTCAAATGGCCCAGAACTTTAAACCCATGCTTAGAGCTAAGCTAATTAATAAAGATTATGATCAAGCGGAGCTTTAACTCTTTTGTGGTGGAGCCACTTGAAGATGAGTGGGGCAGCCGCCTCAACTCAAATTTTTTTTAAAAAATTATTTTTAAAAATTTTAAAATTTTACACTTAAATTCTTATTAAAATAATATATGTCTTCACTAAAATAAATATATTTTTTTATATGTTTCTAGTAAGATAATTTATTAAAAAAAATTTAATATATGTCCCCTACTAAGTGAAAAGTTGGCTTCGTGATATATATATATATATATATATATATATATATATATATATTTGGATACTCTCAGGATTGAGTCTAGAATCTCGTCTATAAACCCACCCACCATTACCAATTGGGTTAGCACCAGTTGGCAACTCGGTTGATAATTAGATGTGTTACAATATTCATTGTAATACGAAATACATGTAGTCATACTAATTGTAGTATAAGTTATTAACTGCAGATGAACAAATGAAACCATACATCATTATGTAACTTCGATTATTTATCTCGCAGGAAAAAGGGCGGAAATCCGTTTTAGTGGATGCCAAAGGTAAATTTTGGAAATAAAATGCTTTGATTTTGTTGGGTAGTGACATAATTTTGTGCGCTTAATTCTACTTGTTATTATTAGCGATAAGCTGTGTGCGTGGACAACGATATGATTAACCACCACCAAAAATTATATAAGTACTTGCAATATACCTAACATGGTATTATGAATCTTTTATCATTTGAGAATTCTGAAATTTGATGGCAAATGTGAAATATATGACTAGCAATTATTATCATAACAGCAAAAAGATATGAATTTTTGCAATATGTTCTGAGCATATAATATTGTCTGGTTAACCTCATGATCTATCTCTTTTCAGCATAATTTTACTTAGTAATTAAATTAAAATAGTTATACGTATAGAGAGCAAACATGTGAGTCAGGTAATTTTTGAATTAATGGAAGTATTGAGCGTAAAACAAATTCAGAAGCGAAGCTTTTAAAGAAGAACTCAACACAGGAATATTTTACACGATACAGTTATGATCCAATTCCAAACTCTACACCCCGATATTCTTTAAATATTAATCCTGGTCCAGAACTTCCATCGTTGCATTATTGTTATTTCTTCCTTATTCTTTAAACCCTACCACTATAGGAAAAATGAACCTGTAACGTAGCTACAAGAAAATAATAATAATAATAAAAACAGAGAGAGAATTGACGGTGGCCTATTTATATTGTTTGTTTTCTTAAAAGATTTTACTATTATTGCTGTTATTATTATTATTATTATTATTATTTTGTTTTTGATATATACAACTTATCGATTTGATGCTTAGAAACGCGCAACAGCGATAGAAATTCCTACCGTACGTAGAAGTAACGGCAAGTGCCCTATAACAATAGGGGAACAAAACCCTTCTGGTCGATCAAGAATGTGAACGTCTTTGTAGGGTACATATATACATCGTCTTTGTAGGGTATATATATATATATATATATATATATATATATATATATATATAGTCTTATGTACGTGTGTGTATATATATATGTATATATATATATATGTATATATATATATATGTATATATGGGGATCCTGTTTTACGTTATCTTGGCGAGGCCCCACAACAATCTCCAGGGATCGTTTCCTCATCAACTGTAACTGCTTTCGTGGGACGAGATGATTAACGACCAATATTCTATTCTTTCTCAAGCACCGATCATTTACATACAAATGTGCAAATTCATATATATAACATATCTGTTGAAGTGTGAAGAACATTCTTGAAATTATTAATTACTAAGAAATACAACCAACCATGAGCTGTGCGGTTGCAAAGTGAGTTAGATATTAAGCAGCTGCGACATTCTTCTTCCAATTAATCATATGCATCTATTTGAGTTACCTGCATACTATTACGTACGACAACCAATTACAAGCATAAAGCTTTGTCATCCAGCCAATGAAAATCAAGCACTAGTATCACTCAACCAATCATATAAATTCAAGACTCAAAAAGTAAGGAAGCAAGCATATTGGCGACTGAAGCTTACCGACTAAGGAATTCTATATATAGGCTATGTTGTACTTTATTTTGACATTCAAATAA
The DNA here is from genome assembly GCA_012066045.3 of Morus alba. NCBI lineage: Eukaryota > Viridiplantae > Streptophyta > Magnoliopsida > Rosales > Moraceae > Morus > Morus alba. Next base: position 16,218,985 of record CP050235.2, read on the forward strand.
TCATTAATTTTGTAAGCACCAGATTAGCCTTTGTGAGCTCATTCTAGTTTCCAGAGACAAGTGCTCCGTTTGTACCAACTTTATCACTAACTTGCTTGTTTGTTTCTCAATAAAAGTTGCTATTTCCATTTTACTACTTCCTCATTTCACTAAGAATCCCCAAATTCCCTTAAGTTTCTAACAATATCCCTCTATTTTTTCCTTCCGTCCACTCGATCCAGTCCGTTTAGTTCGCTAAATAATAGTCTTTTTGAAGAGTATGGGGAAAATATATAGGTGAGATTATTTCTGATCATCATTATTGAAAGGTATTTTCATGAATATTATCAAAGTAGATATTTACGGAGGCTTGTAGAACTGACCATTTATGTCTACGTACAGATACGGCAACCTATATATCATTACAGGCCAGCATGCCCCGTTAGCTTATATGTATGTGTGTATATATATATATATATATATGCCATATAGTATTAATTTTTTTTTTATAATGTTACGATCTTAATTACAAAGGTCGATCGATATGACCCCCTAACGATTTAACAATATGACACTTAATGAGATGAATACTTGATATAATTCTTAGTTTAAAAATGACCTTTTAAAAAGAAAAAGGTCTTTCTTTGTTAGTCCGTGCAAAATGAATTAGTAGTAATCTTTTACTTTTTCAACCGTCAAATTTATATATATATATATATATATTTTAATTTGATGTGGTTTTGAGTAAATCCAATACTAACCATTTATGTCTACGTACAGATACGGCAACCTATATATCATTACAGGCCAGCATGCCCCGTTAGCTTATATGTATGTGTGTGTGTGTGTGTATATATATATATATATATATATATTATTATTTTTTTCATAATGTTACGATCTTAATTACAAAGGTCGATCGATATGATCCCCTAACGATTTAACAATCTGACACTTAATGAGATGAATACTTGATATAATTCTTAGTTAAAAAAATGACCTTTTTAAAAAAGAAAATGGACTTTTTCTAATAGTTTGTAATCTTTTACTTTTCAACCGTTAAATTTGTATTAAAATATATGTTTATATATATTTTTTTTAATTTGATGTGGTTTTGAGTAGATCTAATACTAAAAAATGAAACTATCGGTAGGGAGACTACTAGAGAAACTCACAAAAGAAAAAATTAAAAGAAATGAGACATCCTAATTAAGTCAGCATTCTTTATCCTAAGATTAATAAACCATACTCTATTAATAATAAAAAGAAAATACCATTGGCACCCCACATCCTAAGCTCCATGAACCATATTGCATAATAATAATAATAATAAGAAATTAAATACAAGATTGTATGAAGGAAAGTTAAAAGATGTCGAAACTAAAAAACAATACGTGAAAAGGCCTAAAAGCCTTGATTCCAAGGGATAGAGCCGAAACTCATACGTTGATTTCTTCACAAACATGGTTCCCAAGGATTTATGATGTGTAGCAATTCGTGACCGATTGAAATATCAATAGAAATTATTGCTGCTATAATAATTCTTACAGGTATTTTTCGTATGGACTATGATGACAATAATTTTCGAGTTGACTATAGTTAGATCCTGAATTTCTGTCCTGTAAGTAGTACTGCTGTATCCAACCTTTGGTATAGCTTTATGTTTCATTTGCGATTTTGTTGCACTTTTTTGTTTTTGTTTTATTATATAAAAAATCGAAATGAAAACACACCCCATAATTTTGGTCTCACATTCATGTTTTACACCAATTTAAGAAATCATATAAAAGTTGTTCCCAAAAACAAAATACTCATATTGCTGCAGGCAAAAAGTATCATTTTATACATACATACATACACACATACATACACATATTTGAGTTAATTAGAATTATGATCACGACATGACATTTAGTTCCCCCAAAAAAAGAGTAAACGTTCAGCTTTTGCTTGAGACATAAAGTAATTTCACTTTGTATTTTCAATGCCATCCTTTTACAATAGTTCAAGACAAAATGCCAAACCAGCATGAGATAGTGCAAAGATATTTTGTGTTAACATGTTGACATAATAAATTACAGTACTGACCATCATAGCTAGAATGATTTGGGTTCAACTTCCAATGAATCGTGGTAAATAAAAGGAATTTAAATTCCAATATAAGTTTCCTAATAAGCCAAGAATACGTTTAACATTTTAACTTTATGCTCGTTAGCTCTGGATTGTGCCACTTATTATTGTGAAAATTTTCAAGATAAAAATAAATGTAACAATAATGATTCCAAACTCCACTTTCTTACCCTTTATTTGTTCTCATTTCTTAATCTTATTATTATTGGCATAATTGGTATTATTATTTCGAATGGGACATATAAACCAAAGGGCAATCATGGTCTCTTTTGCCGCTAACAATTTCTCTTCCTAATTTTCATTTATTTCATTCCTAACTTGGCAATAAAACACTCCTAAAAAGAACCGCACCGTATTTAAAAAAGACATCTAAATTGTAATTATTAGTCATCACACACCTTCAGCAACAAACACTAATGGCACAGTGTGCATATATTTTTGTGCCGGAACAGTTGACCTTTCAAGTCAACAGTCAAATTAATTATTACATATAAACTAAATTAAATAAGACATTTTTCCCAAGAAATAATTAGGTTGAAGGTGGTCATAATGTTTATTATATATCTAAGTGAATCATTATATCTAGAAACAGAATTAAATTTTTTTTTAAAAATATTTGATGAGATCTTGGATCTTAAGATCGTAGGACCTCAGAGGAAATACTATTCTATTTTTCCTTTGATTCATTACTACATATGGGCAAGCTTGTTTAACCTAAGTACCTAATCTCTTATCATACTCGTTATTAATCACCTTAGCTATTTTGTAATAACTTGATGATACCCCTTGGTTTAATCATGGTCATTACTGCCACGCACCTGATGATTATATAACTTATCCGTATTAAATTTTTGCCAAGCGTAATTATGATCTCACATTGAGGTCATCCATTTTATACAGATGGAATTACTGTTGTTAACTTAATTATATTACCGTTCTCGAATTTCGGTGTGTGTATACACACACAAAAGATTTCCATTAAAAAAATACTAATACAAGATCAAACGAGAACACATCGGGTGTGTTTGAAACTGTTTTTTTTTTTGTGTTTTTTAAAATATATTTGCATGTTTTTTAAGGCATGAAAATGAAAAGGGTCTGCAATCCGTGTTTATTTAGCAAATGTTTTCAAAAAAAAAAAAAAAACAATGAAAATGGTATTTGTGAAGGAAATAGAAAACAGTTAGAAATTATTTTTTCCTTTCGTTTTCATTTTCTAGTACTTACCAACAATGTTACTAATAATTTCATTTGACTAAGTTTCCATTCTTAACAATTTTGTTGGTTTTTGGTGTTTTATAGTGTTTTTATTATGTTTTAATTTCGTTTTGTAGGTTTTTAGTATGAAGAAATAAATAGTTCAAACCAAACATTTTTAAGGCAAAAAGAGCTAGAATTTGGCTGTAGCCATATATTTTCAGCTGCAGCCAGAATCTTTGGTGAATTTCAATACTAATAAAATAATAAATAGATATGACTATAACTAATCAATAGATATACTAATAAATTTCAATACCACCGTAAATATGAGTACGTTAGTAGTTACTTATAATTGATTATTAATTATTATTTTTTAATTATTTAGCATGCTAATTTATTATATATAGTTTAATTACTAATGTACTCATTAATTATAATATATCTATTATTATTATTGTATTATTAGTATATTAATTTTTATTTACTAAGTGATTATCTATTTTTAGTTACTTAATATATTAATTTAACATTATTAATTTTATGTACTCGAAACAAAATTTCATAAATATAACTAAACAAGATTTTATTTTTTACTATGCTCAAAACAATATCTTAAAAGACCAATTTAAACGCAATATCAAAATCGATCCTATAATGATTTTTAAAACAATCTCATTTTCACTTTTATACTAAAAATAAAATCATTTTAAAAGCATTACCAAATTGCCTATCATCTTTAAATGTAATTATATACATTTTGTTTTCGTCAACCTAATTAATTATAAAACTGAATAACAAATATTGAAATATCTGAACATGACTTACACAATATATATATATATATATATATATATATATATATATTATAGAACATGCATATATATATTCGGCGTATTCATTTATACAAACTTTGACATGGATAAAAATTAGCATTGGGATTTAAAAAAGGAACTCGTTTAGCACTACATAATACCGCTAATATTAATCTTTTTGGAATGCCAATAACATTGTCTAACTAATTTTTTACCCTTAGAAAACTTTCCTTAAAATTTTCAAGTTTTTTATTGGTATGTTGTCTTTGGCCCTTCTTGAAAGTGACATATTGATATCTGGGGGCCTGGGGCTTTGAATTTAATCAAAGATGATGAGCTCTAATTAGAACTTAGAAGAGTCCCCAACAATTAAAAAAAAAAAAAAGAAAGAAGTAAATTCCATAATTTAGAAGAAGACAAAGAAGAAGATTGTTCAGTCACTATGAGAATTAGGTAGGATACCAAGAATGAAAGCGAGTGATACAACAACAACAAATTATAAGGTTGGGTGGCTGTATAATTAAGGTTGGCTATGGTGTTCTTTCTCGAACAATTACAAATATTATATAAAAACTCCTTTTTTTTTTTCAATCACGTGCTATATATAGCTAATATTATTTATTTATTTATTCATATTAGGGATCCTGTCCATAAATTATAATTATGCTTGGGTTGTGTCTGAGACAGTGACAGATAATTAATGTTAGATGAATCCCAGCCTGCCACGTGTTAATCCGCGTGTATTTGTAAACTGAATTCAACTGAAACCTCTCTTTTATGCTTTCTCTGTAGGGTTGACCCTTGTATATGTTAGGCCTAAAAGACTGTTTTGTTGGTTCAAATTAATCTGTTCAATATACATGATAGGGAAGTCTAGGTCACACTAGAGGAAAAAAAAAATGCTAATTTTAATTGGTATAACTATTCATATTCACTGCTCCAAAAAAAAAAAAACCATTTATATTCACTTTGAAGCGATTGAAGATTATTAACCATTTATAATAACCAGTCATCATTACATTACGGGATACTAATTTCTTTTCTTTTTAAATTTAAAATCGAAATAATTCTAATACATAATTTCATAAATAAGAGATTGGGACCAATTGATACCAAGATATGTCCAAATCTAGAAACCCATTTGGAATGACAACGAATTTCAAAATATTGATTGATACATATACACTTGTGCAACACAAAGAATGAATTCCCAACATATATCTTGATTATAATACATGTGTAGCTTGTATCTATTAGGTGAATCACATGAAAACGAATCGATTTAACGCACAAATAGAATTGAAAATGGGTTTTATATATTAGCTAGATTCTATGTATGTGTATATATTAACGTAGTAAATTGTTAAAGCAAAATTTCTATTACTTGGATGATTGAATGAAACAAATGGTTATTAAATATTTCATATGTTTTTAGGGGAATGTTTCAGGGGTAGTACGACGAGATATATTCACTTTTTCATGTTCCCACGTGCAGCTAATTTATTTGTATAACTAATTAATATTGTTATTGTAGTGGATGATTTCAAGAGTTGAATTTGTAGGAGGTTAATGACCGAATCCGGACTAATTAGAGAGTTATTATCGCATAAAGATAATAAATATAGTAAAAGATAAATAAAAGACATAGACACAAGAGATTTATAGTGGTTCTCCTAATAATCTAGGATACGTCCACTATAGGATATTTGGTGTGCTTCCACTATAACTGATGAAAATTGCAATGTTTGTAATTAGAAAAATGAGAAGAGAGAATAAAGAATTTAGGAAGAATAATAGAGAAAACAAGGGATTTAGTATAAGTGTGGAGATACTTTATGAACGTGAATGAGGCCTCTATTTATAGGTTTAGTGGCTGAATCTCTATCGGGTCTGGTGAGCTATCGGAAGTTCGGGCTGATTCCATAAACCGATTTTATGATAAATCCTTCATTTTCTGAAAAACGCAGTGAAACATGTATAATAAAAATGAGGTATGAAATTTGACCTCAACCATTATAATGAAGTTCATGCCATTCTATTATAAATTATAGCAATTTTGTTTCCTTTTTCCTTTTCTGGTCGTCTATAATAGCCATAAGAGACAATCGATCAATTTTCACCATTCTTTCACCGAACATATATACATACTGATATATGTGTGTGTATATATATATATATATATATATATATATAGAAGTATTTAGTTTTGGTCAACTATTGGCACCATTGATCGATTGGTCACTAGAGGACAACGAATATTTGCCCGCGTGTTGTCCTTTTGAAAATAGACTGGTAAACAGTCATCTTCCTTGATGTATACCTATTGGTGATCTGTAGATTTGAAAATATCTTTGTGTATATAAATATTTTTTAGGTCCCAAGCGTATGGCCTACTTATTTAGATACTTCATAGATTTTGCCCAACCTTTACTCAATACCTTTTGTAGTTGCAAACACAGTACCCTCTTGATAAAAATATATACTTTGTTCAAAGCGGAAACTTCCCCAAAGGCCAAAACTGTTTCTCTCAATAATGATCTAGAAAAACGAACAGCTAAATAAAAAGCCTTTTTTTTTTTTCAGAGTTATGTTGAACAGCAAAAGGACCTTATGAGAAGCAGAAATCTAAACTTGGAGATCAAGAAAAACCACTAACCTAGTTCATAACAATATGATGTAGGAATTAGGGTATAAGAGCCTGAAACCGCCACAATCTAGTTCCTTTTTATTTATTTATTTATTTATTGTTTTTGTTTTTTTTTTTTTTCCTTCTTTTGTTTTCCCAATTAATCCAATAGGAACTTTTTGAGGAGTTGCCCATCCTTGGCTTAACGTGGGGAACCGAAACAATAATGTGTCTTTATCAGCAATGATAGAGAGGGACCCCACAATTAGTTGGGTCAGCTTCCCACTTCCTCCTGATTTAACTTCTGCTAATCCCATCCCAAAACTTTATGGTCATTGATTTAGATCCCAACAAGAAGAAGGTCGTAAACGTTTGTTTTTATATTTATTTCCGAGTTTAAATTATAATTTTAATTTTTCTATATTTTTTTTTAAAAAATTTTAAATTATAATTTATAATTTTTATATATTTTTTTATAAAAATATGTGATTCTAAAAATGATTTATGTAATTTTTTCTAAATTATGATTGATTGAATACGAATCCCCCAACCAAATTAAATATTAATAAAACTTCAATTTATTAACTCATCAGTTATTTGTCTAAGGTTCCTTTCACATTATTTGTTAGCTTGACCACTACTAAAGATGGAACTTGTTTATATATATTTTCTTTCTTTTAAATTAACATTAAGTCCTTAAAGCCAAAACATTTTATAAGCAACCGGCTTCTAATTAGACGAGTCTTTGTTTTTCTTTAGACGTAGTTTGACCTCACTCCATATATATTGTTCTTTTTTAGTAGTTTAACCATACGCTTTTGTTGAATTGTTTTTCACGTTATGCTCCAAAGGAGAAAGGATATATTGAAACGAATAAAATATGATGAGTAAATTTCCTATATATGAAAATTTAGAAAAAATATTATTTCATATATCCAAAACTCGAAAGTAAGATTATTGCCAATGCTAATTCTTGGGAAATTATTTTTTAAAAAAGGTTCTAAATTAATCTTTTGAGTATGGGCCTCATTCATTTCACCGATTCGAATTTTCAATTTCAGTTTTATTACAGTTAAAAGCTCTCATAAAAAGTTACATTTAATTTTTCTACTACAGTGAAAAGCTCTCACATAAAATCACATCTTAAATCAAATTAAAAATTTAAATCTGCGAACTGAACGAGACTTAGAACATGACCTCATGACAATAGAATACAACTTGTATATAATGCACATTACTTAAATGAATATTTAGACTATAGTGTTAAATTGTTAAGGGTCATAATTTACCAACTGTTAAACTAATGTGACGTCAGCATAGTGGGGCCAAGGGTGACACTTGGTCCACGTGTGAGACTTTCGCTTCACTTCTCTACTACTTTGTTAACATACGAATTAAAGAAAAACAAAAATAAATCAAACTAAAAGCCGACCATACAATTTTATTAGTTTATTAATGTTATTGTTTTTTTTTCTATTAATATCATATAATAGGAAAAAAGAGAAAAACAAGTTAAGATTTAAGATGAATTAAAATTAATAAATTAATAATTTATATAAATTAATAAATAGATTAAATTATTATTTTTGTTAATAACTTATCTAATTATAAGTTATAACTTAATAAGTTATTATTTATAATTCATAATTTTTATCCATAATTTATTTAATTATGAATTATAACTTGATAAATTTATTCATAATTTATCTAATTATAAATATAACTTAATCAATTATGACATATTAATTTTTATAATTAAAAATTAATTTATATATTTTTTAAAACTTTTCATATTAACTTATTTTTTACTATTTCTGCGTATAATATAAGCTTTACCCCAAAGGCCTCAACCCAAGGCGACGAACCGGCCCGAGACACCGGAAAAAAAGCGATGTTGTGCGTCTGTGGTGGGGCCTGCCTTAACTTATCGGCACGCATAAGCACCAACCATATATGTCCACCTGTCACTAAATATTATATACATATTTTCATGTGTTATATAGAAGCTTTCTCTGGGGAAGAAAGGGTAAGGCCTGTGGGGCCCGAGCCCAGGGGCCCATAACGGGATAACGGCGTGGGGACCATCGTGAGCCTAATGATCGTGGGCTAGCCCACGCCGGACCACCAGCCGCCACGTACTGAGAAGCGGAGCATCATTCCGTCGCGGGTGGGGCCCACGCTCCACCATAAGGGGCACAGAAGAAACACACGCGCTGAGATGTCGCGGTCTCACTCTCACCTGGCTCGGCTTGGCTTGGCGGCTTCTCGGCTTAACGAGCCGCAAAAGGGAGCTAATAATTGTTTTTTTGGGTATTTTATCCATAAAATCTAATATAAATGTGTATTTGGAGAGGTGTCCCTGTCGTATTGTCTTGGGGTCGGTTTGTGGGTCCCAGCTCGTGTAAAGCTTTGTAAAAAGAAATTAAAAAGAAAAAAGAAAAACAAATAGAATATAAAATATTGCGAACTTCAAAAAAAAAAAAAGAAAAAGAAAAAAAGAATATAATATATTGCGGACCAACCAACCAGAGCCCGCGTGCAATTGCCGGTGAGGGGCTAAGGATAATATTTAATTTTTCTCAAACCTTCAAAAGAGTTTGTTCAGAATTTGTAGCATTAATTTATTTGCACTTTTTGGAACAGAATTGTACTTGAATATTATTATCATTATCATTTTTTTTTTTTTTTTTTTTTTTTTTTTTTTTTTTTATGGGGCGTCGAGGATTTATAATTTGGGTGAAACATTTTGGGAGCGTGGCTTGTTGGTGGCTAATAAGTAATGATATACCGCCCCCAAATCCCCCCCCCGATATACGACCTAATTTAGAACTAATTTTGATGAGGTACCCCATTTGTGAATTGTTAGTGTACTTTTTCGCAGTAGAATTGAATAGAAAAGGTTAATTTTTTTTTTAATAAAAAAATGAAAAATGGTTATATGTGTAAGGTACCTTTCTTCTAATATGCAAGATCACGCGTTTTTTTTTTTTTTTAATTATAAATGTGCGGACAGGAGGATTTAAAGCATGTTATCCTTGTAATAAAACCTTTCTTAGAGAGGCAAGTGTTATTATTATAACCTAAATAACTTGGGGTTAATTTATATTTTCTTGTTTAGTATTGTGTTATAAGAATTATGACACTGCAATGGCAATGAAAAACAATTACTGCCATGTGATTGAATTTTTGAGTTTTTTTTTTTTTTTTTTTTGATCGATTTTGTCAAGATCATTTAGTATAATCAATAATTATAATTAAATAACAAAATCAATTTAACACAAGTAAATTGAGTGGAAAGAAACGCCATTCTGTTTTCACTGTGAAATTTTGATCTATCACATGGATGGTTTAAAATTTAAGAATGAATCAGAAGAGAGAATCGAATTTTTTAATACAAAAAAGTAATCTTAAAGTAGTGGTTTAAATTTTTCTTTCCCCTAATAAAATGTACTGATACACCTATTGAGTTTAAGCTTTTTTTATTATTATTTAATTTAGCATATGTTATGGTATTGAGGTTAACTTTCTCATAATTTTTGGTACTTGGCCAGCATTACAATTCAAGAGCTTCAGAAACTTGTAATGACTTTTCATCGTTTCAGTTTCTCTCCAATGTAACTGTTCTAAATAACTTTTAAGAACATGTATATGCATGATGACACGTGCATGTTCTCAGTATCAGTGTGAGTAGTTCTCAAGGTGCATAAAATTTATATATATATATATATATACATACATATATAATTTATTGGCAAGCCCTACATATGAGTGCAACTCAATCCTACATCTTCTAGTAGTTACTCAAGTATATATTTAGGTAACTTTAATTTAGAGCACTTTTAATTTGCGTGGACGTCTGAAAATAACTAGAAACCCTAGTTATAGTGAAACCAATTAAAGATTGGCTAGGTGTATAGTGACCCTTTTGTGGGAGGATCATATACATTGTTCACCACCACACACACACACACACACACACACACACACACACACACACACACACACACACACACACACATATATATATATATATATATATTCCTATTGATTACATTTTGTCATCATCATCTTAATTATTAATTTTTTTTGTCCTCAATTAATTAAGATCACTATTTAATTAACATACGTTTTTTTTGTCCTTCCATAGTCTTTAAAAACCCCAACTTGTGCTCACCGTCAGATCTTCTTCAACTCTCTAAAATACATCACCACCTTTTCTCTCTCTCGCTTTATCTCTCCAGCAACCCAGCTAAGAGAGAGATAAGAAACAAAAGAAATATATATATAAAACATAAAATTCTGGTCTTTATCAGTTGCTGGTGGGTGGCTTTGGGAGGTTGCCCTTAAGTTCTCTCGAGAAACTAGATCTTTGAGCCATTTTAGCGCCTGACTTTTTCGAGCAAAGCTTTTGCAGCAATCAAGCTTCCACTTAGAAGATAAGGAGAGAGAAAGTTATAGCTCTTAGAGAGAGAAACAGTAGGATGGATTATTAGGGCATGTGTGTGTGTGTGTGTGTGTACTTTTCTAGTTTTTGGATTTGTTTTTGCTTCCTATTTAACTCTTTCTCTTCTCCGTTTTCCCATTCTTGAAACCTTTTATTCTCTCTGGCTCCTATTGGTTATATTCCTCGGGATCTGATCTCTCTCTCTCTCTCTCTCTCTCTCTCTCTCTCTTGATCCCTCGACAGCTACATGACAATACAAACTGCTTCTTGGGAGGACAATAGTTAGGGTTGAAAGGGGTTCATCAGTTCAGTCCAGTTCAATTCCCGAGGAATACTATCATTGTTCCTTCTTTCCTTTGTTGTTCTTTTGGCTTCTTTCTTTCTGTACTTTTTTGTCTGCTATTTAGTGGGAAAAAGTTAAAAAAGAAAAAGAGTGACGAAAGCCAAGCTTAAAAAGTGCCTGTTGTCCGTGAGCTGATCATAGGTGGGATACAATCGCAAGCTGGGCTTCAACCAGATCTGAGGAAGGAATTGCTAATTGGCTTGCTATAATTGTTTAGCTTGGAAAAGAACTTTGTGGTCCGTACAATCGTTAAGGTTGTGTGTTATTGCCACTCTCTCCCTTTTCTTAATTCCATTTTGGATTCATGATCTCTTCTTATTCTCTTAATTTCTCATCTGCCACTTGATCTATTAGGCTTAATCATGCATGTGATGAATGTTTTCCTTTGAATAACTATCCTAATTAAGTGGAGGAATGATACTTTTGTTGCACCTTAAGCAGTGAATATTAGCTAGTTTAATCATCGATCGGTTAAAAGAAAAGAAGAATTCATGATGATCTGGATGTTTGAGTTTTGATGTTGGTTTTTCTTTGAGATTTAGATAAATGATAAGGTCTACCACCATTAGTAGCAATATATCAGAAAACACATTGATCCACGCCCAAAAGCATTTGTCCTTTTATATATATATATATATATATATATATATATATCTTTTACTTTTGTTTTGAGCCTTTCATTTTTCAAGGAATATTATGTCTTTGTTTACTATATATAACGGGACCAATATTTTTTATGTACAAATTTTCAAAAAATATTATCCGTGTTTTATGCAAATCTTTCCTAGCAGGTTTGATAATGGATTTCATGCTGTAGTACAAAACACTAGTGCTAAGGAGAATAATGAATCGTTTGTCTCAAACCATCAAACATCAAGTGGAAGAAAAGCAACATCATTTATGCCTTTCCTAACATGAAACCTTTATTTTCTTCTTGGTCGTAAACATGATTATTATCATTCATTGTTCTTGATTGTTGTTGAATCTATTACATATGGAAGATGTCTTGTATAATTCTCCAATTTTTGTTTATAGGGACTACATAAAATGCCATCTTTTCTTACTTGATAATATGATTTTCATTTGATTGGAAAAAAAAAAAAAAAAACATATGTGATAGTATGTTTTTGTGAGTATTAAAAATTGGATATTATACATCAAATTTATGAAAATAGTTCTATCATTCTTTAATAATATTGAAAATTCTATCTGGGATATTTCATTATTCAAAATCATCTATTATTCTCTGCAAGTACGTTTATATAATAGCTTAATTTTTATCTCTTTTGCATAAATGATTTTCGAAAGGTGAGTAACTAGTTTATTTATACATAACCCAAGAAGTTTTTTTTTTTTTTTTCCTCAAAGTAAATTCTTAGTCTCTTAATTTGTTCTTTTGCATCTACATTCTCTTCTTATTATTAAGTTTAGTTCCATACTAATCCAGCTTCAATTGGAGAATAAGAACGCTGCACATATGATTGAGATTTAATTTACTCAGATACCACCATGCACGGTTAAGAAATTTTAGATACATATTCATGCCCTATTACCTAGGAAAATAATTTTTTCCGATAGTTAGTAATTAAGATTTGAAATCTCAAATAGAGAGAAAAAGTAGATCTAAAAGGATTACATTAATAACGTCACCTATATATGTTGGTGACTTCCATTACAAAATGTTGGTTCATACATTTCTTTTAGAGTTGCATAAATGCTTGTTTTTAGCCCTCAACAGTTTATTTGCGATAACTAGTTGAGCAGATTATATAATCAATTAGATATTGTTTGTCTTAATTCATCATTTCAAAAAAAAAAAAAAAAAAAAAAAAAAAAAAAAAAAAAAAAAAAAACAGGAGAAGAAGATCAAGAAGACATTCTCGATCTGCTCAAGATCCCAACGTATTGATCCTTATATAGTCAATACTATTGAGATGTAGCTAAAGTTCGTTTTGCCTTGCTAATAAGTCTAGCTGCAGGGTTAGAATTGAACAAATTATTACTAACTGTAGAGTTTCTAGTATCAAACCAAGTGAATAATATGCTTTTGATGTTTGTTCATTAAATGTTTATGACAAGACTTGTAAAACTGTCAAAAGTCAATGCAACTATGCATTTTCTCGTGTCTTCTCAAATATTAAAAACAGTAAAACAGAAAAAAAAAATTCATTTAAATGATTTTCACTGAAAACGTATTTCCTAGTTTTACGAACCTGCATATTTTTTAAGTTACAATTAGTTCATTTTAAAAGGGACCCGCTGGGTGTAATGATTGCCTAATATCGATCATGTTGAACAGGATAAAGAAATCGTTCCTGCTTGCTAGGGTAATTTAGATAATTTCAAATGACATTATTGTCTACATTAATATTAATAAAACTGGAAATGGTGAATCAAAATCGTATGTTTTCTTTTTTTTTTTTTTTTTTGGGATTATAAAGACCTCGCAACTAGGCAGTGTTTATATTTTAGGGAAGCCAAGTGTTTAAAAATTAAAACATTAAATATATGTGAATCATATAACTATTGTTGGCTCAATGTTACACTTTTGCATGCTTAATGAATTTGGTGTTTGTAGCTTAAATTAACTATTCTTATAAGTTATGTGCCTTATGTTTGAAAAATATATGTATAGTTCTTTTTTTTTTTTTTTTTTTTTTTGTTCATGACTACAGCCCTAAACTTTAGATTAATCAACTTATAGCTCAATTATATATTTATATTGTTTTTGGCGCTTTAAATGCATGCAGGTTTTGATCATTTGGAAAGATATAATAGCATGAATACTTTTTCACATGTACCGCCGGGTTTCCGATTTCATCCCACAGATGAGGAACTGGTTGATTATTATCTGAGGAAAAAGATTGCTTCCAAAAGAATCGATCTAGATGTCATCAAAGATGTAGATCTTTACAAGATTGAGCCATGGGATCTTCAAGGTTACGCTTACTTCTCTAACTGATTTCCTTTTTCTAATTATATATTATATTAATTAAGGAGTGAAAGAAAGAAAGAAAAATATATACATTTATATATATATATATATATATATATATATATATAGTGAAAGCAATAATGAACTTTGATTTGAACGATCTTTCTAGTACATCATAAAATTAAATTGATGATTTTCCCATTAATGAGCAGAACTGTGCAAAATAGGAACTGAAGAGCAAAATGAGTGGTACTTTTTTAGTCACAAAGATAAGAAGTACCCAACTGGAACTCGCACAAATAGAGCGACAAAAGCTGGATTCTGGAAAGCTACAGGAAGAGACAAGGCCATATATTCAAGGCATAACCTGATTGGCATGAGAAAGACCTTGGTGTTTTATAAAGGCCGAGCTCCCAATGGCCAAAAATCTGATTGGATCATGCATGAGTACAGACTAGAAACCAACGAAAATGGAACTCCTCAGGCAAGTAATTTTTTTTTTTTTTTTTTTTTTTTTTTTTTTTTTTTTTTTTTAAATTTTGGGGGATGAAATATGGGAAAAAAATCTGATTCAAAATACATGCATTTTTATCGGTTTCCTTTTATCTCATTATCAATTGCACTTGTGAAGTTTTGGACGAAATGTGAACTCATAAACTGGCTCAGTAGAAAATTTTCTAGAAGAAAATACTAAATATTCTTGTTCTACTTCTTAATCCTAACACACACACACACACACACACACACACACACACACATATAAACCATGGAATGACCTCACGGAACAAAACTGTTACTCTTCTTAACTAGCCTATATACTATATTTCTTTTAGTGTAATTTGTCACAATCTTCTTTTAAGTAGCCTATTATTTAGGTCAATTATATAACTAGAGGATGATCTTTATCATATTAATAATATTCATCTAGTGAGTTTATAAATTCGAACAAAGAACAAAAATTACAAGAAACACATGACTTATTAATATAATCTATTCCTGCGCCTATATTATATTAGTTCCCGATAAGGTTCACATGTTGGTTTGTAATATGTATCTTGAATTTTGCATTTTTCTTGCGTTTTATTATTTAGTTTTAATTTTTTTAATTTTTTTTTTTTTTTAATTTTTTTTTTTTTATTTATCAACAACTCTCTTTCTGCTATACGTACGATCTCTAAACCGAATTTGATTGCACCAGGAAGAAGGATGGGTTGTGTGTAGGGTGTTCAAGAAGAGGATGCCAACAATGAGAAAAGTCGGCGACTACGAATCGCCGTGTTGGTACGACGACCAAGTCTCCTTCATGCCGGACCAACTGGAGTCCCCGCGGCGAATCTCTCATCACCCCTCGGCCTTGATCGCGTCATACAATATTCCCCACCACCATCACCATCACTACGCCTGCAAACAAGAGCTTGAATTGCAATACAGCAACAACATTATGCCTGCAGACCCTTTCTTTCAGCTCCCGCAATTGGAGAGCCCCAAAGTCCCATACGCCGGCTATGATAGAAACACGGCTGCGAGTACCGCTATGCAGTCCTCGACGCTGACACAAGAAGATCAGCAACAAAGCAACAACAACAACCAACAGAACTTGGACTCACTTTTCAGCATCACGAACAACGTTATCAATAGTGAGCAAGCGGTCGATCAGGTCACGGATTGGAGAGTTCTAGACAAGTTTGTTGCTTCTCAGCTCAGCCATGACCAGGATATTGCTTCCAAGGAAATTACAAGGGCAGCTCATAATGTTTTTCATGTGGCTGAACATATGAACAATGATCAGTCCAAAAGGCCCGAAATCGTGCAGGATTACGCGTCCACGTCCACCTCCACCAGTTGCCAGATTGATCTATGGAAGTGAAAAAGTACTTATCAAATAAAAATTACTACTATACAGTATAATTTAGTTGATGATATACATATTACTAATTAATCAAGATATATAGGAAGTTACAGTCGAGGGAAATTAAAAGAAGTACTGCTATTAATCCGCGTTGCTGTACATAATAAGAAAAATATGGGAAGTACCGTGCGTATTGCTTTAAAGGATGTTATCGACTTTTGTGCCCTTTGTATTGATATATATATATACTAGAGACAACTATAATTAGTAGTTATTAGACCAATATATGCTACAGAATAAGGTTGTTAATTATATTACATGTAGGCGGACTTTGAGGCACTTGTGGAATATGTTTTAGCCTTGTCGAAGCTGAAATTTCATCTTTGAAAGGTTTATTATAATGTAACCCTTTGTCCATGTAGATATATGAATATCATTGTATGTTCTACAAGAAGTAGCATATATAATATAATCTCAAGGATTTCTTTTTTAATGTTATATTTTGGATGGAAGATGTATAAATCATCTTCCCCATTTCTTCATTCCGATTCTATATATGCTTAGCTACATTATATATGAGTTTGATGTATACCCTCTTGGCGTGAATATTGCTAAGAAAGTACTTTTTGAAATCGAATGCCAAGTACAAGGCTTAGACTTGGAAATTTTTTAAACTGGAATATATCATTTTGCTGACTTCAATTTATTATGGTGTCATATGAATATATTGTTATTTGGCGTAGACTAGTATCAGACATTCAAACTGGTACGTGAAAGGTTTCCTAATAGTACTGGCCTACGTACTTTGTTGTGTTAAATTAACTAGGGAAGATTTCGAGCGCGCGCGCGTTTTGTGATGGACTTGGGGGAGAAAGTGAGGTGGTACAAACATATAGCATACAAAGTAGAAGGAAAAAAAAAAACAAGCCTAAGAGAAGCAATTTTTTTTTTTATTTTAAAAAAACTAATAAAATCTCATGATAAGTGGTATAGAATTGTGCAGCAATACATCTAACTAATTTTAACGGATTAGAATTAGTTATAGTAAATAAAGCTTTGCTAGAGCTGTATACATACAGATAATAGAGCAAGACTTACTAGAAGATCTTACTGCTTCTAAATTTACCACCATTGCCAGTTTTTGACTAGTAATAAAGATACTCTAACAGCTCCCACCATGGAAAAATGTTTGAATCATGTGGCCCAGCTTAATGTTTAGTAATCCTTTATTTGGTCAAGATTATTAGTACTCATATTAGTTAAGGATTTCAGTGTGAATTCTTATTATATTAACTTTAAAAGAAAAAACTTCTCTACAAATTAAACTATCTCACAGCTATAACTCATAGTGGTGATGCATGCACTATAGATATATTTATGTGGTAATTGCAATTAGTGATATTGTTTAGAAAATGTGTACATATTTATACACACACACACACAGAGTATAAGTGGTTTAAAGTTCACCCAGGCAAAATAAATAAATAAATAAATAAAGGATAATTAAGTGGTAGCTAGTTATGAAGGTTCCAGATGATAAATGGATATTTAGGGCCCGTTTAGTTCGCTGATTTAAATTTTTAATTTAAATTGAGATGTAATTTTATGTGAGAGTTTTTTACTATAGTAAAAACAAGTTAGCTATGATTATTTCTGAGAATTTTTTACTGTTATAAAACTCAAATTCTAAACTCGAATCGGTGAAATGAACGGAGCCTTAAGCTTTGTAAACATAATAGTCTGTAGGGACAAACAATTCCTAGAAACATAAATAATAATGATTTAAAAAAAAAGAGATTGCAGGAAAGGTTGCGGAGGACATACCATGACAAGTATTGGATCAACAAAGTTTCAGATAGCAGGAAAGCTTTCTTATATATGTTGTCATGTCACAACAGATACAAATATACGGCCTGTTAATGGAAGTCTGTTAAAGACAAAAAAACATATATATACATATATATATATATATATCTATATACATCACATAAAAAGACTTATCTATCTTGCCAGATTTTTGTACGGGACAGTACCTTAGAAACCTTCACAAAGGGGACGACTTAAATGTTGAAACCGGCAAGTTGTGGAAAACACAAAACTCAAAAAGCTTTCGCCAATACAACTGATGAGAACATTACACATATATAAGACTTATATGTAGCTAATATATATATTTGGATAATGTTGGTCCCGACCCACCTTAGCTTCCGAGTTGAAAAGCCAGTGACTCAGATTCGATGGACCTAATAAGAAAGATAATGTGAATATGGAGCTTGACCGCGTGAAGTGAATTTTGAAAAATATTTACACGCAGGGGTTTAAATACTCCGTATCAAAAAAAAAAAAGTTAGATATATATATATATATATATATTGTTTGTAATAATGAGTAATGGGATTAAGTAACCGGACAGGAAGAGTACTAGTAGTATAGTTTTTGACCGATCGAGAGAGAGAGAGAGAGAGAGAGAGAGAGAGAGAGAGAGATAAGAACAGTAGTGTGTCTTGTAATTACTTGAGTTGAAGTGAAGCATGGGAATCCCATTTAAGCAAAGAATGGGGAATTTAGGAGGCGACACTATGATTGGGCGTGCTCTCATGGACTCATAATGCGTACAAACTCTCTAACTTCGAGGCGGAGACAGAGACACCCAACATGCTTAATTACGAGGACTCCCAAAAAGGAAGAAAGCTTTTCATTTTTTCTGACCAAGTTTGACCTCCTGGCTCATTGCTTTTGAATTTGAGCTCTTCCTCATTAGACTTTCCTTCCAACTTCTCTCTCTCTCGATCTCTTTCTTGCGTCACTTGAGATGAGAGAAAACAAGAGGTCTCTCTCCCTCTTTGTTTACCAATTGCTAGTATTTAATGTCGTAATTTCATGATATATTCACACCAAAATGCAATACAATTGGTTGCTCTCCTCTCCTGATAATAATATACAACACCAGTTAAAATATTTTAAATGACATTACATTTTAATTGATGTGGTGTGAAATATAATTAATATGGTAATAATATTGTTAGAAGACAGGAATAAAGAGACATAAGAATTAAATAGGATAGAAATAACCCTACAATCTTTAACTTTAGTACTATAAGAATAATTAAAAATATAGGTTATTATAATTATCTACTGTTGTGTTGTTTATTATTTTCAAATTTCAGGAACTAAAATACAACAATTTTGCTTCTGGGACCAAATTAACTACCCAGCAATATTGAGCAAAAGTTCTAGGGGTTTTGTTTTTAATTTTTGGATTAATTCTTCCCTATCTTTCATTTATGGATTTGGTTATGATCCTATAAATGATGACTACATGATAGTAATGGTGATACAGTTTTCTCCGAAATTTTTTAGCAACGATCTTGACTGTAATATGGTCGGTATTTATTGTGCCAAGTTCAATACTTGGAAACGTGTTGGTCACTTTCCATATTCCTTTCGTTTTTCTTATCGTCATGGTGTCCTGGCCACTAATACTTTTCATTGGATGGTATACCAAAATCCTGATGTTGCGACATTGCCGTTAATCATTGTATTTGATCTTGTGACTGAGAACTACTTCGAGATTTTCATGGCCTGATTATGAGGATGGGCCTAGTCGCATAAATGTAGAGATATTTGTAGGATTGCTATGTGTGGTTTGCGCTTATGCCGTAGATGGTGCTGATTTTGATGACCAAACATTCACATTCTTGGAATGTGTTCATATATGAGTGATGACCAGATATAGGGTAAACGAGTCTTGGACTAAGCTTCCTACTCTGGAGCCTTCAAGTGAGACTAGTCCTTTTAGTTGGATGGTCCCTGTTAATTACTTGAAGACCAATAATCATGTTCTTATGAGTTTGAACTTTGACCCATCATAAGACCATAGGAGGAGATAGCTTCCATGAAGGTTGTCAAGTTCATTGTAAATATATATTAAAACTTGGGCTAAAATGAGCCTTGGATAGGCCGGTCATTTGTCGGCCAAAACAAGTCGGCCTGACCCGGCCCAGCCTAAGTCCAGCCTGACTTATGAATTTTCACGTGTTGTACCATGCGGCCCAGCTTAACCCATCAATATTGATGGGCTAGGTCATGCCTTAAATAGTATTGTGCAGTAGCATGCCGACCCAACACTATATCACGATGGACTGGACCAGTCCGCTGCCCATAATTGCATCTCTAATTGGTCAAACTTTCAAGACTTGAGCATTCGTTGTTTAGAAAAAAAAGTTTTTGACCCCCTTGTTGGCCTAAACAGGATCGTCCGGCCCAGCCCAAGCTTGGCCCATGAATTTTCACAGGCTATGTCGTGCCGGTCTTTGGGGTGAGGTATGCTGGCCTAGTCCAACCCACCAATATTGATGGGCTAGGCCGTGCCTTATACAATGTCGTGTCATGCCGTGCCGACCCAATAATGTATCATGATATATTTGGCCATGGCTCATAGTTGTATCTCTAAGTCAGTCAAATTTTCAAGACTTGAGCATTCTTTGTTTAGGAAAAAAAAAATTTGAAAAGGGTTCATTTCACCCCTTAAAATATGAAAGGTGGTTCAAAACACTCCATAAACTATGTTTTTTTATTTTATTTTATAAATACTCTTAAATTATTGATTTTGTGTCAATTTATCCCTCGATCTTTTAAGAAGTTAATGTTGACACTAAAATAATGATTTAGAGAGGAAGTTAACTTAAAATTAAAATTAATAGTTTGAGAGATATTTGTTAGTTTTATAAATATGAAAACATTTTTAACTGGGGTGCATACTTCAGGGAAGGAAGTGTATCTTTTCAAGGGGCATTTATGAAATTAATGCTTAACTTTTTGGTTAAACATATATAAGATAATTAGAGACAGTCATAGTGCAAAGTCTGAAAACAAGGAGACGGCTGTGCCATGCGCATTGATGCAGTGAGATGGGACTGAATAATTAGGGTTTAGATATTTAAAATGTAGTTTGCAGAGTAAGTAAGACAAACATCATTGACCATGTGAACCAACCTCAAGTCAGGCAGCAGCATCATGCATGTGCTTCCTTAGTTTCCCAAATCCCAAACCTCCACAGTTCCCGGAGCTCTGACTTTTATCAACTCATCATAATTTGTTCTTCCTTTTTGCAAATCTCTATACAAAAAAAAAAAGGTTTATAGTTTGGGTTTCTGACACATGAATTGCCAACTATAAATAGTTTTACCTTAAAACCAATCTTCAATGTTATCATATTGTCCTATTATTTTGGAGAAAAAATTAATATCTCGTTTATTTTATTAATTTGAGTTTAAAATTTAAGTTTTATTACAGTAAAAAGTTCTTATAAACAGTTATATTTAACTTTTTTGCTACAGTAAAAAGCTCTCACATAAAATCACATTTCAACTTGAATTACAAATTCGAATCAGCGAAGTGAACGGGCCTATCTAAACTTTGTAATTTTTGATATTTAGGTTCCCGTTTTAAAAATTTGAACATGCTCAGATCCAAACTCTTAAGTTGTTGACATTGTTAGTTTTCATTTTAAAAATTTGGATACTTGAGTTAACTATTAAAATGGAGAGTAACAGTACCAAAGGATTAAGATTTTTGGAACCTGAAGGGTTTGAATTTTTAAAAACAGGGATTTAAGTGTCAAAGATTATGAAGTAAATGGAGGAGCCATGATGCAAAAATCCCTATGACAATTGATACTAATCGTCTTCATTCGTTTGAGCTTGAGAAATCCTGGCTCCTAAGGCTTTATCATGATTTTTCAACCTTCAATGATATATTTTCTGTCACATTAATTAGGGAGTAGGAATATATCTAGGCAACGCCTGGCGCATGGCATGATGGCTACACAAGTCTCTTCGCTTTTGTAGTGCACGTTACAAATAAATAAATTTATAGATGTATATATGTCCACTGCATATTATATATATATATATATACACACATATATATATATATATATATATGTTATCACACAAGAGAGGTTAGTTTCTACCTATAGAAAAATATAACAAAAAGAAGTGGAAAGGGGAAAAGAAAATACCCAGCCATTATACATTGCATGATAAGAATGCCTAATTAAGAAATTAATTACTATAGCAATATTTCAAGGATATCTTTGTTGTTCGTGGACTGCCGAGGATTATTGGAGTACTATTTCTGCAATCATTGGCTCCGTATCATAACATGTATATATAATGTACTTTAACTATATATATATATATATATATATATATATATAAATACAGACAATACGTACACAGACAAAGTCTACACGTTTTATATAATTATGAGGTTTCATCTAACAAGAAATAGACATATCAAAATATCGATATATATATATATATGTATGTATAATATACAGACAAAGTCTACACGTTTTATATAATTATGAGGTTTCATCTAACAAGAAATAGACATATCAAAATGTCGATATATATATATATGTATATATATGTTATATATATATATATATATATATATATATACATAGACTAGTGAAATTAATGCAATGTGCACATGACGTACACTATTCTACATGCATGAGTCCGTACGGCTTAAAACATATATATAGTAAAAGCTTTAATTTGGTCATGTAAGTGGATAGAAACTATTATTGTTTATTCTCATATAATAGGATGGTTTAAGTGGTTAGAATTTAGGAGGTGAATATATATATATATATATATATATATATATAGATGTTAGCTAGAGAGACAAGGACAAAGAGAATGATAAGAGTTGATAGAGTAAAAGGGTACAGCCCCTGATTGGAAATGCTTTGGGGACAACCATAACGGAGACAAGTATTTCTTTATCCATGTATTGCTGTTTCTCAGTCTTTTCTTGCTTATTTGGCAGCTACTTTATCTTTGTCCACTTGATAAAAGGTGAAATGTAAAGGCCAAGCAATTGGAATTTCTTTAGCAGCTGTTTTCAACCTTGAGTCATTTCTTAACAAAAAATTGACTCAAGATATAGGCTTCTTCACCACTAGATCATTTCATGTGCATTTTAATTGACTTTTTTCATCTTGCGGCAATCCCACTTATCACCCGGAAAAGAAAAAAAAAAAAAAAAAAAAAAGAAATGAAAAGAAAAGAAAAGATTTTAGGAATGTGGAGAATTTAGGAGAATCTTTGCATTCTGATGACAACATGATGGGTTTTGTGTTCTGTCTAACGCGTGGGAATTCTCTTTGGTGTAGTGGAGTATTCGGCAAACGTCACTTTTGTTGAGGTTGAGAAGAACAATTTGAGGCCATCATGGAGGTACTCAACAGAGCAGGCCCAATAGTCACCATCTTGAGCTTGGACCATGCCTTTGTCCATAAAGCCTTCGGCCATTGGCAAAGGGAAGAAGGTGGGAAATGTTGTGTCCTTTTGGAATCGTTTCCAAAAACAGATTTTACGTTTTCTTAGAATTAAAAAATGAAAACGTACACAGAAATGCGTTTGACACTGCATTTTTTAAAAACAAAAATTGAAAACGTTTTTGTACTTATTCTAAAAAAATCACAAAAATTGAAAACGATTGAGGATCATTTTCAGTTTCCATTTTTCTTTCCCCACCCGCCCCCCTCCCCCCCAGCTCTATAATCCACCCGTCTTCCCGGTCCCTGAGAGCCCCCCTCCTGGGCCTAGCCCCCTCCTGGGCCTAGCCCTCTCTTCAATTCCCGAGCCCCCCCCCAATTTATTTAATATATTTAATAATATTATTTATTTAATATATTATTATTTTAAATATTATTATATGTTTTTAAAAAATTAAACCACGAAACACAATTTCAATTTTTTTTAAAACTGAAAACAATCTCAGAATAAAATTATCAAACGCCTTTTTCGGAAATGATTCCAAAATGAAAATGAAAACGTTTTCGTTTTAATTTTCATACAAAAAATAAAAAACGTTTTGGAACGAATTCCAAATGCACCCGTTACATATCCAATGTAGTGTTTAGCATATTTTTTAAAATTGGTAGATTATAGTATATTTATTTTTTAAGTTTCTAATATTATTAAAAATTTAAAATTCTTTTTCCACATCTCTCCATCCCTCTAAACTTCTTTTTTTTTTAAAGTAAATTATAGCTTATTTTTCAAAAATAGGTAGATTATAGCATATTTTTGTATAAAAGATAGATTATGACTGGCGATCGGCTTCAACGACCGCCGATTGTTTCTCCAGTGACTATTTAACACTATATTTACTAGTAAATATTGTATATACTAGTAAATATTATATGTATCTGAAAATCCAGCCACCGACTCCGACGACCATTTAACATTGTATTTACTGATAAATATCATATGTACCAATAAATACCGTATTTACCAATAAATATCATATTTATCTGAAAATTTAGCCACTGACTTCGGCGACTGTTTAACACTGTATTTACTGGTAAATAGAGTATTTACCCGTAAATACTGTATTTATCATATTTATCTGAAAATTCAACGATCGGATTCGATAACTGGTAAGTATCGGTAAATACTGGTGAATCTCATATTTACCATATTTATCTGAAAATTTAGTGACCAGCTCCGGCAACTGGTAAATGATGTATTTATCGATAAATACTATATTTACCAGTATAATAATATTTACCAAATTAGGAATTAGCTTCAGTGAATTATTTATTGATAAATACAATATTTTCCAAATCAAGAATTAGGTTCAAAAAAATATTTACCAATAAATACAGTATTTAAAAGATTTAGAATTAAATAAGTATTTACTAATAAATACAATATTTACCAAATTTAAACTTAAATTTAATAAAATATTTACTAATAAATATAATATTTATTAAATTTTAAATTATAAATATTTATTTATAATATCGTATTTATTAATAAATATAATATTTACTAAATTTTAAATTATAAATTATTAAAATATTTACAGATAAATATTAGATTTACAAGTTAAGACCTAAAATAATAAAATAATAACATCATTCACAGTAGGGGTGTTTATCGGTTCGGTTTTGTCAATTTTAGTCGATTCAGTGGCCGAACCGACTACATCAATTTTTTAAAAGTTAGAACCGAAACCGAACAGCAACTATCAATTTCGGTTCGGTTAACCGAATTTCGATTTCGGTTCGATTTGGTCGTTTTTTATTTTTCGGTTTTTTCAGGAGGATGACCTTTTTCGTTACCGGCATTTTTAATTGGATTTTGACCTAAAAGTTAAAAATAAAATTTACCTTCAATGTGAAGTTGCAAACACATAATCACAATAAATGAATACAAGCACAACATCAAAATTGATAATTGTACAAACACAAGTTGAAAAACATTTAAATTGTCATAAATAAAACAAAACAAAAATATAAAAAAAAAAAAAAAAATATCATCTCGGTCGGTTCAATTTTAACCGACTATTTACACAGAAAACCAAAACTGAGTTGACTTTTGAGGATGTCGGTTGGTTAACCGAACCGAATGTGTTCGGTTTCACGTGACACCGTCATTTTTAATTTTGAACGGTCGGTTTACGGTCGGTTTCGATCGGTTTTGGTTTTACAGTTTTTTTTACACATTTCACAGCAAAAAATAACTCCTCCCTTTTACTGTCTTTTTTCCCGTCGTTTTTCTCGTTTGGTTACTTTCTTTGTTGTCGTTTTTGTTGTTATTGTGTCGTTTATGGATGTGGTGTTGTTTGTGTGTACATGTAATTCAGTAATTGCAGAGTTGATGTTGAAGCTCGTTGAACTGTGCGGCGCGTCGGTGAGTCTCCAAGGCAGGTTCCGACGCCTTGGTCTCGATCACCTGCGATGAGGATCTGGTAAATCTCATTGAGAAGTACGAACAGACAGCGTCGCCGCAGTCGGCGTTGAAGATCAGAGCCTTTCTCTCTCCTCCGAAATCGATCAAAAAAATCTCCCCTCCTCCTTCCTCGGTCTCCTTGAGCTCCTCTCACGGCATCGCTCCGATCTCGTCTCCGACGTCTCCGTCGCTGGCGTTCCGCGATCATTATCGGTGCCTCCGCCAGATCGCGCTGCAGATGGCCTTCCAAAAATCCGCCGCCGTCGCTGCGGCCGCCAAAAAGTATGAAGGGAACCTCGTCGAAGATCGCCGCCGATGATCTCTCTCGTGCAGTCGCAATCATCGGTCATCGGAAGCCACTGCCGCCGCTGGTAGTAGCCGGATCTGGTTTTACAGGAAGAGAAAATAGAGAGTCGAGAAAGGCTGTAGAGAGTTTTGCGCCCCTTCACTTCACTTTTTTAAGTTTAAAATTTAAATTTTATTATAATAAAAAACTCTAAAAAATAATTATATTTAAATTTTTAATTATAATAAAATTCTTTTATATAAAATCATATCTCAATTTTAATTATAAACTTAAATTAATGCTATTTGCTTTTGATGTGTGTATAAATACTGCTATTCCTTGGCTAAATCATAAATCAAATAATCAGTATACTCAAAAGTGAAGGCTCATACCATTTCAACGCATAACCAATATACAATTAACAAGAAAATACACCTTTCTAACAGAAAATTAAACCTTCTTATCTTCTTTTTCTGTTTTTTTTTTTTTAAATTTTGTTTTATTTTTAAAGATGACAGGTAAAACTATAAACGACCGCGTCTCATAATTAGTGGATTCGACTGGTTATAACATGAGAATATGTTATACCAGCAATGACATATCACATTGTTATTTTTTTCAAAGATTAGCTATAATGGAACACCGGAAAAGAATTCTGGCCATAGAAAAGATATGAGCAATTTACAAGTTGTTTTTCTCATTAAAAAACCATACACGTCCACACATATCAACAACTGTTGATTTTTCTTCATGTTCAAGTGGTGATTATGGTGTTTAGATTCTACAATTTTTATATCAAAAAAGGCATCTATGTTCACCGTTTTCATAGGTAGAAATGCAGCACAATAGGCAATTATTTTGCATCACAAAGACCACTACTTTCATCGCAATAACCATCCCGATCAAGCAGTTTCGGAGGCGGAGCGCTTAGTAGAGGAGAAGAGGGAGAGCCATAAGCATTTCGCCGTTTGTTCCCGCAGCCTAAGCTTATTCTGGTGCTTACACCAGTTGTTGGGTTTGTGCCACTTGCATACTTGCACAAAGCCTTGTCACAAAAGAATCATTTGTTTATTAATTTACGTGTTTGGAAGAAAACATTGACAGTAGTGGCAAAGAAAAATATTACTTACACTCTGAGAAATAGATCATGTGTAATTTGAGACCGAGTATACTTTATGCCAAATTTGCCATTAATGGAGTATTGCATTGGAAAGTGGTTTTCTCACTCAAATGCTACATTTTGGTGATCAGCATAAAAATTTAGCATTACATTGAAGATGTTCTTATAAAAGTTCGTCATGCTTAGAAAAGTGTTCCTTTTTCCTTATAGGAAGAGCTCAATATGTGAAAGTAAATCTGTTTTATTGGAGAGACACTGACTCTATCCTGTTCTAATTTGCATTCGAACCAGTCCATGATTCTTGTTATACTTTGTTGATGTTAAGTGGAACTAATGCACTCAAAGAGGTCCTGACATAACGCAGAAGGACAAAAATGCAAGAAAACCGAAAGGAAAAATAGACTTCCTGGTAATTGAGAAGATAAAACAGAACTTTCCAAGTTACCTGCTTCTGGGTAAGGTCCAAGACAGCATCACTAAAGTCAGCACCTTCAATAAGTGCACCCCCAAGATCGCTGCGGGTGAGAACCGATCTCACCAGCACCGCGTTTGTCAGATTAGCTTCGTTAAGAACCTGGATTTGCAGCCAAAAATTAGAGGCAAAAACGAACAATAAATATATGGTAGAAAAATTGGTTTATCATAACACATTTGCAGATGACAAAGTCTTCATGAATTAAGTATTGGTTATGAAGAATATGCCAAGATCGACAGAGAGACATTTTTTTCTTTAAACTGAGATTTCAGACTTTACCATACGATCCATCAGCGTATCGCTCAAATCTGCGCCTGTTACATAGTCAAAGGGAAATAGTAATGTTACTGTATCCTTTTAAACATCATATGTAATTATAGCAAATTTGGAACTCCAATGTAAAGAGTTGTTATGGTCGTACAAATTGCTCATGGAAATGTTAGGCATATACTTTTTTTCTAATGATTTTTCTCAGAATACTGACTCCACTACAAGACGAAACACGAAAATTTCAAGGAAAGAAAACTTAAGAACACTAGGAACTTTGAATTTATTTATTTATTTATTTTTTTATTTTTTTCCCACTCTGAAAACTTCTTTGCAAAGGAAGTTTACTATTATATTATAATCACAATTCTTTGTCTCACTGCCTTTTCTCCATCCCTTGAAAAAACTCTTACTTGCTCTAATAGACTAATGAAAATTACAGAAGCATGAAAATTACAGAAGCCTCTAGTAATTTTCCCTCCAACTAACATAACTAACACAACCGTTTCTTGAAATTAACTGTCATTAGCAGTCAAGGGTATCCGTCCAACATGCTCATGTCAGCAACTCTTAAATATACCAGTCTCAATTCTCGGCAAATACTCACTAGAAACAAGAATTTTACCTGTAAAGTTTGCTTTGTATGCTACAGCTTTCTCAAGGTATGCACCATTGAATGTCGAACCACTAAAATCGGATTCTCTCATATCCGCAGCTGTGAAATTGGCTCGTCTGTATTTATGAATCATGTAAAATTACTGATTATGTAAGAGTTTCACTATATCATCAGTGAAGCATCAAATTGTATTCAACTTGCAATCATCAAAGCTGACTAAAGCAAATGAGAGATATTGTCAATAAACTAAGAGACTAGGAATTCTAAATTCTATATATGTGTTGCACTTGATTGAGTATTTTTTCTTTCCTTTGAAGAAGAACAAAGAAGCACACGAATTCAGCAAAAGATTTAGAGGGGTGGAAACAAATATAAACTCACCTGAAATTTTCTTTCACATGAACGGCCTTTCTGCGTACCATCAAGCAACAAACGCAAATTAAACCACTCTCTCAAATCAATACTTGACAAGATAGTTTCATAAAAGGGGAAAAAGAAAGAAAGAATTTAAGTTGATAGAATTCATTTCCTTAAAATTTAGTAAACACCATACACTTTTTCATAGGAACACAAACATGATTATTTCCTTAAAATTTAGTAAACACCATACACTTTTTCATAGGAACACAAACATGATTATTTCCTTTCCTTCTATACATCCTAATTCCCTAAAGCATTGCATACCAAATAATAAACAATGTTTCAGAAAACATGGCAAATTAAAATCCTAAGAAAAAAGAAGTACCTGAGATCAGCAGAGCCGAATTGAGCTGCAGATCCAATTCCAAACTCGCCGCGAGTGGCGGCTTCGAACTTGTTAAGATCAGCAAATGCAGGCATGTCAGTGCTGAAGCTTATAACTGCAGCCGCAGCCAGAACTGTTGCAGAGACCAGTTTTCTCCAACTGCTCTTGGACTCCTCATCGCTGATGTAATTCTTATTACTATATATATTGCTTCCTTTCCTGGGACAATCTTTCTTTTTCATGCAAAATTCAATAAGTCTTTCACATCTTTTTGATATTGGCAGTAACTAGAAAACTGATACAACGAAAAACACAAGCAGAACAAGTTATAACATACCGGCTTTACAGACTATATTGCAGAAGGGCTTAGAGAAGGACTTGGAAGAATTAATTGAGGAAGAGATTGATAATGATTTAATGGAAAGTGGAGAGATTGAAGTGAGTGCCATTATAATTAAAGGACTATATTTCTTAATATTTTTTGTTCTGCAGGTTTTGTGAAAATAATAGGAGATTGGATTAGGGTGTAGGCATGTCTGAATGTGATGTTACTCTCCTCTCAAATTCAACCACAGCTTTTTGGAGAGAGAGGATTGGTTGGGATGGACACACGTGTGTTTTTTGTTCTTTGGTGGATGACTTGCCACTTGTTTGTTTACAAGGTTTTAATTAGAGAGATCATTTGTGTTTTGGATAATGGCCATTCTTCTTTTTTTAATTTTTTTTTTTATATAGAAATGTACCAAGTTATCCATTTGGAATGAAAAAAAAGCTTGTCATAATTGGATCATTAAAAAATTCTCAGTAGGTTACTGGCCGAATTAGAACCAAACAGTAGGGACAAAGCGGATTGGGTCTAAGAAATATCTGTCTGCTGAGGATCCATCTTTATTTGGCGGGATCCTATATGATAGAACCCTAATAAGTGCTCCATTAATGGAGCACTCTTTGTTTAGGATTAAATTACTTTTTTAATCGGTTAGATATGTAATAAAAGTAAATTTATACAGCGCATTATAAATTTTTAATACAGATATATACAAATATAACTATTGAAAAATTAATTCAATAGTTAAAAAATAATACTTTACCGGTGGAGTACTTTTTGAAGCTCCACCGTAAAAAATTCTTCATTTGGCTGGCTCGAGTTGAATTTATAATTTAGAATTTTAATTATTAATAAATAAATAAATGAGTGGGCGTCCTTTTACTTATTTGGGCCTTAAGGAGGCCTAAGGACATGAGACGATGCAAAAGCCCAATGCCATTCAGCATATGAGTGGGCCTCTATGGACTACTCTCAACAGGCCTAGCTAGCTGAGCTTAATGCCTCGAAGGGACCTTGGTGAACTGAAAGTTTAGAATTTCATAAACTCTTTCTCTAGGCTACTCTTTTTGAAGTATTTACACAAAATGATTATTTTTAAACCATTTATTTAAAATATGTCTTTAATTTAACAATATTATCAATATGTTTATTTTATGGTTATAGTAATAATATTATTTTAGATATACCCTTTTTAATGTGGGTGGTAATAAATTTACATAATTTATTTTATGGGTAATTAACAAAGAATAAAAATGTCATTACGGGTTATTTTATGGAGTTAAAGGCAAATATCATAATTTTTGGACATTCTTTTCTTTTCCTCCCCTAAATATAATGGAAGTATATGATCTTCTTTCTCATGATCTTTCAATTTATTCTACTTCCCTCATAGTGAAACAATAATTTATAAGGTTTGAAAATTACTATTAAGATATCTTCTACCAAAACCAATCAGGTAAAAATTGCCATATGAAACTGCATCGGTAATTCCTAATAGTATTATAGCTCTGTATTTAAGGGCCCGTTTGACATTTTTTTTAAAGGCCGCTTTTAGTTTTTTTTAAGAAGTTACAGCAGGTCAGGGTGTTTGACAAAATTTACTTTTGTCCAGCAGCTTCTAAAAATTGCTACCCCACAGTAGAATTTGAGAAGCAGGCCAATGATTGTTTTTCTATAGCAGCTTATGCTGTCATTATCTAAGTTTACTAAAATGACCCTAATAATAAATCTTAATTCCCAATCAACTCATTTTATTTCTTCCAAATCAAATTTAAGAGTATATTTTATTTTAAATATTTATTTGAAAATAAAGTCTTTAATAAATATCTTATGTTAAAGTTTAATAATATATTTTTGCTATAATTTTGCAAGTTTGAAAAATAATTTACCTTCAGTTCTTTATGTTATTTAATTTCTTTATAGATATATAATTTATCTCCTTATATAAAACCAATTTATTTTTTAGAGATATCTTAATTAATAAAATGAATTTTTTTTTTTTTTTTTTTTGTATTTTGGTGTATAAATGTTATGAATATTGACTATAAAATAAGAAATAAAACTAATATAAGTATGTCTATTTTAGTCATTTTGCATATTCACAATAATTTTGTACATAGTTTATTAAACACTTAAATTTCTACTTTTAGTATTCATAGCAACTTTGAAAAAAAATTTACCAAACACCTACATGTTTTAGTCACAACAATTTTTGAATAACAACACAACAACAACATAAATTTTTAACAACACAGCAATGCCAAACTGACCCTAAAACTTAAATTAATGTAAAAAATTAGTGACAATTTGTATACCAGTAGTACTCATAGAAGGCATTGCTCTTATTGTTTATGATACTCATCAGTTTTCCCGCTTCATGTGTTAAGTCAAAACAACAATTTTAAACTCATCTCTTAATAGGATCTCAAGCTGATTATTAAGTAGGATTAATAACAAAAACTCTCCCTAAATTATACCCTCTGTAACACTTTGCCCCTCAATTTTTGAAATGTAACATCTCTTCTCACTGAATAACGAAATTTTAAAAAAAAAACTCCCTCCGTTAGGTTTTATTAACAAAAATTAACATTTAATTTGTTATTTTAGGATATTTTGATAGTTCTACCGTTTAAAATTTAGTTTGAATTTAAAACTAATTGAAATTTGAACCTTTTATTATGATACTTCCATTATTGATTGAATGTAAGTTAAAAGTTTTATGAATATATATATTTTTTTGGTAGAATAAAAAAAGTTATGAAGTTTTTTTTAATATTTAAATTAATTTAAATTCAAATCAAATTTTAAACCATAGAGAGTTACCAAAATACCCTCAAAATGACAAATTAAATGCTAATTTTAGTTCAAAACCTAATAGAGAGCCTTTTTTTTGGTTAATATTTCATTGTTCATGAGGAATAGATGTGGCGTTTTGAACATCAAGATGCAAAGTGTTACAAGGACTATAATTAAAGAGTAATTTTTGTAGTTAATCCTATTAAGTATTAACATGGTAGAAATCAGAACAACCCTAGGCGTTAAAATTTCCCAATCACAGATACATGCATTATGATCAGTTCGAATCCACTTATATTTATATATAACACCTTCTTTATATATAAAGACTTCCATGTGTGCAATGTTTATATTAATCGGAAGGAAATGCAATTAATGAAACATACGTATTGCAAGCAAGCAAAGTGAAATATATACCTAACTCAATATGAAGTTCATCCAAAACATTGTGTCCTTAGTATATTTGTCCGGAACATGATAATGCACATATTATATGTTACATTTGTATATGCACATAACTATATATAGGCATGCTTGGTCAGTTGCTGTAAAGGCTAAAGCCAATCCTGTTTAATAGTGGGGCATATATGATCATGTCCTTGCGTAGTGGTTCAGAAACAACAGGGAAATCCGTTCATAATGCCCATGCAACTTGGCTGGAGTAATGCAATATGCATATATTGGAATGTATATTATAATGTGGGTGTGTATCTGAAGAAAGAAAGGCATATATATATATATATATATATATATATATATATATCACCAACGCCCTATCTACTTAAAAAAAAAAAAAAAAAAAACTCTCACGTACTCTTTTTTTGGTGAGGGAAACAAAAGGAAAAAGGGAAAACACTGGTAATCAATTTGAGAGATTAAAAATAAATAAATAAATAAAGACAGCAGAGATAAACATTCAATTTCGACTTTATCGGTTTCTACCCAACCCCACCACCATAACCCCATATTTTACAGACAAACACACAGAGATCAGAGAGAGAGAGAGAGAGAGAGAGAGAGAGAGATGCAAAGATCCTCATATCCCCACAAACAGCAACAAATAGCTCCTAGCAGGCTTTTGGCAGTGATAGCTTTTCCTCATTCGTACATGCAGCCACAAATTAATGCATACATATGCATATCATGCATGCATATTATATATACATATACATATATATGTGTATACTGCATGCTTAAATATGTATATATGACAGCATATGCTCATACACCATGCATTATTTACATGTGTGTGGTGTGTATATGTGTTTTTGTGTCTGATGGTCATGGTGTTGTGAATGACGAGTACTGCCTCGATGACCTCAACAGAACTACTAGAGGTTTATTTCTTTCAACTGTTGATAAATTTGGTATTACGCGAAAAGAAATAGTGATATTTTCCTATATATATATATATATATTTATATATCATAGGGTACTTGTCATTTCATCGACATCCCGTTGACCTCATAGTCCTTGACTTACCGTCTTATTATGAGCTCAATTAGTCTGCTTAGATAACTAAATAATTTTGTATATACTAATACACACACACACATATATATACATATATAATATGCTGTGCAAAGGTCCGTTTAGTTCATGGATTCAAATCGTGTGATTTGAACAATTTTTGATTTATGTGTATTTTTTGTAAGAGAAAATACTGTAGCGATCATGAATCAGGATTCAAATCAGGGATTCGAATCTAGGAACCAAACATCCCCGTGATTCTATAAATAAGCTGTTTCTGTGTTATGATAAATTCTTTAGTATAGAACATAGCAAAAGATCATTTCTGTGACAAATTCAACTCCTGACTACTTGAGCAAGTGGCATCATGTAGATATGATCTGTAGTTATGATCATCATTAGTTGGAGACTTTTGTTTTTTTTTTTTTGTTATGTTTTTTTTTTTTTTTTTCTTTTCTAGAAAAGCGTCCCATTAAGAAAGAAAGAAATAAAGCAACAAATAGAGACACCTAATCAAAACAACAAATGCCGAAACCACTGGTCCAAGGCAAAGAAAGAAAATAAATCAAGCGGAAGAAAAAGAACATTTCCCAACAAACTAGGGGCCATAAGAACCCATCGATTCAACTTATTAGTGATGAAATCATCCCTTCCCACCCATTGATAATACTCAATCCTCAGTGATCATCATATGATAAACAAGATTCAATGTATGTCTGTCTCTTTATTTCTCTCTTTCTCTCCTCAGTGATCATCACATGATAAACAAGATTCAATGCATGTCTGTCTCTTTATTTCTCTCTTTCTCTCAGTGATCATATGATAAACAAGATTCAATGTATGTCCGTCCCTTTATTTCTCTCTTTCTCTCTTTCACTCAAATATGAGAAATGTTAATATCGCTCATTTTATTACTATTCATTATTTAATTTGTAGACTTCATTAAAATAATATATTATTAATTAAATAAAAAATAAGATATTAAAATTTACATATCAAATAATAAATAAAAAGAGTGATAAAAAAATAGCTCAAATATATAAAATATATATATATATATATATATATAAAGACTAATACATATATACATAGCTAGCTAGGGTTAAAAAGTCAAAATCTTTTTGTGAATGATAAGTACGTACAGTAAGCTGACTCGAGCCTTGTGCTCTAAAGCAGTAGATCGGGCCAATGGTCTGCGCGAAGAGGGTCATACATCGTTTGTGGATCTGGCCTACTACTCTCAAAGAAACTATATTTTCTCTGTCTTAATATATATGTCTGTCAGGTAAATCCTAGCCTAATTAGTCTACGTGATGATTTATCTTCCAGCTCACTCTCTCCCCATTGCTCAGCCCATCAACTGTACGATAATACATCCCTACTTTACAAATTATTAATATTTTTCATATCCAATTTTTACAACAAATGGAGGGAAAACTTATCCATTTCGACTAGCTAGCTATAGAAAACCAAAGAAAAAACATTTTCATGTGTGTGTGCTTATTAGATGAAACTAAAGAAAGAGAGTTAAAGTATATATATGTATGTATGTATATGTGTATATTATAACGCCAACCAAAAAAAAAAAAAAAAGAACAGGAAATAAAAAAGAATACACTTGGATTGCTGGAAGGAATGCAATCTTGATGACAATCCCAATGTTATAACAACCAATTTTTTATTTAATAAAGAAAAAAGAACACACAAAAAAAAAAAAAAAAAAAAAAAAAAAAAACCACACAGAGAAAGAGAACAAGACAAGAACTATTGGCCAATTGAGGTGAAGAAAGTCAGAAATATTTACAAAAATGTCTGTAAAGGTTCCAAGGCGCAAGAGTAGTTAAGCACTGAATATACTGTAGGTTGCTGGCTTTATGTTTCACTTAACAAGGCTAAAAGAAAAATCTCAATTTTTGACTTTTAAAGGTCTCTCAATTTGTTGATTCAATCTCTCTGCTTGGGAGCCTCGCATCACGAGATTACTATAGATTTATAATATCATGGACTGTGCATCCTCCTACTCTTAGCACATGTATGTATATATGTATTTTGATCATCTATCTAATTTTTGCTATTTCAAATGACATTTGTAACCAACTATATATAGT
Source organism: Morus alba (assembly GCA_012066045.3). Classification (NCBI taxonomy): domain Eukaryota; kingdom Viridiplantae; phylum Streptophyta; class Magnoliopsida; order Rosales; family Moraceae; genus Morus; species Morus alba. The sequence continues at coordinate 16,255,269 of CP050235.2, forward strand.
ATATATGTCACGTAATTTAATGGTCTCGTATATAAAAAAAAAATATAAAAAGGTCAATTAAAAAGCATCTTAAATTTTATAATAATGTGATAGAAAATGATTAGTTAAATACATTTGAGACATCAAAATAAAGAGAAATCTAAATTCATATATATATATATATATATATGCATATATATATATATATATATATACACACATATATATATCTTGACCGATTCTTTTAGAGCATGTCATCGTAATTGGTTATGGACGTGTGTGATATATATCCCCTGGAATTATTTTGTCTCCCTCACAAGAGGGAATTCATAATAATAATTGCAGGAAGCACTTTTTAACATCGAGAGACTGCTACAATAGTTAGTACTGTGTACAGTCAGTGATCATGTCAACATATTGAAACTTGCCCGTTACCTGCGCAATATATATCCAATTAATATTTATATTATATATACACACATACGCACATTGAGTCAAGTAAATCTAACCCTTCACGCAGATGACGAACCATATATTTGCAGCAGAAATGAAACAGATAATCATGTATGCGTATTTAATTGGGACATGTACTTCATTAAAATGTAACTTTTTTTTTTTTTTTTTTTTTTTTAAATCCCAGTACAGTTTAATATTTTGTCTCACTAATATATAATGTGTGCCAGAAAGAGCTTTAAAAGAAAAGGAAAGAATGAATAAACAGAGTACTTATATTACTCGTGTGTTAATTAGTACTCTTTTAAGGGCTTTAAAGCTTCACATCTCAGGGAGAGAGAAGTGGTTGATCATCCAGGGAGGGCGGGGTGTGATTGAACTAATAAAATTGAGGTGAGACAAAAATAAAAAAAATATATATATATATAGAATTTTAGGGAGGTATAATCCAAATTTTATAAAATTTTACATACAAAATTAAAATAAGAAAAAATTCAGGTGGAACGGCTGTCTACGTTCATTTGTGGGTGGCTTCACTTCTATCCACAATCTATTATATACACATATTATTCTATTTGAAGAATGCAAGCTTGTTGGCGGAGGTATGGTTTAAATTTTGAATAGGCCATTTGCGATGGTCAGTAAAAGGCCAGCAAACTTTACTACTTTCTTTTTCTCCGTTTACGAACACATTTAATGTTTTGCATACGAGTTACACAGGACCCCATTCCCATTTGTGATTCAATGAAAAACGCTTTTTCTTGGGGAAGAGGAAAAAACATATAGGGGCTTTAAATGATCAATGGATAGTGATGGGTTCTGATTTCTGTAACAGCTAAAATTCAAGGCAAAAAAATAAGAAAAGAAAAATTCTTGTTAAATTATAAATAAAAAAGTCTAAAGGAAAAAAAAAATAGAGGAACATTATTATATAAGGGAATTTGGCAACTATCTTTTTCTCCGAAGTTAGGGTAGCTTTGCAAAAATTTGTAACGAAAACCCTAGAGATCTGTGGATGGGAATGAATAGGCGTGGGAAAAAGATTCTAACAAAATTAGCAAAAGTAAGCCAAAAAAGAAAGAAATTTAGGAAAGGACAAAGGTGGTAAGAATGGGCAAAGACTGCCCACTGGGATGGTTTCTACTGACTTAAATACGTATCTGTCTGTGCGTAAGACGAGGGAGATTGAGTGGTCAAATCAGTTAAAAGTAAAAAATAAAAATAAAAATAAAAGGCACCTTCATGTAAATGAAATGTTTATTTATCCGGATTAAAGAATGAAAGTGGAAAATATGAGTTAATTTTATGTTTATTTATTATTTTTTATCTTGAAATGAGAGTAAGATTGATGAATCTCACTCAAATTTAGAATTAAGGAATGTGATTGTCACTCCCATGTCCCCCGTAGAATTAAAGCTCATGTTCCTAATATTAATATTAATTTACTATCATACTCTTATTTTACTTATAAATACACAATTAAAAAAAAAATTCAAAAAATAATAAATACAACATATATATTTTTTATTTTATTTACCTATTATTATAATATTAGCATAATTATTGTTAATTTTAATATAATAAATTTGCACTTAATTTTTTAATAAATTAATAATATATTTTATTTTTAACACTATTTTTTATTTATATTTATTTTATTTAATTTTTTAAAAAATTTATTTTTATATTTTAAATAGTTGTACAATTTATATTTATTATTTTATTACCCAATTATTACACTAAATATTTTAATTATTATTAATTTTAATATAATAAGTACACAATATATTTTTTAAATTGAAAATATCAAATTGATTTAAAGGGTATATTATATTAAATTGAAAATATTATAGAGTCAAATTGATTTACTCAGAATAAGCTGTTTACGAGTAGGTAAATATGTCATACATACAACATAATAAAACATAACAAGTGAGGTATAATTAGAAATATTTATATATTATGCATATATAATTGTTTTTAAGTAGATGAGCAATTACATATTTTAACTTATTAGAAGTACAATTAAAATTTTTACAAAACTTAATTTAGAAGCGTGAGATTGATGTAGCTCCACCAGTACTAAATACGTATCAACTACAATTGTATCGTTTAACTCACCACAAGTTCACCTATCAATATCCTTCGATGACATTTAGAATTTTTCGTTCATATATTGTTGCAGGTAATCTATGATATACACCCAATATTTAGTACCTCACTAGTGTTGTACTCTCTTTTCATCAGAAAACTAGAGTACACCACCAACGGGCAGACTCAAGCACTTCTTTAATGTCCAACCCATGTTGTATATTTTAACAAACCAATTTGTACCCAAATTATATTTTAAATTGCATGTGCCAAAACCACATTTATTTACATTGAAACTGTTCACCTATGAAAGGGTATTAAGAAGATTTTGTGGTAAAGATCATGAATATTGGAATTGAGCAATTTTTTTACTTGCAAGAATTTTTTGATAGGGTGTGCAATAATTTTACTTTATCAAATCACCTGAATATTGTATATTATATTTAAAAATGTGACACTTTAACAAAATTTAACTTTATCAAATCACCTGAATATTGTCTATTATATTAAAAAATGTGACACTTTAACAAAATTTAACTAAATTTTAGTAGTTAAAAAATGTGTTACTATCCGATGGTAACGTATTGAATTATATTAGAGAAATGGAAAAAACTTTGATACGCAGGGTATGCAAAAATATCTTACCAATATAATACAATTTTTAACTATTAAGTCCAATTTGTTAGATTATCCAAAAGTTGGTATACTTTATTTAATCGGATGTATATCTGATTTGATTTGATAATTAAAAGCTGTACCTAAATTTAGTTTGATAGTTAAAAACTATCATATCGATAGAATACTTTTTTCATATCCTATTGTAATACTACCCTATCACAAAGCTCCTCTCTATGGTTTTAGAAGTATACGAATTTATTGTACCGGCTATTTATTATATGAAAAAATATTGTGTATCAATTTGAGTTCAAGTTTCTGAACTCAAGTTAAAGCTGAACTCGAGTTAAAGAGAAAATTTGAACTCAAGTTTAGCCCCAAACTCAAGCTCAAATTCGAGTTCAAACTCAAATTTTACAAAAGAACATTGACTTGAATAAAGTTGTAACTCGAGTTCAAACTTTTTTTTTGAGTTTTTTTGCGAAGAACAACCCCCTAGTTTTCCCTTCAACTCGAGCTCAGAAACTCAAACTCAAATTGATGAACAGTAGTTTTTCTATTCTTAAAAATGTCATAACTTTTTCGTTTTAATTTTGATTGAGATGATTTTTTTTCTATGCATTCACAACGAAAAAAAGAATTAAATCTCACCCATATACTCTATTAAAATTTTTCATCACCATTGAGTTTTTATTAAAATACTATCTAAATACAAATTTAAGTTTTGACCCACTCAAACACAAACTCAAAAAGATTCTCAATTTAAATCATAACTCAAATGTGTACATCCAAACACAAACTCAAGTTACAACTTCAACTCAAGTTATAACTCAAACTCAACTCAAAATCATTACTCAAATCACCCTAACTCAAAAATGCAAAAGAACAACCCCTTGAACTCGAGTTTAGCCTCAAACTCGAGTTCAAATTCGAGTTCAAACTCAAATTTTACAAAAGAACATGAATTTAAATAAAGTTGTAACTCAAATTTAAACTTTTTATGAGTTTTATAGCAAAAGAACAACCCCTAAAATTACATCAAAATTATATCAGATTAAAAAAAATAAGGGTACCCATTAATAGGTTTGCATACCCCACGTACTACAACTTAAATTCTCTTTATTGCAAACATGTACTATAGAGTTTCCCATAATTTTTTTTTAAACTAAAATAAAAACTTTTGGTTGAGAATTTCCTTACAAAATATACTTTTCATTAAAGCGCTAGCCTTAGAAGATAGAATTGATTTGACTGATGTATGAGTGTACACATGATTAGGATATTATGGTGTTTTTTGTTTGGGTTTGGAGGCCAGAGGGAGAGAGCCCTAAGGAGTCGGAGAGGGGGGCGGAGGGTGGGAGCAATAGGGCTTATTGTCCGGGAGATTGAAAGAAGAACCGTAGGATGCCTTTGGGGTTCGGAAATTGAGGCAAACAAAATTTCTTTAACAAAATAAAAAGCTTTTGAGTTTGAGAACCACACCACAAGACAACACCCTCTTTAACTTCTGAAAACAACAGGTGAGTGTGTGAAAGCTATATCACCCCCATGCACACGTCCCTTTCTGGCTCCTCTCCCCCACATCTGCCGCCTCTCTCTCTCTCTCCAATGAGCATCGGGAATGCCAACCACACATGTTATTATCTCTTATACTTAACACTATGTGCGTATGTTAGACTAGATATATTTAATATATCTATTGTATGTACACACACATATATATGGTTATATGCAATATATAGTACATATGATATGGATGGATGTGCATGCATATATCATACATTTTATAATGTCAACATGCATGCATGCCAATGCATATATACATGCATGTGAATGACCTATAAACCACGCCAATAAACATAAGCAAGAGAGAAAGAGAGTTTTCTCCATATCTCTGCGGCCTTTCTCACTACTGCCCCCCTCTTAAACCTACTAGACCAAATAGATCACCCCATCCTGTTTTTCTCTCTCCCTTTTGCTACCTTTCTTTCACACAACTCATTATCAAAGGGCCAAAAAAATTTAAAAAGAAACAAAGCAGATCCAAGGTGGTGGTTAAGCTGTCATTCCCATCAATCAATCAATCAATCAATCAATCAAAAACAAGACCAATCATCAATCAGTGTGTGTGTGTGTGTGTGTTTTTTTTTGTTACTTTTCTTTCTATCTCTCTTTTGTTTATAAAAGAAAAGAGGAATCAAGTCCAAAAAAAATGTCATCCTCTTCTGCTTCAACATTGTCGCTGGACCACCTCCCTCCTTCCGAGCAACTCTGTTATGTCCATTGCAACATTTGCGACACTGTCCTTGCGGTATAATTCTTGCTTCATCGTATCCTTGTTTCTGATTTGGCCCCTCCTTTAATTAGCCCGTTTTATCACTATTCAAAGCTCGTGCTTCATAATTTTTTGTTTTTTTATAAAAAATATTTCTAGGGTTTATATATATAACACAGATATATATATATATATATTTGCAAATTTGGTGTTTATATGATGATGCTGTATTGTTGTAGGTGAGTGTTCCTTGTACCAGTTTGTTCAAGACAGTCACCGTTAGATGTGGGCACTGCACCAATCTGCTTCCTGTGAACATGCGTGGCTTGCTTCTGCCATCGGCTAATCAGTTTCATCTGGGTCACTCTTTCTTCACTCCTACTCATCATAATCTCCTGGTATATACATATTATCATATATCCATGGCCATGGAACACTTTGGTCTCATTATTATGCTATTATTTGTTGATCTACAAATTAACTTATTAGTGAACTAATTATATGAGTATGAATATTTATCTTGATATATATATATATATATATATATATATATATAATCAGTACATATTGTACTTTGATGATGCAGGAAGAGATTCCAAACCCAACCCCAAACTTTCTGATGAATCAAACAAGCATGACTGACTTTGCTGTACCGCCTAGAGGAGTAGCTCATGATCATGAACTTTCAAGGCCTCCTGTTATTAACAGACGTACGTTACATTCCTCTGCCACACACATACATACATATGTGTGTCTGTATATATATATATATATATATATATATATATATATATATATATATATCAAATTATCTTCTTTAATAAGTTTCTGGGAGATCCCGGGTTTAGAATATGGTTGAGACTTTTGCTTTATTTTTCTTTTCTATACTACTTTGATTTAAAAAACAAAAAACAAAAACAAAATCAAATTCAGCTTTCCATCTCTAATGCTGAAAATTTTTAGCCAAAACCAAATTTCTTATGCCTCAGAACCTTTATCTTGAGCCCTTAGTCTGGGCACCAAGAGACTTTGAAACAAAAAGTGGGTCGATCAAGATCTTTCGTTTGTTGTGTATGAAGGAGAATGATAATTACAGATCTTTCACTTTTTTTTTTTCACTTCTTCCATTTTGGGAAAGGTTTTACTGGTACATTTTAAACTTGCATGCCATAGAGATATTTTTTTGAGAAGAAAAATCTGCCTCATGCAATTTGCACCACATCATCAACTCATATCCTTTGAGTAGTACTTTTGACAATAATGTTTATGTACAGCTCAAAAATATTACCGCACAAAATGGTAAATAATTAAGCATAATTAATCTTCTCAAAATGCTTCCCCTAGCTAGTGAAACATACCATATATACTTTTCTTTAACTTTTTACGTGAAGAACTTGTTTGATTTGCTAACGAGCTAGCTCTAGCTTTACTGAAATCTAGAATATAATCATGGAGGAAAAAGATTATAGTTGGCCTTCATTTGTATACATGTATCTCGACCTTTTCTTCGAACAAGATGAGGTGCATGATCCGATCCCCCGAAAATATAGAGATGGTGAAACTTGGGACCATATATTTTTCTTTCTTCCACAACTATATAGTCAGCGTTTTTATTTTTTACTTTTTTTAAAAAAGCGTGAGATATAACTCTAGTGATGTATACAAAGACTTAGAGATCATGTACATAGAAAAGATGACATTGAATTGACGGTTCTAGGCAGAGAGAGAGAGAGAGAGAGATGGGTGTGGGGTTGGGGAAGCAGAAATGCACTAAAAGTTAGCAATTTGATTCTTTAATATGTGTCTGAATTAACTATCTATCTCTGTGCCAATATTGTCTCAGCCCCGGAGAAGAGACAGAGAGTCCCCTCCGCATACAATCGTTTCATCAAGTGAGTAATCATAACCTGCACATATATGTATGTATGTATAAGTCTTTCAAAAACATTCTCTCTTTCTCACATGATCCATTCATTTTATTAATTTGAGTTTAAAATTTAAATTTTATTATAATAAAAAACTCTAAAAAATAATTATATTTAAATTTTTTATTATAATAAAAAATTATTACATAAAATTACATTTTTAACTTAAATTAAAACTTCAAATCAGTAAACTAAACGACTTATAAATATAATTTTATGTATATTTATATATTATATACTTCATTGATCTGCTAAAACTGAAGCGAAATGTGAATCAACCATTATATGTTTTTTTGCAGGGACGAGATCCAACGCATCAAGTCAGTAAACCCTGATATCTCCCACAGAGAAGCCTTCAGTGCAGCTGCTAAGAATGTAACATCAATAATGCCTTTCTCTCACCAAAACAAACTTTTTATTAGTCTATAATATATTAGTACCAGTCCCTCTTTACCAAAATAGGGTTTCGTTGTCTTGTTTCTTCTTTTCTCTTGCCCGTTTTCCTCAAGAAAAGAAAAAAGGTATTCCTATTTATACAATGATAAAAGGCTAGCTAGCTATAAGTATTAACATTGTTTTTTTTTTTTTGGGTGGTTGTCTTTTGAAATGTGTAACTTGTTTTGTTTTGTCTCTGTCAGTGGGCTCACTTTCCACACATTCACTTTGGTCTCATGCCTGATCAGTCTGCGAATAAGAAGACAAACGTTCGCCAGGTAATTGCCGAAGTTATGTGTTGCTAGTACCACCTTTTTTCTTAGGACAAACTTACATTTTATTCAAAGAAATTAAACATCAACCATACATAATGTAATCACATCCAAGCAAGTCACATAATTCGCTAGATATATAGTGGGCTACTTTGTTCCCCTCTGGACGAATGCAGCAAACAGAGCCACTATGCGTGAGGCTAATAACTTTTCTAACAGTATAAATAATACCAGCTTATGGAGATGGCATCGACCATTCTTCGTAATCCATCTAGTTCATTTTTAATATCCATATTGAAACTACTATTTAACGATAATATTCTCTTTTTTTTTTGGTGTTTGAATATTTGTGTAGGAAGGAGAGGACGTTCTGATGAAAGATGCAGGGTTTTTCGCTTCGGCTAATCATGTTGGTGTTGCCCCTTACTAATCAAGACCAACCAATATGGATAATATAATATAATATGGTAGTAGAAGAGGCTTTTAATTTTAATCTAATTAATGTCGATACCTGCCTAGAACATAAGCTTCTAGATCTTTTATCCCTAAATTCCGCTGAACAAGGACCTTTTGTGTTTCAAGACTTTTCATCTTTTATTATGCTAAGCTATGAGTACAATGCTCACTTATGTACGTAGTCGATGCTAATTAATTATCAATTAACTAGACATAAGCTATATTAATTACGTACTTTTTTTTTTCTTACGTTTCTAGATATATATTGTCCTCAATACTTAAAAAAAGAATATATATATATATATATATATATGCTTCCTTTATAGTTTGTGTGTTCATTATTAATTCTACATTTATAGAATGAAGTGAACTAGGTTAATTAAGTTGTCCTTCAGGTTATGCCGTCTTGGGATAATTTTCATGAAATTATTTGATAGCCGGAAATTAAGTATAGGCTATTTTATTAGATGGTAAATATGTGCCTCAATTTGTATATTCTTATTAGTATCTTTTCATCTCACAAGATGCAGCTGGGAGATCTACCATTTAGAAATGGACACACAATTCGGCCTATGAAAAATATTAAAGGAAGTTTAATTTAATTTTTATGCCTCAACAATATATAATTGGTTCTCTCAGTTAATTTCAGATTTTACAAGTTGTAGAAAAGACGTACATCAACTAAAGAAACACAGATTTTGGTAATCGAACATATTATAAGGTTTGTTTATGTTGATCGCTTGTTGACTTTTTTTTTTTTTTTTTTTTAAGAAAAAAGAAAATTATGACTGACTTCACTTAATCACTATGCAATTAACACACATTGTAAAATAAAAATTTAAATCGCTTCTAAAAGTTAGAAAGACTTTGTCGAATTTGTATTATTTTTTAGGTGAGAAAGCACTGTTTGCATGTATACATATGAATTGATTTTATGTATATATTAGTTTAACATAAAATATTTTAGATCATATCACAAAGAAGCTAGTAACTAAAATGATATAATTTTAAGTCAGTAAACTTTGAATAATGGAAGGATGAAATTAAGGAGAAGAAGATATATTAGTTTTAAGTCAGTAAATAAGGAGAAGGATGTATATATTAGTTTCTCACTTAACTTAAATAACCCTTATTGACTTACAAGGAAGAGGCTGCAACAAAACCGGAGGACTAAAGAGAGTTTGAGAGTGTCATGACCGAGAAATTTGTCGAAGAAATTATTGTATAAGATAAAAATTTTTGAAATTCTCTATATTATAACTATTTGTACTTTTATGATAAGTATTTGTTGATATTGATATTGAATAACAAAATATGAGTTAAAAGTCAAAAATTTCTGAAGTATGATACAGTTATCGAATTTCAGACTATAATCAATAAATAGACACGTAACATTGTGTTATTCTCACAAGGGGACAAACACATGAATATTAAGTTTAAGAAAAGAAAAAGAATTAAAAAACATCAATTCTAGAGTTTTAGAAACAATCAGAGCGAAGAACGGACGAAAAAAGAGTTTGGAAGGCCGAACTGAGAAAATTAGGAATTTTGACCGATTAGGGTTGACTGAGTCGAAATTTGTTGGCCAAGATTCAACCAATAGGTCACTCTTAAAAATTTAGTCAAGGTCGAGTAAAGTTGACCAACTGTCCAAAAAATGCGGATAAAACGCGCACCGGATAGGAATTAAACTGAACCGAAATAAGATAGTTATTAACAATGAATGATTAAAATTTAAAGTGATTAATGGATGGGGGGCTGAGATTAGGACACTTGGAAGGGAAGAGAGTGGCCGGAGAAGTCTTAAGGAGAAAGCAAGTGAGATATTTTGATGATTTTGTAAAAAAGATCCTAGAAAATGTCTAAATTGCACTTAGGTCCCTCATGTTTTTTGTGGCCGGTTTTAGAAGGGAAAAATACAAGAAAAATGTCCATTTTCATGCAAGAAAACATAGAGAAATCAAAAAAAAAAAAAAAAAAAAAAAAAAAAAAAGAGAGTGGAAAAAAATTTCCCAAAGTGAGAAACCGAGTTCAAATCGAAATCGGCAAAAAACTACTGTTGATTAGCATGATCGGAACTTATTCTTCATTCTTTTAAGGTAAAACTTCAATTTTTCTCCTCCTTTTCTACCATGGTAGAAAGTAAAGAAACACATAATATTATACCTCAAATGTAGGTCTACGCATCAAACTGCAATATCAAATTATGTGTTCCTTTATTTTTTGCATTTTATTCTAGTCGAGTAACTGAACATAATTAATCTGGATCTTAATTAATTAAGCTATGTTTTAGACAATGTTCCAACATCATCTGGAACACCAAAATTAAATCAGATCTAATAACAATTAAATAATGTTTGGTATGAGGATTCATGCCATAGTTTGAATCATGGTCCGTGGCTCGCTATAATGTTTTCTCTCACAAAGAACAGATGTAAACTGAGAATGGTTCTAAATCATAGTTTTGAATCCATGAACTAAACGTCCACTTTATAGCTTGCTACAGTGTTTTCTTTCACAAAGAACATACATAAACTAAGAATAGTTCTAAATCATGGTTTTGAATCCATGAACTAAACGTCCACTTAATAGCAATAATGAATAAAAATCGAGGACCGATCCAGTACAGAAGACTATATTGAAATGACAACAATAAGTAGGATATTACAGCTATGGGTGATATTAATATTATAATTAACTTTTTTTTCTAGTTTATTCATCTGATCATGATTTTATTAACAACATTTTCATGAACCTTGTTTGCAAATGACATGACAATTGATCTATGGGTGTTCATTGAATTTACAAATTTGACTAATCCGCATAATCCAATCTATTATTGTGGATTGAATAGGATTAAAAGAATTTTAGATCGATAACGAATTGAGATTTTTTCCTGATCTGCAAAAATGAATTGGATTGCGGGTTGAACATCTCTCAATCTGCATAATCCGCCAATCCAAACTATATATATATATTATATTATATATATATTAATTTTATGTGTATATATATTATGTATAGAATCTCAATACTATTTTAATTTTATGTTATATTTGTGTTTAATTTTGTTATTAATTTTATGACATTTTTTTTTTTTTTAAAAGAGATGGAATGCATGAGTCAAGCTTCAAAATATAGGTGAATCCGTGAATCCGTAGTACCCATTGAGGATTGGATTAGATTGGATTGAGAATCTATAGTATTAGATTGAATTGCAGATTGACCTCTAATTCGCACAATATAATATACGAACACCCTACTAAATCATGAACTAAAATAAATTTGTGAGTTCCATGTTTGTGTGTGTGTGGCTGTCTATTCTAAAATGATCAGAAGCTGGACATTTTAGTTTTTGTTTTGTTTAACGTTCTAATTTAAAACAAGGCATATGGAGGTCACTGCACGCAGCCGTGGGTGCCTCATCACTTTTGTCAGTGGGTCATTGCTTCGGTGTATTTGCATATAAATGGTGAAAATAATTGTTTGGAATTTCTTCAAAAATGGCAATCCCAATCTCAAGGAACATTTGTCGTGAGAATGACTCAGTTTTCTATAACCGTGAATGAAATTTAATTTCACGCTACATGTAGTAGTTAAGAATTTAGTCAAGAAAAATGGCTGAAAGTTTTTGTGTTCGAAGTTCATAATTAGTCCATCTTGCTGAAACTTTCTGGTCCAATATAATTGGGATTCCTCTATTCACTTGGGTAAATTTCTTTTTATAAGTTAGTCAAATTTGTTGTACTTTATAATCTTTATTAAGTTTATTAGGGTTTAATGCAATTCATATCCGTGGATGTGTAACATTTTGCAAATTAAAGGAAGTAATGAATCAAAAATTCTCCAATTTCCACCCCTAATTAGTCTTTTTTAGCTCAAGATTAACTTTCATTCCATTTAAATAAGTTTTTATATATTTGATCTGCCATATATAATATCACTGAGCTTCCTCCACACAAAAATGTAGAATTAAATTCATAATACCTTCCTTATATATAGCAATTACCTATGATTTCTCAGCAAACACCTGATGTATATATATAAGACTTTCATGCATGTTAATTGTAATGAAGAGCATTGTAATTAATTAGTAAATCACGTGAAAATTATCCAAAAATGGGTCATAAGTACTAATAGGGCAGTGAAGACAGCACACACACACACACACACACACACACACACACACACACACACACACACACACACATATATATATATATGACTGATCAACTGTTGAAGTGTCACATCGATCATGAGCTAACAATATTTTATGTACGGTAGTAACTAAATCTCCTATGATAACAGTGAAAGAAAATTGGAAATAGTAGCGCTTGGTTCCATTTACTTGCTTTTTTGGTCGGTTTAAGGACATTTCATAAACTGAATTATGTGCCTCCAATGTGGGAGCTAAGTGAGCTTTCCAAGCAAAGGGATATACACATATACACTCATATATGTATACATATATTTGCATGGCAAAGGGTGAATAATAGAGATCCATTTAGATTGATATTTGTGGGGTCAAAGAGGAAACTTTAGAGCAAGAAAGCGTGACTGGACTAGAAAAAGTGGTACTCGAGAATTATACATAGGATGCGACCATCACCCAAAGGTTCGTTTACAGTTCCCAATAACTATAACTGTTGCGATCAAAGGTAAAGAGATATGCAAAAACTAACCTTCACTATTTAACTGCATGCTCAAAGTAGATCTCACTACGATTTCTTAAAAAAATATATAAAAAAATAAAATATAAAAAAAAGAAGCTTTCTCTGGCCATCTGAATCACTTGTCCCCCAGCTTCCCCATCCATTTCACTTCAAAAGAAGCATGAGAGAGAGAGAGAGAGAGAGAGAGAGAGAGAGAGAGAGAGAGAGAGAGTTCAAAGTTCAAAGTTCAAACAAATCGCAATCTTCAACTCCAACATCTCAAGAAGCACTAAATTCCAGCTTTTGGGAAAGCACTTTAGTTGGCAATGTTACATATTGTTAAAAGGAGAGTCCACAGACGTGTTCTTAATGATATTATATACTGATCAGTGTTCTTTGACGTTGATGCAACATCATGGTTACTTCAGTATGATGTGCATCTTAGATTTTGTACTAAAATCGATTCGGATATATATATATATATATATATGCATATATCTGTCCCAAATATCTTCGTGGTGTAGGCTTCACATTAACCCCATACCAAAACTTCAACAATTGATGAAAAAAAAAGGTGGTTTTAAGCTAAAGCCTTGGATGAGCCTTATTTATTTACTTACAAAATAAAATGAAGAGAGAACACTTTTAAAGGAAATTTAGGACATCACCCACTAAATTTTCTTTCCTCACACTAAGATCTCTTTTCAATTCATTGAAAAAAAAAAAAAAAAAAAAAAAACAGAGCAACCAAAGACAAAAAAATAAAAAAAAAAAAAAAAAAAAAAAAATAACGTGGACAATGAAAGAACATCCAAAAACTAATGCTACAAAAAAAAAAAAAAAAAAAAAAAAAAAAAAAAAAAAAACAACAACAACAACAAAAATTGATTTCGTAGCCTTGGATCTTATATGATTTTGATTTGTTTTAGGTCCAAAAGTCTTGTGTCTGTTATCACCTTCTCCTTTGTCTTTAGAACATCATTAATCCTATTAAATTTATGAACGGGTGTTAGTTTAAACGGTTTTTGTAAGAAACCACCAATTGAACTATGAATTATTTTTTTTAGGCGGTTTAATTTTTTTTTTTTTTTTTTATAAAAATTAAATTGAATCAAATCACTCTTAAGTTGTTTAGGTGGTTTGAGCTTAAGACTAAAAAAGTTTTTAATAATTCATAAAAATTATAAAATTGTTAAAAAATAAAAATAAAAATAAGATTCAAGTTTACAATATAACTCAAAAATAGCGAATGTATAAAAGCTCACCATTTAAAGTCTTAATACAAACCTACATAAATATAATATGATGTATTTTATAAGTGTAGATTATTATCACCGATAAAAACTAAATAAATGTAAAAAATATTTTAAAAATTAAAAAAGTATATATGTATATTTTTAGGCGGATTATTAGTCAGTTTAGGGAGTTTAAGCCACAAATCAAATATCCCAAAAAAATAGATTAAAAAACTGACCAAACAGCCTAATAATTCAAAAATAATTAACGAATTGATTCGGTTTGAATTGGATTGGGAGCTTTTGTGTTTTTGCGGTTTGACAGATTTTTTGAACACCTCTATGGATGGAAACATGATCCTTCTGAGAGAGAATCTAAAATCTGGTTTGGTCTATATATTTGAACAAAAAATTAAGCTTTTTGTGAGATAAAATACAGTAAAAGGATTTGAACTTTGATTCAAATTCACAAAACAAAGAGGCTTCAATACTTGTTGGTTATGATATTTGAATAAGACGAGCAATCACTTGTAGATATTTTTGCTTTGGAATAAAACAATTAGAATAAATAAGTCAACGACTTAACTAAAACGTTGAGTCGGATGATGCATCAAAAACTAATTTAATATATTATTAAATATTTTAATGTAAAAACCCCAATTAACTATATAATAAATATTTTCTAAAAACTATTTATTAAAAATTCTAAAAGCTTTTAAAAAATGAGTCAACTATAGTCTTATATTATAATACCTTTCTCCCACGTGTAGACCGAATAAGAATTGGGGGGGAGGGTGCTGTGTTATTTTGCTATTTGTTGGGTTTTTTTTTGTTTGTTTTTATTGTTTTACCATTTAACATGTGACAACCATAATTTTATATTCTAACAAAAACAATAGCTTGAAGTGAGATTGAGTGAAGAATGTTGTGTCAAACATCAAATTAAATATATTTATGACAAAATATAAATAACATAAAAAATTAAGAGAACATGGGGATTTAACGTGATTCGGCTTTTAATTTACATTTACGAACATAAACGACAAAAAAATTCCACTATAATTAAAAAAGATTATAAAAATCTATCAAATATATCTTACAATCTAAATCCTGAATACACCTAAAATCTCTCAACTTAAAAACAATAACACCAAATATCAAAGAATTAATTTTTTTAACTTAATCTCACTCAAAAGAAACAAAAGAGAGAAAATATGTATCAATGGGAATAACCACAAAGGAGGGAATTACATCCCTTAACCCCTTAAATCATCACACTTTCTAAAAATACACCTTTCGTTTTTTTTCTATTTTCCCCCTTCTCTCTGGCATCTTTCCCTCTCTCCTCTCCCGGTCTTTTTCTCTCTTCACTTTCCCTCCCTCTTTCCGGCATCTCCTTCCTCCTCTCTCTCTCTCTCCGCCGATTCTCTCTAACGTCGTCGTCGCGGTCCATCGTCGGTCCATTGCAAATCCGGCATCACTGTCCATCGTCGATTCTCTTGATAGCGCCGGCAGTGGATCGTGCGAGGTTCGATCGCGAGAAGTTCGAGATGCCGTCTGGTGTTGCGCTTCCTCTTCTCTCTGCCGGAGTTGGCCGATCTCGTTGCAACGTCCGTCATCTGCTGGGATCATGGCTGCGAGGAAGGCTCCTATATGTCGTCCTCTCTCTCTCTCTCTGTCCGGCATCCCTGCTTGGATTCAGCGGCGATCAAGTTAAGTAGCTTATCAAGTTTCAAATCCATATTAATTTGTGCACTGCTCTTTGTAACATTCAAACCACAGATAGGAAGCAAGGTGGAAGAAAGATACCTTGAAGGCTCGTGAACAATCTGCAAAGTATGTCCCAACACTCATTTCCGTGTCCTTTCTTTTTTTTCCTGAGTTGTTATCTCGTTGATATTTCTGGTAATGGGTGCTTTCATATTGGCTCAGGACTGCAACCAAAGTGAACCAATTGTTGGGCAATGTCAATACAAGTAGTACACTTTTCGCAATGTCAATGCAAGTAGTGCAGTTGTACTTAATCATTTTGTGTTTGATTATTTTGTGGTTTTAAAAAACAAAATTATCTAGCAGTAGGATTTTAGATTTTTCTTGGTAATATCTGAGATTTGATTTTGCTATTAGCTGGTTGTTTATGTTTGAATTTGTACTGCTTTGATTTGGACTCTCATATTTGTCCTTTTTTTGTTTTTATTTTGTTGCTCAATACTTGTGATTTTGTAAATTTGACATATTATTACTCATAATCTAACAAATTATAGAAATAGTTTGTCAAATTATGAGTCATAAACTGATAGCCTATGGATTATAGTCTAACAAACTACGTGTCATAGTTTGAGGGGCTACATGTCATCGCGGGGGGGCTACAGGTCACAGATCGGGGAGCTACAGGTCATAGCCAGGGGCCTACGGCTCATAGCCAGGGGAGCTACGGGTCACAACTGGCCACTAGAGACCCGTCTGCCAGCCACCGCTTGGATCTTGTAAATTACGAATAGACTATTGAGGGTATTTTAGTAACTACAAATGGGTCATTTAACTAGTTTAGTCTAAAGGGGTAGGGGGGAAAAAAAAGGATCTAACGTTTGGGGGCCATTTTGAGGGGTAAATCTCTCACAACAAAGAGATCAAATCTCAATTATATATGCGGCTGCTACACGCCTACTCCTCACGTCCAATGGGAGAAACAAATGGGCCTTGGGCAAAAACAACAAAAAAGGGCTTAATTAAAGCCAAAACCCAACAAAGAAAAGGATCTTTCTCATGGAGACAAGTTGCGACTTAATCAGCGAAATATTTATTCAAAATGATCACTTTTACACCTATGTTTAGAATGTCTCTAATTTAACAATAGTATTATTGCACCATGATTGAGTTATCCGACCATACCTCTAAGTCAAGACGTTGAGAGTTATTGAAGTCGGGGTTAAACTTAGCCGTCAAGAGTTAACGGTTAAGGAAAAATCCTTAGGTTGAGGAACTCTTATACAGTTGAGAGATCACAGTAGAAAAGTCTTCAAAAGGATAACGACAATATCTATGTAGAGAAGTCGACAAGTCCAGGATAAGAGAGAAGATCAATTCACAAGCCTGCCAAATCAGGAGAAGATAGCCCTATCTCACATTCAAATTCAAATAGAAGACTAGATATGAATTATCTTCTACAACCGCCTATTTATAAAAATTAAATATAGAGATAAATCTACGGGAATCCTGGTATGGCGATAAGATAGTAATCTTACCTCGTAATGTAATTTAGAGATAAGAGATATCATGTATAGGAGAACCTATAAATAAAGGTTGAACTCCTCATTTATTTTCTACGCACAATTTCCTACTCTAAGAGAGATCCTATATACTATTTAAGATTTAGTGCATTCACAAGTGGACGTAGACAACGAGATTTTACTGAACCACTGTAAATTTTTGTGTTTTTTTTTTAAAAAATTTTCTGCATTTATTTTCGGTCAATTTGAGAGAGTGATGACGCGAGTGTTCCCGGGGAGGTTAAATTCTAAGTTGACGAATTTTAACTGTCAACAAACATTAATGTGTCTATTTTATAGTTATTGAGATAATATTATCCTAAATATATCCTTTTTGTATAGATGGTTATGGGTGGTTAATAGAGGATAAAAATATTATTACAGGTTATTTGACAGACTTATGTGTAAATATCACAATTAATGGACATTCATTTTTTTTCATCTTCTGCCTAATGGACATATATGTACTTAACTCTTAATCAGCCAAGATTTGAAACTTTTTCTCGGAGCCCCTGCGTTTAAGGGAGGCATGATCATGCATTTTATAAATTGTCCTAAATATATATATATATATATATATATATATATATACACACACACACACACACACACACACATATTATTAGGTAAATTCATGTATGTTTTAGTTTAATTTTTTGAAAAAAAAAAATAGATTAGCTGCTATTTGCTTTTGTAGACCCGCAACTTGAAGGTGATTTCAAAATTTTCGAATGCTTTGAAAATACCATGAATTAAACAGTAGTGAGATTTAATTTAAGTTCATCTTGTACCCTGACAAGATTATGCAAAACATTAGTTCAATATATATATATATATTATTATTAGGTAAATTCATGTATGTTTTAGTTTAATTTTTTGAAAAAAAAAAAAAAATAGATTAGCTGCTATTTGTTTTTGTAGACCCGCAACTTGAAGGTAATTTCAAAATTTTTGAATGCTTTGAAAATACTATGAATTAAACAGTGGTGAGATTTACAACTTGTACCCTGACGAGATTATGCAAAACATTAGTTCAAATATATATATATATATATATATATATAAAAGGTAAATTCATGTATGTTTTAGTTTAATTTTTTGAAAAAAAAAAAAAAAAGATTAGCTGCTATTTGTTTTTGTAGACCCGCAACTTGAAGGTAATTTCAAAATTTTCGAATGCTTTGAAAATACTATGAATTAAACAGTGGTGAGATTTAATTTAATTTCAACTTGTACCCTGACGAGATTATGCAAAACATTAGTGATTTCAGAACTCCATTTATTATAGATATGCCATGGCAGCTTAGCTTATTACAATCATAAATGGGAGCTTTATGCGATATTTTTTCCCTCAAATGAATTCACATGGAAACACATTGTACGTGATATGGTTTTATGCTTTTCGTAGGAAGCAGATTACTTATGGTTTTGCTCTTCCCTAATATATTAAAATATACTTAATATGTTATATCCCTGACACCAGTTTCCTCAAATACATTAGCCCCTGCCTCATCCTGAACCGTCAATTTTAATCTAGTTATATCGTGTATATACATAGTCAACTGTTGGAGCCGGTCTCCTAATTTAAGAGACATGCCGTGTATGATGTAAAGCATTCATGTGTATTTCTACATTGACTCCTAATTCAAGAGTTTTCTGTGAATTCCATTTGCATCTTCTTGTGATCATCATATGTGCTTGAAGCCTCTGAAGGGCAAGCTTCTAAAGCATGGCCTTCCATGGAAGAAAAAAATAAATTAATAACACGCTAGAAATAAAAAACAAAAAGGAAAATCTTGGGTTTTGGCAAAAGGTTGAAGAGAATTGGAATCTCCTTTATTGGGGTTTTGTAATTAATTAATGCATGATATTCGTTAATTAATGCATGACTCTAATTTCTCCGAATATGCATCCACCGACGCATAGGACTCCTACGCGAGAGATGAGAGAGAGAGAGAGAGAGAGAGAGAGAGAGAGTGAGAGATGAGAGAGAAAGAGAGATAAGGAGAGGTTGCCTTATATTAAGTGCAGAAGAGGGTTTTCAGTTTTTTTTTTTTTTTTTTCTTTTTTTTTTTCTAAACAAGGAAGACAAACTCGTAACAACTTACTACTATATTTTTCTTTTGGGTTGTTAACTAAGCATTTGAACAGTTCGTTAGTATAATAAGTAATTAAGTATAAGTTAAATCACTACTATTTTCTAAAATTAGTCTACTGCTACGCTTCTATAATTTTATTCATTTGCTCAAAATACTGTGATACGTCATTGGCTACGCCAACAATAACTGAACAGGTTCAAGGATGGGAATACCAGAAACCGTATTCGAAGCTTGTATCAACAAATAAGCTCTTAAGAAAAATTTAGAGTTGCAAATTTTAGAATTCTGTGATAAAAATGGATTGCAGTTTGATAGAACTCAAATCTCCAAAAATGGCTGCAACGGAATTTGGCGAATCATCCAGAAGGAGAAAAAAAAAATTCTTGTTGTGCATACCATGAAAGAGAATCATCCAAAAGCAAAATAGCCTTATGAATAAGCGGGAAGTCTTATTTATGAAAAAAAGAAAAAAGAAGAAAAAAGCTAACTTTATTGGTCCCCACTAATTAAACTAGAAGGGTTAAATGTAAATGATTCCTAACATTGAAAAAACACTAATTTATTAAACATTAACTCATGCATGCAATTTCAACTTTCTCACTAAAATAACCAGAAATTTCCACTAGTTACTTTTGCTTTTCTATTCACCAAACTCCATATGCATTTTTTGCATTTAGGAAAAGATAGACAACGTGTTAAAAACCTACTAAAACAAGATCTCAGTCAAAAGAAGATAATTATATATTTACCGTTCAAATTCCAGCTATTGTTTATTAGCGAAAAATTCCAAATAGTGTTCCTTTTTAACTACTACCTTCATTAGTAGTAAAGAGCCTTGATTGCGTCACTGATATTAGTCAAAAGAAGGTTTTTGGACCACGCAAAAAAGCTGAAAACGTACAAAAGGTTCTATGTTCAGCAAAATATATATACTGCAGCTGGGTAAGAAAAACTTGAGACACAAGTATGGATAAATAAGTGCACAAAAAGAGAGAGAGAGTGAGAGTGAGAGATTCTTAACGGGAGCTCTGTAATGCGTGATACCTAGACAACGAAGTTCTGTAAATGAAATTATGAATGCGATAGCTCTAGAGAGAGACGTAATGATGATATTTATCAAACGTAAATCACCTCACACGCTGTTGCTTAAATTCTTTTTCACTTTCGAAAATACCCCCAACATAAATGTGAAATGTTCTTAAATTAAAGTTTTTTTTTTTAATTTAATCTTGTTAAGGATATTAGTCTGTCATTTTCAAACAGGAAAGTTGTTCACTCAAATTGTGTTGAGAATATTTTATCAACACATTAATGCCTGTAACAAAATTTTGGTTCCTTCCGCAAACCATATTTGTTTCTTGCTAGAATATTATGTTGTAGTGATGATTATTTTTTACATGTTGGAACTTTCATAATTAAACTTCCTAATTTAGGGGGTTTATATATGTTTAAGATGAATTAGTATAGTACTTTCAGGCCTTATTGACGCTGTTGAGACACAATTAAATTTGTTTCAAGTTTGATTTGAGTTTAAACAAATTAATAGTTTTCAGTTTAAGAAAACTGACCAATATATCAAACCCTATTAACAAACTTTTAATGGAGATACTATAGTGGCCAGCATAGTTTAACAGTGGCTCCATAGTTGACTGCATCTTATGGTGTTTAATTCAGTTTTTCCTACTTCTATTTTTCTTTTAATGGAGACAATATATAGGCAGTTTTTCCTCAAAAATAATACACTCCATATACAAGAAGTATTTCCTCCAAAAAAACAAAAAAACAAAAACAAAAACAAATGAAAGGATGATCAAAACATATCAGCATCTAATTTTACGTTAAAAACTTTAAGTAGCTTTAAGTTCTATTACTAATAGAAAACAAGAAGCAAACTTTAAGTTCAATTACTAACAGAAAACAAGAAAACCTAACACAAGTCCCTATAATTCTCTAACCAACAGTGGCTTAATTTCTTTTACATTACTAATGATACTAGATAGGAAAACGAAATATTATCCTTTTTTTTTTTTTTTTTTTCTGAACTTGTAATACTGTTCTTTGACTTTTAATTTGTACTATCAGTTGGAGCGGTTACATCGTAGGCTCTTTAGGAAAGAGCCACTCTTAGTGATCTCACGCAGTGGCTTGTCAGTGAACCTCATTAAGTTGTAGACCCATGCGCCAGCTGTTGCCCCAAGAGTTGGTGCCACCAGGTAAATCCATATTCCTTTATACTGGTTGAAAACAATTGCAGGACCTAAGCTTCTTGCTGGGTTCATTGACGCACCTGAAATTGGCCTGCAATAACACAATTATAGGACCCCCAAAATCATTAGCTAGGATTAAGAGTTAAAAGACCCTTTTGAGCTAGAAATTAAAAGAGAGCAATCTAGAACCAATCTACAAATGAAAAATGTTAGGTTTTTGTTAGTTGGCTGTATTGTCAAAATCGGTTCAAAAACTAGGTTTTAGAAAATCTTGTGCAGATGGTTATTTTTTTGGAAGAGAAGAAAGTGTTGCCGCTTGAATTTGAAATCGGATTTTGTGCAGAAAAATCAGATTTGTTGACTTGAAGATCAGTTTGTGGATTGATTTATCTTCTAAGGAGATTTGATTCATTGAATTTTAAAAAAGGTGAATCCGTGAGGTTTGGAAGATAAGATTAGAAAAGGAGAGATGTTGTAGATATGGTTGAGAGGATTTTTTGATAACTAACATAGGTTCAAAAGTTGAATATACGTGGATGATATATATGGAAACAGGCTTTGCAGAAAACCACAAGGTTGTTGGACCCAGAAAAGTCTAGTGATAGAGAGACGGTGATTAGGGAGAACAATTTGTGGTTTGGGTTTTACATGTTGAAAGTTTGATTGACTGAAGGGAGTTCAGTAGTAAGTGTGAAGACGTGTGGTACGCGCTAAACAGTGTCATTATGGGAGTTCATCACAGTGGCGTCATTGTCTAGGAAGAGTCCTTAAGTGATTAAGTCCGTCAAGATTGTAATTCTGGAAACATAGTGAAAACTGTTTACTATCTGGGCGTGGCCCCACAGAGTAAGGTGTGCGCACCAAACTCGATACCATATTGCGTGTTCATTTATTTTCTGCATTATTATTCTCCCTGTGGTGTTTTTATTTAAGCGGTAGAGTAATCTGAGTAACTAGTGTCTCCAGACAGTGTTCTAACGTCATCTGGGACATCCGATCTAACGTTAAGATCTATCAAAAAATAAAGAGACCGATATGCTTAATTGTGACCAATATTACATAACCAATGTTATCACTTGCATGCCCATCAAATATGAAATGAA
Source organism: Morus alba (assembly GCA_012066045.3). Classification (NCBI taxonomy): domain Eukaryota; kingdom Viridiplantae; phylum Streptophyta; class Magnoliopsida; order Rosales; family Moraceae; genus Morus; species Morus alba. The sequence goes on from CP050235.2 coordinate 16,278,335, forward strand.
TTAAACAAAAGTGTTAATAATATACCCTGCAAACAACGCACTAAGAAGAACTGTAGCGCCAACAGTAAGCCCAGCTAGCTCTCCAATCTGCACACATTAAAATATAAATAAATAAATACAAACATATGTATATGTTAGATCTGATGTTACGTCTGGTGTTCCAGATGATGTTAGAACACTGTATGGAACACAACTTAATTAATTAAGATCTGGATTAATTATGTTCATTTGCTCGAGCAGAATAAAGTGCAAAAAGTAAAGGAATACACAATATAATATCGTAGTTCAGTGCGCACACCTACATCAGCGAGGCCACGCCAAGACAGTAAACAGTTTCACTATGTTCCAAAAATTACAGACACTAGACATACTTATTCACTCAAGGACGCCATCCTAAACAATGACGCTGCTGTGACGAATCTCCACAGTGATTGTTTAGCGTGCACCACAATTCTTCTATTCACCTGACGAACTCCCTTCGATCGGCAGAGCTTTCTCCCGAAAGTAACAAATCCCTCTCCCAAAGGACAATCTCAATAACTCATAAAAACTCACGGACATCTCTTTGAATATTTTCTCAGTAATAAGCCCTTAAATTCACAAACTTTTTCTCTGGAGATATTCTATTAAATCCATGTCCCCGCTGAGCAACCTTGAGGTATTTTCTTTTATAGAGCTTCTAAAACTCCCCTTATTTCACGTTAATCACATATGCCCCATAACAAATCTCCTAATTCAACTAGATAGCTTATTCAAATTCTCTCCACGATCTTCTCCAAGTAATATGCATGCTATCTTATCGCTTCACCTTTTCGGCATTAATATGCTCACTTTGAATTTCAAGTACCGATTTCAACATGCAACATATAATCTTCATGTTGACTTTAATATGTTTACTCCACGTCAATCCCCATCAAAAATATCCACACACACACACATACATATATATATATATATATATATCAAAGTCTACTTGTAGACTTTCACTCAAACACGTTTTCAATTTCAAATTCGGATTGTATAGCAAATGCAACAAATCCTAATTAATGCAACTTCAATTCTCACGAGTTGGATAAGCTACAAATATCAAAATCATATCTCTTTATCTCTTTCTAGAATCTCATTTAAATTCAAATAACCAATGCATTATCTTCCTTTGACCAATGCATTATCCTTATCTCTTCAAATATGATTCTGAATCTTCTTCTACAATACGAAATCTTCTTGAACCTATTTTTTGAATTTTTACAAGATTGTTAATAAATTGCCAACTAATAAAAATACCTAACAATCTCCCCCTTTGGCATTTGTTTGGCAAAACTAACAAGAGATCCTAAAAAATTCAAAAATGAAAACAAAATATAAAATTACATTGTTCTCCTCCTTTTTGTCAAAAATAAGCCAAAGACAAAAAAATAAAAAAAATAAAAAAAAATTCACACATTAGAACCGTCTTCAGCACCTCACTCCCCCTAAATTTTTTATGTGTCTTACTCCCCCTAAATGTAGCATTCTTCCATGTATAATGCTCTTAACACTTGTCAACCGCTTAGTGCAATCACCATCATTACACCCACAATCATTAGTACATGCTTCTAAAGAAGTATAATCCTTATGACACCTCAAATCAGATTTTCTTACCCACACACGTCTAGAAAACTTATTTTTCACATCAATCTTCACATTAGGCGTCTTCTTTGAGTTTGTAGAATTTGGTGGATTAATAAACATACCTTTCTTCAAAGCATTTAAATACGTGTAGCATATCGGTGTTATGTGGCCAGGTAATCCGCAGTAATGGCATGTGGGGACGAACCTTCTATGTCGAAGGGATGAGATAGTAACCTTCTCATCTTGAGCCTTGATGAAAGCCTTCATCCAGGCCTTCTAGTATGAATAATTCAAAAAATTGAGCCGCGAGGGACGTGCAATTGAACCTCCTTCCTTTATAAAATCCATTCCAAACATAACAGATCAACTCTCCAAGATCTCACCGAACTTATGGTCAATAAACCGCTCTAATACCACTTGTTAGATCTGATGTTACGCTGGTGTTCCAGATGATGTTGGAACACTGTCTGGAACACGACTTAATTAATTAAGATCCGGGTTAATTACGTTCATTTGCTCGAGCAGAATAAAGTGCAGAAAGTAAAGGAACACACAATATAATATCGTAGTTCTGTGCGTACACCTACATCTGCAGAGCCATGCTCAGACAGTAAACAGTTTCGCTATGTTCCAGAAATTACAGACACCGGACGGACTTATTCACTCAAGGACTCCCTCTTAGTCAATGACGCCGTTGTGACGAATCTCCACAGTGATTGTTTAGCGTGCACCACACGTCTTCTATTCACCTAGCGAACTCCCTTTGACCGGCAGAGCTTTCTCCCGAAAGTAACAAATCTCTCTCCCGAAGGACGATCTCAATAAGTCATAAAAACTCACAGACGTCTCTCTGAATATTTTTTCAGTAATAAGCTCTCAAATTCACAGATTTTTTTTTTCACTTGAGATATTCTATTAAATCCATGTCCCCGCTGAGCAACCTTGAGGCATTTTCTTTTATAGAGCTTCTAAAACTCCCCTTATTTCATGTTAATCACATACACCCCATAACAAATCTCCTAATCCAACCAAATAGTTTATTCAAATTCTCTCCATGATCTTCTCCAAGTAATATGCATGCTATCTTATCGCTTCACCTTTTCGGCATTAATATGCTCACTTTGAATTTCAAAACCGATTTCAACATGCAACATATAATCTTCGTGTTCACTTTAATATGTTTGCTCCATGTTAATCCCCATCAAAAACATCACACGCGCGCACACACACACACACACACACATATATATATATATATATATCAAAGTCTATTTATAGACTTTCACTCAAACACGTTTTCAATTTCAAATTTGGATTGTATAGCAAAATCAACAAATCCTAATTAATGCAACTTCGATTCTCACGAGTTGGATAAGCTGCAAATATCAAAACCATATCTTCTTATCTCTTTCTAAAATCTCATTTAAATTCAAATAATCAATGCATTATCTTCCTTTGACCAATTTAACTAATGTATTATCTTCCTTTGACCAATACCTTATCATTATCTCTTTAAATATGATTCCGAATATTGTTCTGCAATACGAAATCTTCTTGAACTTATTTTTTAAATTTTTATAAAATTATTAATAAATTACCAAATAATAAAAATATATAACAGTATAGATCAACTATATTAATCTTATTTGAAAAATAGCAGTAATAATGAAAAATGATATAAAAATTAATACTAACCGCTCTTGTATCAGTTGCAACACCCGACACAATAAACATCAAATAAAATGTGATTATAAATTCAATCACAAATGATTGCATGTCAGAATTAGCAGGAACTGTTCCTATAAAGTACCGATATCGTGTGCCATCAAATAACAATCTGAGTGTACCACTAGCCAGCATAGATCCAAGGACTTGAGCGCCAATGTAAGCTGGTATCTACAGAAACAAAAATTAAAAATTAAAAATAAAAGTGCAGTGAACATATCACAAATTAACCGTTCAAAAAAAAAATTCATAAACTAAGCTTGTACTATTAATCCGCATATAACAACAAAAACTTCTTACGTGCATTTCACATAAATTGCGGACTTTGAAAGTACCCAATGTAATTGATGTAACATCCAAACGGAGAAGTAATTTTTGTGTATATTGAGGGGATGCATGTTTACATTTGCATTATTAATGACTATATATACAAACATACGGTTAATTACAAAGAGTTGTCCGTATACAATGACATTAAAAATAAGAAAAGAAATCAAAAATCGATAAATAAATAAAAAAAAAACACAGGAAAGAGAAATCAGGACAGAAAGAGGGGAAGGAAAATCAATGAATTAGTCAAAAGAAAAATACACTTATCAATCCAAATACTATGAGCAACAGAGTTGAAAATTCCTAGGCAAAGTTTGGTCCAAGACTCTCACACCAGCCAATGTAATTGTAGTTTATTTATTATTATTATTATTTTATAAAAGAAACTTTATTAGACTAAGCCATAAAGACTGTCTCAGTAGCCACAATCTTCAAATAGAACATAGGACCTCATCAAACCAGAATAGGCCAAAAACGAAGAAATAACACTGCCAGCTAACGTAAATTATGGTTTACTTTACCTGTTTGTATGGGAATCTCTTAGTAATAGCAAAAGCAATGGTGATCGCGGGATTAAAATGCGCTCCGGAGATGTGGCCGACAGAGTAGATCATGACCATCACAACTAATCCCCAAGTAATGCAAATCCCAGGAAAAGTTACCACTTTATCAAAGTCTAAATTCACAGCCACAGAAGCACAACCAGCAAATATAACAAAATATGTGCCTAATACCTCGGCAATCAACTGTAGTAAAAGAAGAGGAAAAAACAAAGTTCTCAACAAAATAGAAGAAAAAAACATTGCATGGCAGAATGATACAAAAGCGTTGGAGGAATTACCTTCTGAAGAAATGGTACAGAGACACAAATCTTTGGAGGTTGACCAGGAGAACTCATTTGAGATGCATCGATATTTTCTACATTTACAACTTGGTGTTCAGGGATTGATTCAATATCTGCCATCACTTCAACAAATAAAACAGAGAGAGAGAGAGAGAGAGAGAGAGAGAGAGAGAGAGAGAGAGAGAGAGAGAGGAGGAGGGGGAGGGAGGGCCGGGGGTTGGGACTAAAGTAGAGAAAGAAGGAGAACGATAAGAAGAAGAAAATAGAAGAAGAGGAAAAAAAAAACAAAAAACAAAAAACAAAAGAAGACTTTTGACCAGAGAGAGAAAACTTTAGGAAGCAGTCAAGGATTAAGAACACTATAAATGGACCGATATTTGAAAGCAAGTGCGTTCAATTTTTTAAAAAAATAAATAAATAAGAAATGCAAACCTAAAAAACAAAAGAAAAGATCAAAAAGAAATTATAGAATTTAATTCAAAAAATTTGACCATGCGATAAAACTAATTTACAAAGACTAAGGATGTTTACAAGTAAAATGGCTAGTAAATTTAATTGTTCATTGAAAACTTAAAAGAAATTAATATCGTCAATTCCTAATTTATAGGTATACTTTGTGTCTCTTTTGTTTTTATCAAGGATATGCAATTTATATGCATGTACTTACTAATGCTGAGATATTAGTATTACACACATGAATTACGTAATGATTGGTGTGTGTGTGTGTGTGTGTGTGTGTGTGTGTGTATTTGGTAACAGTTGTAATTCATATATTAATATTCATATAAAACCACCCAATCTCGAGATCCTTAGCATATTGATATTATAAAGATAAGGATCACTGTTTTCTTAGTTGTCCGGGGTGTATGTCGGTAATATTTTCTACTCATTGAATGCCAAAAGATCAAAATTGAAATAAAAAAGAACCAAGTGTATATATGCTATATATAATATAATCTTTTTCTACCAAAAAAAAAAATCTTTTTAAGGGAATACTTTGTACAAGTGTTAAGTACCATGAATTTTTTTTTTTTTTAATGAAAATTGGAACAAGTTCCCGATATTTTTTTTTTTTTTTTTTTTATAGGAAAAGACCGCCTTTATCCAATGAGTAGTTGCTATATCAACACATACAAAAGCACCAAGAAAACTTGGACAAGAGTCTAGCCAATACATATTAAAAGAAACTAAAAAACCATGAGAAGTTAGAATGTGGACTACGAAATTAGCCATTAGCCACAAGAAGTTAAGGAAACACCATGTTGGATGTCACTAATAATGCTTGAGTCTGGTGATCTAGAAAAAGTGTCTTTGGATGGCTCTAACAACATTAAGCATGTATTACTCAGCTACACATCTAGTATAGCTTGTTGTTGAGCAAACAAGATATCCGACTTTCTCCCCGAGCTTCAACATCACACCATGCCCGATGGATCACATTTTTAAAATAATGGTTAGTTAACCATAAAGCTCAAACACAAAACGATGCCCACTACGATGATTAGCCCCCACTTATGTCAACTCAAAATCAAGAATTAAGTGGACCGCCCAGTGATCAGATCTTAAATAATCCCGATTGGAAACACAACAGTTTGGAAATTTCGTATTCAAATCGAGATTTGCAAGACAACCATCGAGAACCTCTTGAATATATTACCAAGAGGATTGTGGCGATTATTCCATGTAAGAGCCGGTGCCCAAAACCCTAAATCATTAGACCACATGAATCAATTGTTTCACCGAAAAGTGCCATATCCCTGTCCATGTGATCACCACCGCCTTGTTTCTTTGATAAATGAATAATTTCATTGAAATCCCCCGCGACCACCCAAGGGAGGGTGTAAAGGCTCCTAAGGCGTCTGAGGAGTTCCTACGAATGATGGCGTTGCGCTTTTTCTGGATGTCCGTAAAGGCCTGTGAAAACCACCATTCGCTTTCATCTAGGGTAGTGACAAAAAAGTCAATGAAATTTAGAAAAACACTTAATGTCGACCACCCAACCCTTCCACCAATGCAAGAGCAAACCCTACTCTGTCCTACACAATCCACTCGAAACATAAACATATTAAAAAAAATATCGCGATCTAGAAACATAAACATCTTAGTTGTACTGGAAAATAAAGTTAAAATTGAATAATCAAAGAACTAAAGCTTAAGAGATAGATCAATAAGTACTGTTTTTGCATTTTCAGATTGATCGCTACTCCTTTCAAAAGCATCATTACCTTACCTTGGGTTGCGTGTTTCCTTATAATCAAATATAAACTCCATCCACGCAAACGTTGGTGCACTGATCACAACCAATTAACCACAATCTTTGTTTAATTATATGAAAATTTTATTATTGAGTGACTTGCCGAAATATATCAAACAAAGTTTCACTATATTTTGCTGATAAATAGCTGCGAAACGAGATCTCTTTCAAAACATGAATATCAAGCATTAATTAATTCCAAAACGCCAATAAAGGAGACCCCAACTCTCTTCAACCTTTTGCCAAAACCAAAGATTTTCCTTTTTGTTTTTTATTTCTAGCGTGTTATTAATTTATTTTTTTCTTCCATGTAAGACCATGCTTTAGAAGCTTGCCCTTCAGAGGCTTCAAGCACATATGATGATCACAAGAAGATGCAAATGGAATTCACAGAAAACTCACAACCTGATCCACTTAAAAGATCTGAACTCGGTGACGATCAAATAATTAAAAAACTTAAGCAATTATGATGTTTGAGCAAGTCTATTTATTGTAATGGTCATCCTAATGTCGGTTTCTCCTTGTTGATGAGTTATATATTATAGCGCAAAAATGGGTATATAAAAAAGGGTATAAGTGAATTAGTAAAATATTTAATCATAATAAAAAAAAAAGAGTTAGTTTGAATTTACTAATTAATTATGTCAATAATATTATAAGTAGATACCATAAAGAATTATAAGAAAATGAACACTCCGTATATTTCTTTTAGGAATAACTAAGCTGGTCAGGTTTATTTTTAGAAATTTTATTAACACCCAAGATTTTATTAAGGCACCTCAAAAATATTTAAAATTTAAAGTTAATTTCTTATTAATATTGCTCTCACATTGTCCAAATTACAAATACCCTCAAATACGTTTCTTAAAAAAAAAAAAAAAAAAAAAAAAAAAAAGAGCTTTCCAATTACATCTACTTTCCCATATTTTCTTTCTGCCAAAACAATTATCAACCGTTGGCTTGGTGCATATCCTGATACGATCAAGAAACGTAACTTAAAAATTAATACACTTTATATCTCAGTCCCAAATTTAAAACTCAAATAGAGAAAATCCAGATATATGTTGGTGATCTGCGTAGGCGTAGCTCTCAAGGCTTTGACACTAAATCTTTTGGTCTTGTAAGTCATGGTCACTTGGTCAGTGCCATTTCATCAACGGTGCAATCTGATATTTGGATGGTTCTAATTAGTTAGGCGGCTAGTTTATTAACTTGATTAGTCGAATGCAAAACAACTACTCCGTCTAATTTCAACCTCTGTCATATATAAATACATATATGCATATACATATATATAGGCTTTATCTACAGTCTTTACGAGGAACCGTCCCTCCAACGTAACATATGAAAGTGGAAACGTAACATTATAATTATTTAAGGTAATATAAATACTAGAAGGACATGACACAAAAAACTTCAACTAACTCATACTATTGTTACACTTTAATTTGGTTATTTAACATAATAAGGATGTTAGAATGTGTAATGATAGTTAAAGATAATTAAATATCATAATATCTCACATTTTTAATGTTAGTATTATGTTGAATAAATATCATGTTACATTTTATACTTCTATATTATGTTAGAGGAACAGTTCCTCCATAAAGATTGAAAAAAAGTCCTATATGTATATACACATTATATATATATATATATATATATATATATATATATATATATATATATTTAAAGTTACGACTTTCTTTATCAACTTTGTAGCATAATGTTTATGCAACTTTTATGATGAGGATATCTCAAGACCAACAACTGTTGTACAAAATCTTTTGTAAACGAATTTAAGCCACCTATTTAGTCCCCACACTTCGCAATTCTTAGGCTGCAGTTTACTTTTTGGCATTTCTTTGAACCAACAAACCAAAGAAAGAGACGGATGAAAGGTAATTTCAGAAAACTTATCAACATTTTAAAAATTCTCACTCTATCACGTTTTCTTTTCTTTCAAATCAAAAGACTTTAAAGAAAGAAGGTGACATACTTGTATGATCTCGATTGTGGCATATGGATCTCTTGTAAAGTGGATTGTCCATATATTTTATCTATCGAGATTACCTCGAACTTAATATCTTGTTGAGAAGAATGAGTAGCCAACTACTCTACACCAAATGACCAATGGTTATTCCTATATCACCTAATGCTAATGAAAATTATTAGTTTTTAGTTTCTACTAGTATTTTGTGTGCCGATGATAAAATTAAGACTAATTCTTGAAGAAACATAAGTACGCCAAGTAGGTTTCATCTGATATGCTTCTCTCTCTCTCTCTCTCTCTCTTCCTTTGGGCTATCATTCCTCACCTTCAACTTTAGATATTACTTTGGAAGTTCAAATCTATTTTCCCAAATTTCTAATCCTATTGGCTTTCCTCACAATACTATTTTACCGTATCATCTAAACTTTAGAATTTGGCCACATAATAAATATCAAATATTAAAACTACTTAAGCAGTCAAATGGATTGGCGAAATAGTGTTTAAGGGGACAACTAATGAGATGCAAAATTCGGGACAACAGATTTCAACTCAAGATTTTGAGCATTCAAAGTAGCTTTAAAAATAACCACGGTTGTAGATAAAAGCAAGCAAGTGTAAGGAACAGATTAAAGGTGGTAACTAGATAAACCCATTTAATAATGGGCCCAAACACGTAGTACACAAACACACATACACATCCATAGATACATACATGCACACACACACACACACATACATACATACGTAGGTATGTGCCTATAAGTGTAATTGAACTTAGACCCAACTTTTGGGTGCTGACATTACAAATAATTAGTTCCGGCTCAAGAATTTGTTTAGGGCAATCAAGTTAAGTAAGGGTTTACAATATCTTCAGTTTTTGCAGAATATTCAATGCGCGAAATTGTTATCTGGATATTCAATGGTATCCGATATTCCTTATGCCCAACTGATGTATGGACAGATTTGTTATTATTAAAGCTTTCAGTCGTAAATGTTTATATGCACTTTGAGGTTAGAAAGAAAGTGTTATTTATCAAATTCAACTCGTACATTGAGAAGAGGGAATAAACATCAAGGTATACGACTCCTAAGTCCTAGAAACGAACATATGGGTGAGGAGAAACACGTTTACTATAATTTTTTTTTTTTTAAAAAAAAGGGTATTTCAAAAATAAAATAAAATAAAAAAAATAGAAGTGGGAACTACAATACGAAAATATGTAAAGATTAGTATAGGAAATGAACGAAAGTCATATAATTCTTGAGAATAAACACGCCTTATTTAACAACTAAAAGGCACTTTTCCCCAAAAATAAAACAAAATAAATCACTTGTGCTCTTTTTGTTTTAGTAACCGAAAAGTGTACGACAACGAGTCAATACTAGCCCATTAAACTAAGGTAATTGAATAATACTAATAATAATAGAAAAATTAATTAGGACTACTACTGCACTGGGTTCCGAATCGATATTGATCTTGTGTCGATAAACCTTTTCCAGTACCGTTGGTTTGTCCATATCTGGCCCATCTCCCCACTTGGAATTCCTTTAGTCTCAGGCACGAAGTAGTATATAAAGATGGTCAAAAGAATAACGAAGAAGGCGAAGAAGATGAACAGCCCGAACTTCAAATGGCAGAAATGGTTTAAAAGAATTGTGCCACGGTAAATGTACAGATCATTTTCACCGAGACAGTGACACTCTGAGCGGCATAACGAATTTCCAATGGCAAAATCTCACCGGGCACAAGCCAACCAAGTAGACCCCAAGACCAAGCGAACCCAGCAACGTATGTGCAAATGAACACCACCACCACTATGGCATATCATTCGGGCAACTCCCCTGGCTTCCCATCAATTCCAGACTTGGCTCCAATCGTACATGCAACAATTGCCTAATTAATTAATCAATACCCAATATAAAAACAAGCACAAATATTCTATGTCACATTATAGTTAAAAAAAAATACTTAAGATCGAGTGCAAATTCAACAAAAAAGGAGTGTCATAACAATATTTACCTGGCATATCAACATCTAAACACCACCCACAAGGTAGAGAAACCTCATGCCCCACTTATCAACACCGTAAATTGACACCAAAGTGGTTCCAATGTTGACGATTCCGGTGATGACGGATGACATGAGGGAGGCATTGAACAACATAGGCCCGTAAAATATAATTGCGTTGATCCCCGTGAGCTGCTGGAAGAAGGGAATCAGGACAACCATATTCAAGTACAGTCTGTATTTTCTCTCGAACAACCTCTTCCAAGGGTGGTTTACCACTTATAGGCTTCACTGGTAGCGATGAGGTCATTAAACTCTTGATCGATGTTGTCAACACCACGAATCCTCCTCAGTTTGAATCGCGCCTCATCATGTTTACCACGCTCAATCATCAAACTGGGTGTGTTCGGGAGAAGCAATGACCAATTGCAATGAAAATGGCAGGGATCATTACTCCTCCCAAACTCAACTACTATCCCAAGTTCAATACGTTAGCCAAGAGGATTCTAATAGTAATGCATAGCTGAAAGCATATATTAAATACTCCTCTGTATTTTAATTACTGAGTGATTATTAAAAACACATAACAAAATGACAACACAACAACAAACAAACTAAATGAAAAATCATTTATCAAGGGAACGACAATTATTATATTGAAACTGATACCAAAACCAAGCATCAACAGGCCCATGATCAGCAAAGAGATGTTTTGAACGAAGGCATTAAGGTTGGCACTGGCGCAGAAGAGGACACCTCTGGAAAACACGGATAGTTTCCGACCAAACATACGCATAACAGTGGAAGCCACCATCGGGCGAGCAAAGCAGCCAAGTAGAGTGACGATGTGAACACGGTTAGTATCAAACTATTGTATTGGCTGTATTGGTTGTGATTAGTCAACTGGTTCACCACCTCCTTCTTTCGATACACCGACGGGAAGAACTTTTGCAGAAATGGGCTCATTGACGTCACACAGCCTAAAACAACAACATAAATGAAATGGGACGTTTGGAAGGGGGATTCGGGCCCTGATTCGAATCATGGTTCGTGGCTCGCTACAGTATTTTCTCTCACAAAAATACACGTAAATTGAAAATGGCTATAATCTCATGATTTTAATCCATGAACCAAACATCTCAATAAAAATCAGAATTCAAATTTTTATTCAAAGAATCTGTGGAAAGTGTTCATATATTTTCATTACCATGGCCGGTACAATACATGTTGTGATTACAAAGAATGTCATTCTCCTATATATTCCCTATTGAGGGCGCCGGCTCCGAATATCATTCCTCCTAACATTTTTGTTTGATTGAGAAGTTGGAGAAGAAGAATATAGGAATAGATCAAGGGAGGAGGAGGAGAAAGAAGATGAAGAAGAAGAAAAAGCCAGCAGTTGTAAAGAAGAAGAAGAAGAAAAAGAAGAAAAAGCGAACAGCTGTAAAGAGCCCGTTGGCAATTTTCATGTTGTAAAAATGGATATTATGCCTATATTAAGTGTCATTTTTTTTTTAAAAAATAAGGAAGACAAACTCAAAAATCCCTCTAAATTATTTTTTCCCCTCTTTCTCCTTCTATAACCCTTGAACATGTCGTGGAAGTGTGTAGCACACTCAACTATGACATGATAAATTTCAATGCCTATGGGCCTATAATCTGATAGTAGAACATTGGTAACATAAAAGCTTACTACTATATTTTGCTTTTGGGTTGTTAACTAGACATTTGAACACCTGTAAGCAAACAGTTCATTAGTATAATAAGTAACTAAGTATAAGTTAAATCACTACTATTTTCTAAAGTTAGTCTACTGCTACGCTTCTATAATTTTATTCATTTGCTCAAAATACTGGGACACGTCATTGGCTTTGCCAACAACGACTGAATAGGTTCAAGGATGGGAATACCACTATTTTCTAAAGTTATTCTACTGCTACGCTTTTATATAATTTTTTTCATTTGCTCAAAATACTGAGACACATCATTGGCTATGCCAACAACAACCGAATAGGTTCAAGGATGGGAATACCAGAAACTGTATTTGAAACTTGTATCCACAGATAAGCTCTTAAAGAAAATTTATAGTTTTAAATTTTACAACTCTGTATTAGAAAATGGATTGCAATTTGATAGAACTCAAATCTCCAAAAATGCCTGCAACGAAATTTGGCCTAAAAGAGATCATAGTTGTTTCTCTGCAACGAAATGTGTGGGGAATTAAAAGTGTACTCTCTCATGCATGCAATTCCAGTAAATCACAAAATGTGATCCACGAAGGCATGCAATTTTAACTTTCTCAATTTCACTGAAATAATAAAAAATTTCCACTAGTTGCTCTTCAACCTTTGCTTTACTATTCACCAAACTCCATATGCATTTTTTGTATGTAGGAAAAGATAGACAACGTGTTCAAAACTTACTAAACAGGATCTCAATTAAAAGAAGATAATTGTATATTTGCCGTTCAAATTCCAGCTATTGTTTATTAGCAAAAAATTCCAAGTAGTGTTCCGTTTTAACTACTACCTTCATTAGTAGTAAAGAGCCCTATATGATTCCGTCACTGATATTGGTCAAAGAAAATGAGGTTTATTTTGTTATGCAGGCTTATAGCAAAACATATTGGTCAAAAAGTTGCCAGATGAGCAATTCTCAGAGGGAAACCGTAAATGAGATTACATTTAACTATTTAAGATATCTTTTTTTCTCCTCATTTCTTCACTACTAAAGCTAACTTCTCCCGTTTCAAACAAAAATAAATAAATTAATTAAATAAAACTTATTTTTCCGACCTCATAAAGGGAAATATATTCAATTAATAAATACAAATAACAAAATGCATCAACACAAAATGAGTAATCAAGAAATTAACTGTTAAAATAAGCTTCAAAAAATAGTAAATTGCACCATTGGAGAGAGATCAAGAAAATTCCATTTCCTTTCTTTACAACTCAAGTAGAGAAAAAGAGCAAACCAATCGTGAAAACACATCAGCGTGAATTTGAGGGGAAGAGTATAGCATAAAGACAAAGTTTGAGTTGTATTAGAACAATGAGTGGTTTTTGGACCACGCAAAAAAGCTGAAAACGTTCAAAAGGTTCTATGTTCAGAAAAATATACATATAGCGGCTGTGTAAGAAAAACTTGAGACACAAGTACGGACGAATAAGTGCAAAATATAATAGTAAGTTGTTATGTTACTAATGTTTTAATATCATATTACCAGGCGCATAGCCATTAAAATTTAATAATTTATCATTTTATAGTTGAGTATGCTACATATTTTCCCGATATAGTAAAGGGCTATAGAGGGAGAAAGAGAAGAAAAAAATGATTTGGAAGGATTTTTGAGTTTGTCTTCCTTGTTTAAAAATAAAAAAAAAAATAAAAACTGACAACACCCTCTTTTGCACTTAATATAGGCATAATACATTTTTACAACATGAAAATTGTCAACCCGCTCTTTACAGCTGCTCGCTTTTTCTTCTTCTTCTTCCGTATAAGAATACTAGGCCCATAGGCATTGAAATTTAATAATTTATCATGTCATAATTGAGTGTGCTACACACATCCATGACATGTTCAAGGGCTATATAGGGAGAAATAGAGGAAAAAAAATGATTTGGAAGAATTTCTGAGTTTGTCTTCCTTCTTTAAAAACTTCTTCCGTATCAGATTACAAGGCCCATAGGCATTGAAATTTAATAATTTATCTTGTCATAGTTGAGTGTGCTACACACTTCCACGACATGTTTACGGGCTATAGAAGGAGAGAGAGGGGAAAAATAATTTAGAGGGATTTCTGAGTTTGTCTTCCTTGTTTAAAAAAAAAAAAAACTGACAACACCCTCTTATGCACTTAATATAGGCAGAGTACATTCTTGCAACACGAAAATTGCCAACATGCTTCTTCTTCTCCTACTTCTCTATCAAACAAAAATGCCAAGAGGAATGATACCCGGAGCATACGGCCCCAACAAGGAATATATAGGGAGAATGACATTTTTTTTATTGCAACATGCATTGTAGCAGCCATCGGAGGTCTAATTTTTGACTATGATATCAGAATCGCGGGTAATGAAATTATATTAATACTTTTCATAGATTCTTTGAATAAAAGTTTGAATTCATATTTTTATTTAATTTCATTTATGTCATTGTTTTGGCAGTGTAACGTCAATGAACCCATTTCAGCAAAGGTTATTCCCGTTGATGTACCAAAAGAAGGAGATGGTGAACCAGTTGACTAACCAGTTGCCAGTACAACAGTTCAATAATAACCGTGTTCACATTGTCACTCTAGTTAGCTACTCCGCTCGCCTTGATGGTGGCTTCCACCATTACACGTAAGTTTGGTCAGAAACTATCCATGTTCTCTGAAGGTGTCCTCTTCTGCGCCGGCGCCAACCTCAATGCCTTCACCCAAAATGTCTCCATGTTGATCATGGACCGGATGTTGCATAGTTTTGGTATCAGTTTCACTAATCAAGAATATTTATACTACAAAATATAGGAACGTAGAGGAATAGCTTGACTTGTTGTTATAAGTTCTTCTTCCCCCTATATTTTTATATATAATAATTGTCATTCCTTTGATAAATGATTTGTCATTTAATTTGTTTGTTGTTGTGTTGTCGTTTAGTTATGTGTTTTTAATAATCACTCGATAATTAAAATTTGTAAAATGTGGAGTTCAAATAGTGTATTTATAAGACACATGACAACGTGTCCCCTTCATGTAGTCCTCTAATTAATTAACCATTATTTTTCAACTTTCGATCTAATTATCACCACATTAATTTACACTACCGCTTCTTAGTTTCTTACTATGTTCTATATATATTTATAGTATGTGCCACTTGTGTGAGATTGCACCATACAATTACAGAGGAGCATTTAATATATGCTTTCAGCTATGCATTACTATTGCAATCCTCTTGGCCAAAGTATTGAACTTCATCTTCAACAAAACCAATGGCGATTGAGTTTGGGAGGAGCAATGATCCCTTCCCTTGTCATTACAATTGGGTCATTACTTCTCCCCGACACACCCAGTTTGATAATTGAGCGTGGTAAACATGATGAGGCACGGTCCAAACTACGGAAGATTCACGATGTCGACAACATTGACGAAGAGTTCAATGACCTCATCACTGCCGGTAAAACTTGTCATTGGATTGGCTTAAGAGTAATGAATTTTTCACTCCTTTAGCCTCTTCACACACACTCATCACGCACAAAAATGGTCACACACTTCTTTAACCCCCATATAGCCCCATAAGCACTTATAGAAAGTGCACACTCAACATAATAAACTTAGTTGGTTTTGGCCTATTAGGCTTATATTAATCAATCAAGAGAGATTCTTTAGCCCAATAGAGATACCAAAGCACTTACGAGAAAGGAAGCTCATAGGCCTCAAGCTAGTCAATAAACTATGCGTCCATCTCATTATATATTAATATTTAATATACATGCATAGTTAAATTCTTAATAATAATGTTGTCCATAACACGCTATAATTTATATAAGAATGAATTATTATGATTTTGACAATCCACATAAAATATTCTAAGATTAATAGCCCAATTACATAGGTAATGAACACTAGCATTGTTCTTTCTAGGAATACACTGAAAATAGATATTGCTAGAACGGATAGTTTAAAATGGAATCAATGTTTGTTCCTTGTTTGTTTCCACCATTAGTAATTGACTTGTTTGTTTCAATTGTTTGACCAATTTAGTTGATGGCTTAACTTGTCCAAGACTCTTTGATCCCATACTCTTTCATCACCAATATATTCTCCTTCCTTTAGCTTTTCATCAAACTCAACACCATATGCGGCATAAGAACAAACCAAACAAAGTAATGCTACAAATAGCTTCAGACTTATGCAACAAGGCTCATCCTCATAATCAGGCAGCGGAATATCATAACAATTCTCAGCCACAAAATCAAATGCAACAATTAACGGCAGTGTATCAACATGAGAATTCTGATATAACATCTAAAGCAAGGCATTATTATCCAGGACACCATGGTGATGAGACTTTCCACACAAAGAGATATCAAAATTTTTATGAACGTCAAAAAATACATTTTCCAAGTATTCCCATATGACAATATAAATATAAACCAATAGAGATCGATTGACATCAAGTTTGCAGAAAAAGTTACCAGAAAATTGTAAGTAACTTTGTCCAAGACCTTGATCCCATACTTTCATCATTTATCCAAGGAATCATCAAATCAAAGCAATGTATAAAAACAAAGTAATAAGAATATCCAGTTGGGAACACGATCCTTGAAAATGGTAAATCTTTATACTTCCTAGTCGATGGATTCTAAAGAACTAAAGAAGGCATTATTATCCGTGACACCATGGTGATGAGAAAGTAAAGAGATATTAAACTCATCAATATTTTTCAAGTAAACCATTATAAGAGCCAACACGGTAGCAAAAATCATATCCCTCACGACCTCATCATTTATGGAATCGAATCTTCAATGTATAAAAGATTTGCAATAAGAATATGTGTTGGGAAAGATCCTTGAAAATCTAAAAATCTTTATACTTCCTAGTCGATGGATTCTAAGAACTAGAAGTCAAGAACTTAGTAACTATGATGGTCCATTATAAGAGCGAGCAAAAGTCATGAAAAAGGTTTCTATGTTATGCTTGAGGTGCATTCGAATCAAATTAGGGTCATCAATCATGGAGCACCATGACTTTGATACAACCCTATAACATAGTAGATCTTTCACCGATAATCGGTAAATGATATTTGCGATGATCTCTGGAGGAAAGATCATCATTCTTTTTTTCCCTGCCGAAAAGTGACAGGAAGTAAAATAAAAAATTAAATGAAAGGATGACTATATCCTGGAACCGGGTTAAGCATGTACAACAATATACCGAAAACATAGAACGGGCCGTATTTCAATAAAACGATAATCAAATATTGGGTTTTTTTCGCTAAACGGTGTGAATTTCAATAAAGGCTTAAAATATGAGTACATAAGAGTCACAAAACTAAACAAACACAACTAAACAAACAAGAAACATCATTAGCAAAAACAAACAAGGAACAGACGTTGATTCCATTTTAAACTCTTCGTTCTAGCTTTAGCAATATCTATTTTAAGTGTATTCCTAGAAAGAACAATATTAGTGTTCATTATCTATGTAATTGGGCTATTAATCTTAGAATATTTTATGTGGGCCGTCACAATTATAATAATTCATTCTTATATAAATTATAGTGTGTTATGGACAACATTATTATTATGAATTTTACTATGTATGTATATTAAATATTAGTCCATAATAGGATAGACACAATTTATTAACTCGCTTGAGGCCTATGGATTCCCTCTCTTGTAAGTACTTTGGTCCACCTATTTGGCTAAAGAACCTCTCTTAATTGATTAACATAAGCTCAATAGCCCAAAACCTATTAAGCTTATTATGTTTAGTGGCACACTTTATATAAAGTGCTTGTAAGGCTATATGAGGGTTGATAAAATGTGTGACCATTTTTATGCGAGATAGGTGTGTGTAGAGCCTAAATGAGTGGAAAGTTCATTAATGTCAAGCTCGTTCCAACGACAAGTTTTAACGGCTTAACGGCGACGTCAACACTTCCAACAGGTGATCCACAGACCTATTTTTTTGATAGTTCTTAGACACTAAATAGAATTGATTAATTTTTTAACAATTGGTATCTGAACTTACAATTTTAGTGTTAAGGTTGTCACCTATTGAACTCATATTTCAATGTTTATATTCAGTCCTGATGTTATTTTGAGCACATTCATTTTGTTTGATGATCAATTATGATGATTTGGTCCATATTTTTATATGTTATGTCGATAATTTAAAAAAAATCCAGTCCTTCATGGGAGTTTGGAGCCCAAAACGGGAATTTGAATTTTCGCTCAAATATTGTGACGTTGAGATTTCAATTTCAAATGCGTGTCACATGTGATAAATTTCTTGAGTTTGATAGGCTGATTCGGATGATTAATCACCGTTTTGAAGCTTTCAAAAATGGTTTTTTGAGAATTTTTTGGGTTATTTGAAGTTATGGATCAAAAGAGAATTGAATTTGGAGCAAAACCCCTTTTCAGTTGTAAAAAAGGTTCCTAAGGTTAAAATATAGCCGGGTTGGGTAGCGGGTCCTACTTCGGGTCCTCTGGTCTTTTCCGATGACAACAGGTTGCCCCCAATGTGGTAGCCATGTTTTCTTATTAATGAAAGTACTACTTATTTGTGAAAAAAAAAAAAAAAAAAACAACTAAACAAATAAGGAACATGATATAAATCAACACGGAGCAAGGAACAAAAAATAAAACAAAACACAAAGAAAGGAAAAGCAACATCAATATAGGGGATGCAACTCCGCAGAATCTATCAATACCTTGTGAGAGAGGGAGAGCACTAAATCGCTAATGGACAGGTCACCAAAAACTGCCCGGCACTTCCTCCACTTGGCCAAGCTGCGAAATTGCATTCTCTAAGAACCCAGCACATAAATATCAAACGAATCAAAACTCAAAAAGTGGTTTTAAGCATTTTCTAATAACCCAGCATATATTCAATGCTATATATATCAAACGAATCAAAACTCAAAAAGTGGTTTTAAGCATTTTCTAATAACCCAGCATATATTCAATGCTTTCACTACAATAGCTGAGTCAGAATTAATTGAATACAAGTACGTTGATTACCGGTAAAAACGACATAAAAGCATTCTTTTGACTGAATGATTTTCGGCGTCATCAACTCCCCAACAGCTCTTTCTTATGTGGGATGCTTTTGTCAATGATAGGACCCACAAACAAACTCCACGCGGATAAATTAGAAAAACTCCCCACTCTCCCCATGCAACCTTTCTCCTACGTCCAATAAAATGCAAATTTTTGAAGTTGCCAAAAGACAAGTCGTAAATTAATATTTTATCAAATCCTATGTTAAATCCTCCATGTGATTAAACTTTAAACTTTTCGTCAACCAATATTTTATAAATTATACAACCATTGAGAAATGAAATCAATATTTCATACATATATATACTCCTTACATTTTCGATTCCCGGGAAGTCTATTGGTTGAATTCCAGCTAATCCTTGAGTAAGCAAACTGCTCCATTAATTGAATCAGATACGGCAGGAAATCAGTTCTTAGTAAGTCCTCCAAAATCATAGAACCAGATAAATAAATCCCACTTGACAGGACCCTAGAACTAAAGACAGAAATATCAGCCATAGTCCAATTAGGACCTGGCCATTATGATTCAGTGCTTATTAACCGTAAATAAATAAGTTCAAAAACGAGTCTGTCATTAATGACAACTTCAAAATATATATATATATATTGACAGTCCTTGTCGCAGTTTCTTCTATTTATTATAGAGATCAATGATAATGGATAACAAGTTCACAGATGTATTAATGTTAAAATGAGCCTACTAGAAGAGAACTACCCAACAGCTCCTTCTGTGGCATAATACAAGCAATCAATTTGAATCAACTAAAAGGCAACTATCAGGAGCTATAACCCACGTAGGCTAGGCTGTATTATTACTAAAAAAAGTTGAAATTTCTGTAAAAAGTATTCTGAGTGACTAGTCCTTGAGAAAAGGTTGTTGATTTTTAAAGAACAAAAAACTCAACCCCATTCCCAGACACTAATGCCGGAAAACAATATCTCCCTTCCGTTTGCTTCTATTACATAATGTCTTTTTTAAACAAAAAGATATAATCACAGATAATAGGCAACAGAAAACAAAAAAAAAAAAAAAAAAAAAAAAAAACAATTCATCAACGTTCACTAAACTAGAATTACTGCTTAAATAACACCCAGCTAAACAAACATATTGAAAATGAGCACTTTCAGAATTGGAGAAAATTATTTTTTTAAAAAAAGTATGCTAAGAACAAAAGAAAGAGAAAATAAATGACAACAAAAAGGCAAACCCAGATTGTACTAAAACCAAATCTATTCTAGTTATAGCTATCAGTCTCTCAGTTGAGAAACAAAAGTAAAATTATATAAATCTCGTTCATCTTATCGATTCAAGTTTAAAATTTTAATTTTATTATAATAAAAAAATTTGAAAACAATCACATTTAATTTTTTTAATATAATAAAAAATTTTCACATAAAATTATATCTAAATTTAAATTAAAAACTTAAATTAACAGACTAAATGAGCTTAATTGTACATCTCTTGCAGGCAAGGTTATCATATTAACGACAACAAATGGAAGAGCAGTACTTAAACCTATTAGTCGAGGATCGACCTAACTCGATCACATCCACCTCGACCAACCAAATGTCCATCTCTTGCAGGTTTTCACAAGATAACAGACTTGGTTTGGTACTTACTTTATTCAAATTGTATTGATCAAACTCCATCCAGCTGATATTCTGCATTAGCGTCTTTTGCATCCCATATAAGCGATGGAGTTCATGAACCTGAAGAACAATCATCATATCTAAATAGAAAAATACGGTCCTCAACCTTTGGCACACATTGTTCAACAAAGAGCAAGTTTTAGCAGTGCGCTAATACCTGCTTCTGAATTATAATCTCCTGGTTAATACAGTGTCATATACCAAGGCACCTAAAGAACAAAAAACTCAGCCCCATTCCCAGATACTAATGCCGGAAAACAATCTCTCCCTGCCATCTGTTCTATTCCATAATGTCTTTTTTAAACAAAAAGATATAATCACCGATAATAGGCACCAAAAAAAAAAAAAAAAGAAGAAGAGAGAAGAAAAAAAACAATTCATCAACGTTCACTAAATTAGAATTACTGCTTAAATAGTACTCAGCTAAACAAACATATTAAAATTGAGCACTTTCAGAGGTGGAGAAAATTATTTAAAAAGAAAAAAGAAAAAAAAAACGCTAAGCACAAAAGAAAAAAGAAAATAAATGACAAAAAAAGACAAACCCAAATTGTCTAAAACCAAATCTATTCTAGATAGGTATCAATCTCTCAGTTGAGAAATAATAGTAGAATTATATAATAGTTTCCAAATAATTAAAAAATCGAATCTTGTGCATTAAAGTACTTAAGGACCCTTTAAGAAAAGAAAAAAGATCAGAACTTATAATGATAACAAGCTCAAATATATTAAATAACTGAATTAAAAAAAAAAAAACCATGAGCTTGGGGATAATAGCAACGATTACAGCATAAACACAGAACATATAATATAATATATAAAATTCCAAATGCAAAGACTATATAAAGATCGTTATTGTACATGAAAAAGAAGACCCGTCAACTTCTTCTTCTTCTTCTTCTTCTTCTTCTTGTTCTACGCATCAAGAGGTTCTAAACCCAAATGGGGTTTTTGGAGAAAGAAAGAAAAAGGAACGAAAGAAAAGAGGGGAGAAGGAAAATGATTAATAAGCATAAGGTGATTTCGTCAGAGAGAGTGATGGGAAAGATAGATATAATTCTGTTCTCCTACTCTCTCTAAGTTAAGTCTCGTTTTTAAGAGAGAGAGAGAGAGAGAGAGAGAGAGAGAGAGTAGATGAGTAATGCACGCAATGGTGCGCGAGTGGGAAGGGATCATCATCTTTTGCTGTCGTTGGTTGCTGCTCTCATTTTTATTCGCCTTTCTGTCTCTTTCATGATTTCTCTCTCTCTCTTTCTCTCTCTTGGGATTATTTTTCTCTCTCAAGAAAATAGAAAATATAGAATAGAGAAATGAGAAATGAGGAGAAGTTAGGTTTGTGATTTAAGGAGAGGAGCTGACAGTGAGACAGAGACAGGCTGCGAGACAGTTTCAAATTTTAACTGAGGTAATGCTAACTCCCTTCCCACTGGTTCACTCCCTCCACGTATCCTCGTTTAATTCGTTGATTTAAATTTTTAATTTAAATTGATATGTAATTTTATGTGAGAATTTTTTACTGTAATAAAAAAATTAAATATAATTATTTGTGAAAATTTTTTACTATAACAAAACTCAAATTCAAAATTTGAATTAACGACACGAATGAGGTCTTATTCTCTCTCTCTTTCTTTTACTTTTTAGCCGTGTTTAAAGTTAATTTCATAATAAGTAATAAAAATAAAAAATAGATATAAAAATAGATATAAAAATATTTTTTTTAATTTAGTGTAAAATGATAGATAAATAAAAAATGACTTTTATTTCTTTTTTATTTTTTATTTTTGTTTTCTCTTCTCTCGAGTAGAGAGAGAAAGAGACAATAATAAGTTTTTTCACACTGGAAATAATATCTTAATAAAACTAATAAACACATTTTTAAAGAGAGGGGAATAAGAGAGAGAGAGAAAGAAGGGAAGAGAAAGAAGGAGAGGCCGGCAACGGCGACGGCAACGGGAAGAGGAGGCAGAGAGAGATATTGCAGGAGAGAGAGAGAGAGAGATTTTGCAGGAGGGAGAGAGAAAGAGAGTCGGGAGAAAATGAAGAAGAAGAAGATGAGTATATTAGGTTAGAGTTATTTGCGATGATAAATTCGTCGCAAATAAAAAAAAATTTGCGACGACATTGTCGTCGCAATTACTACAAACATCATCGCAAATAACCTTTTTTTCCTGCACATACTTTCTCGTCAATTAGATTATTTGCGACGACATTATAACAATGTCGTCGCAAATAATCTAAAACTATTTGTGACGACATGTCGTCGCAAATAGTTGCGGCTTGTCGTCGAAAAAACACGGATTACCTTGGCGCCAAAAATCCGCGTCATCAAAATTTGTGCGCCAATATTATTTGCGATGATATTGAAGTTATTAGCGACAATATGTGCATTTTATTTAACGGGAGGTATTTGCGACGACATGTCATCACAAATTGTGTATTATTTGCGACGACATATGTCGTCGCAAAAAAAAGTCGTCGCAAATGGGTATAATTGTTGTAGTGCAGATAGCAATTCAAAGTTCAATCCAACATCAAACATGAAGTAAAGTAGTCCATCCAACATCAAACATAAAACAAATATAAATTATAGGCTTAATTCAAATCCATCCAAAGCAAGCACTGCAATAACAATCATCCTTATCAGTCCACACTCATAGACTCCTCAATAGTTGTAGTAAGACATGAAGTTGAGTTATCTAAAAAAAATAAAAATAGATTAAGTAATTATTTAAATAATTTGTGCAAATTAAATTGAGATATGCGAGCTATTATAAATCTAATTTACAAACCGTTTCAAATATCTCAAGCCAGATATTTAATGGGCTAAAAAATAAAAATAATACTACAAGTGAGTGAGGTGAATTAAATTTACGGTTTGTTTAGGTTTACGTACAGCCGGACTCAAATGCTCGCATAAGAGCCAGCCAATGTGGTTTTCATTTTTCAATCTTAAAGCCAAAAAGCAATATGTACGGACTTCTTCTTTAGAAGAGTCGTTGAGTTTTAACCCTTTCGTTTTATTTCTTTTATTTATTATTTTTTTTTTTTGTTGGTCAATTAATTTCTTTTGTTTTGTTATTGTACAAGATCAATATTTAAGCTGGCTGCTGGCTTTAGATAAGGACCCAGAAAAGCCTGGAGTTGCTGCGTGAAAGTGCAGTAGTTGTAGTACTAATATAGTATAGCTAGTTTTTGTTTGTGTCACGTCTTGGGGGTTCTGATCGATGCATGATCATAATTGACAGAGCATGGCACTTCTGAACTGGGTTTTTGAAACTTGTAACTATAATTGTTGTTTTTTTTAGGGTTAAGTGTATATATATAGATATAGATATAGAGTGGTCCAATATGAGTATTGTGTATGGATGTGTTTTTTTTGTTATTGTTATGGACCATCCTAATAACTAGCTAGCTATCATGTTATATATATATATATATATATATATATGTGTGTGTGTGTGTGTGTATAAATTTATATCTAAATAGTAGGGCAACGCTGGGACTGTATATGCCTTTATGCAGGTATAGGCTGATTGGATGTATCAGCTTTTGTTATTATTATTTTTGTAATTGGGAATTCAAATGAAAGCGATGAAAGGTTGTGACCAAACTTGTGAGTTTCAATATTGCTCTACACAAAAAGGGCAAAAAAAGCGTGAATTTTGATAAGGAAATTACTGAGAGGTATGCAGATGAAAGAGGTTTTTAGATGACTTGCCAGTATGTAAACGAAGAAAAGGCAAAAAAATAATAAAAATAATAAAAAATAAAAAGCTATAAGCTAGGGCATAGGTATATTTTTGGTACCACCACGAAATGGGTTAAATGGAACCCGGAGTAATTTATAATTAACAATTACTTCTCGGATTGATTTGCCATCACTTTTAATCCATGTTCGTTCTCTGGTGGTGCATGTCATTTACTAGGGTTTTGATCAAATACATTTCGAGCTGTTTTTCAAGGTGTTAACTTGCTAATGGCTAACTTACAACTTTTTCTAGTCTAATTTTTATTTCTATTTTATTATTATTTTTCTTTGAATAATATGGTCATTAATTATACATTACTTTAGCAAGAAAAGAATAATGGTTTAGGGTTTGTTTAGTTCGTTAATTTGAGTTTAAAATTTTAGTTGAGATGTAATTTTATTGAGAGTTTTTTACTGTAGTAAAAAAGTTAGATATGACTGTTTCTGAGAGCATTTTACTGTAACAAAACTCGAATTCTAAATTTAAATCGGTGAAATGAACGGGAGTAAAAAATACTTCTAATTGGAACTTCTGAATGTGAATACCCTTGAGGACCTTTATCAATTAAGTTCCATGTTTTGATTCGTTAATTTTTTTTTTAATCATTGTTACTTACCCAATTAAATATTGTCAACAAATCTGCTTTCAGTCGTCTATATGTAGCACATACATGTAATTTTACTTGGTTTGAGGTGCATATTTTGAAAAAATAATTCTTAATTCTAAGGTGAAACCCGGCGAGGAACTAGATACATACGTACATATATATATATGTATGTATATATATATAGAGAGAGAGAGAGAGAGTCATACATATATGTGTGAATATAATTAGCCCCCAATTTAATAATTAGGGCGTTATTTTCAACATAATAGAACATGGAAAAATATCAATCGCCTGCGGATACCTCTAAATAATGTAATTTCCAAGCAATTTATGTCAATCAAGGCATTCCCTAATTATGTTAATTTCCAAGCAATTTTCATTTCCAGAGAATGGCGGATGCATGAATTATCTTTGCCCCTTGCCTTAAAAAGTGAAAGAATCATACTAATTAATTTCATAATCATCATATTAGTACAACTTTGGATTATTTATTACTTCTTAACGAGCCGAAGCAAGTAAGGTTTGATTCTTTTAGCAGTAATGATATCTTTGTTCATTTTAATTAATATAAAAAACCAAAATTTTTTTGCTCTTTTAATTGCCGCTTTTATGGAAGACGCCAGCAATTTGGCACAAGCGTGTTGCAGAATACACCACAAAAAGCTGGCCCACAAAGGAAAATATAAAGCGTGTTTAAAATTTGTTCTAAAATAATTTTATTTTTTATATGAAAATAAAAAAAAAAATGTTTTAATCTTAGACATAAATTATTTTTAAAAATACATTTGATAATTTTATTAAGAGATTGTTTTTTAATCATGTAGCAAAGTATTTGGTTAGAAGATGCATTTGATAGAGCAAGACAATTGCTCTTGTCAAACTTGCAATCCAATTTGAAGAGTTTAGAGCAATCTACAGCTCGCAAACTCATGTTGGCAATGTTAGAAGATGAACGGTTTGTTGAGCCAACACAAATATCATTAAAAAATTTAACGTTGCAATCTGTTAAGGATGCAGTGTTGAATAAATTTATAGGAAATAATATGGAGGTAAGTGTGTAATTTTTTTATTATTTTAAATTAATCTCACAAATAAATTAAACATTTCTAATTATTTATTTCAAATGTTTCTTTTAGATAAGTATAGTGGGTGACTTCTCTCAAGAAGGTATAGAACCTTGTATCATTAACTATTTGGGTTCAATTAAAGCTACAGAACTTTTCAAGAATGAGCTGCATCAGTATGAACCAATCATGTGTAGTGCTTGTCCATCTCATTTGGAGTCACGAGTGCGAACCTCACCTAACCATTTAGATTATTTACAGTATAAAAACTAGTTGTTGAACCTTTTATGAGAGTTTTTTATTATGTCTTTTTAAAGGACACTGAAGAGAGAATACATGCATGTGTCGCTGGCGTTGCACCAAATATATGGGGGTTCAACATTAATGAAAAACACTATCTTGAATCGAAGTTAGTTGAGGGGGAAGATTGGCTAAATCTTCGTGATCATCCGTTTCTCTTTCGCATTACAATGGAATTCTTGACCGAGCTTATAGAAATACTGTAAATTCTACTCAGCAATATTCTCATTTAATTAAAATCAAAATAAAAATATGTTGTTGAGATCAGTTATCTAAATTTAGTTTATAATAATTTTAAAATATTTCTATCATTGAATTAAGATATTCCTGATCTTGTTAACTAATGCTTGTCATAGCATGCAGGCAAATACATGAAAATGAATTAATCTTCTTTGCATTTTATAGTCATAGTTTAATGATGGTTTTACTTTGGATTTAAGTTCGAGTTAAAATAATTACAATGATATGTTAATTTGCACGAATATTTCATACAGGCTCTTTGGAGATGTTATTTATTCTTGTTTTGCATATGAAGTAAAATTGGATATACACTTATGTGATAAGCTAAATCTTGGATGGTATGTGATACCCATAACATCAACTCCTCTTAAGGTAAGATTTTTTCACCCCTTATTTTCACCTTTACATTTATAATTGAAAAAAAAAAAAAAAAACTGTTGTTTTAGTTTCTTACGAACAAGATTGCAAAATTGACATTTCCTTGGATATTTTTGGAAATTTCTATATTTCTGAAATACCATTTTAGAAATTTCTATACAATATCCTGAAATTTACAATATCTATAAATATCAATATATTCTCGTAATGGATATTTCCATGAAGGTGTATTGTTAAATGATCTAATATTGTGAAAATATCAGTAAAATTTTCAGAAACATTGACGACTTTTATCTTTTACATTTTACTTTTTATTAATGTAAAATTTATGCATTTTTTCTTTCAAACTCTATGTCTTAACATCAATATTATTTAAATCAAGAATGCTTTCAAAATACCTTGGAATCTTTTAGAAGCTTCTTTAAGTATTGATAATTTTGTCATCTTGTATGAAACCATTGAAATAAGGTTTTTGTATTAGGTTGACTTTCAGTTATTTTACTTATTTGTAAATGTGTGTTTATCATTTATGGTATTATGATCACATTTTACCTTGTGTACTTATCATACAGTTGATATTTTGATTGAAAATTTCATCTAATTTATGTATTATTAGCTATTTTAGAGTATATTAGATCTCATTAAAATAAAGTGTCTTGGTATGAATTTACGTATTTTACATCAATTTCTAAATATATCGATATTTTTGTAAATTTGAGTATCAATGTTTTCATAAGATATCAATATTTTTATCCTTGCTTACGAAAGAACATATCCAAGTTCATGAAAGTGTTGATTCATGCAAGAAAGTTCTTAAAGATTTTCGTAGTGCGAGTTTTTCTCCAAACCTTCTGAGCATGTTAGCAGCTCTTTCAAAGTAAACTATTAACATTTTCATTTAATTATACAGTCCAGCTCAATACAGTATACACATTATATACTCATAAAGGAGGCTCCAACAGTATTTTTTTCCCTCACTAATAAAAAAAATTATTACATAAATTGGTTAAATACACACACACACACACACACACACACACACACATATATATATGTATATAGATATATATATATATATAGATATATATATATATGTATTATATATATTACGAGGCCGTATGTATAAGAAACATCCTCTCGCTTCTGAATGATTATTATGGGATTTCATCAGAGAATATATAGGACACTACAATATCAGAGTCAAAACGGCAGCGTCTCAAAACACGTACAGATTAGAATGGAAAGAGGCCATCATCAATTATGTGCAATTTTCACGTTTGATGTGACACAATAAATGAATCTATCATATATGATATTTCAACTGGCCTATGTGACCACACCACAGAACCCTAAAGAAACACTAAAACAAAAATTGGACCACAACAATGGGGTTTCAAATGGTAGCACCAAAAAACATTAAAGTTTTGTCCACTTGTATAGGACCTTAAAAAAAACAAAAATAAAAATAAAAATAAAAAAGAAGAATACACCATTACAAAGTTGGACCACCATATTATAGCATAGTACAGTAGGTACCAGCCTTGCTATCTTACAAGCAATACTTTTTGATGGTATGCGTCACTTTCATTGGCTTAGATAGGTAAATTGTCTTGTTTATGGGAGATAATTATTTATTTAAAGCTTAAAATTCAACATAATACATAGGTAAATTTAAAGCTTAAAATTCACTTTCGTAGAGGTTACAAATATTAGTACTCGAGGACCAACTTAAGCCAAGGCAAGAAGTTGGTTTGAATTAATTGGTTGTATCGTTATTAATACATAAATGATAGTTATTAAAAGAATGATAACAACACCCCCAATAAATTAAATTAAAACAAGGAAATACACGGGCCATTGGGGAAGAAGATCTAAGGGAGAAAAACGCTTGTCAAAATCACCGAAAGATTCATTATCAACAAGACTACTAAAAACTTACAAGCCTAAAACAACACACCAAATCACAAACCTCACTAAAGAAGCCACCATGACCGGTCAGGATAAACAACATCACGGAAAAACTCCAGAAGAAACCGCTTTAGCGGAAAATGGGAATTGCAGCAAAGATGGTCATCAGCAACGTGAAGAACAAGTTTGATGCGTTGCCGCTGATTGATTTTGCAAAAGAGATATCTTGTGGCCTGAAAGGAGGAAAAAGAAGATGTGATGTTTCAAATGCCACTCTCAACCGTGAATGCATAGGCGTCATAAGTCCATGCAATCTGTAAAACTGAAACTACTGTTTGTTCCAGCCTTTTTACTTCAGATAATATATTTTAGTTTCATGACATCAAGAAACTGCTTTTATCATGATGTTAACATTTTCTGTTAGATCATGTTACCAAAAAAAAAAAAAAAAAACGGCACATACTTTTGCATTTTGTTGAGAGCGCCACAGAAGAGGGCATTATCCGGTATGGGCAGCTCGGTTTTGTTAGTAGCTTCAGGATTGACAACCTTGATATATGTTTCTTGGCCAAGATACCATGAGTCAAGATTCTCAGTTCTCAGGTTCCAGATACCAACATTGTCAAGAGACACCAAAATTGATGTCCATGCTCCAGGATAGACCTGAAACAACAGAGAGTGGAGGAACATTAAAGTTCTGGGATTCAGTTAATATCATAAACTAGGAATGTTTTGGAGCTTAACAGAATAAAGGAACAATCACTTAATAGAGCACTTGTCAACTCAAAACACTCATAGGGAAAACACTAAAGCCAATAGGAGCATCAATAGTTCATCTCAACGAGAACTATTAGTGTCTCCTGTTTGGATCATGAAAAATAAAGATTAAAAAACTCGTCTATTTTTCTTTTTTTTCTTTTCTTTTTTTTTTTAATTGAAGTGCTACGTTTAACTTTGTGTTTTTAGGAAGCGTAATGAAGACCGATAGAGAAGAGGATACCTCAATACTAAATAATTAGGGAGATAAGGACCAACATAAGAGACTACGGCACAGAATTGTGCTTAAGTATACCTGTGCTGAGGTGCGGGCTATTCCATCCCATTTATTATATGTGCCTCTACTGTTTTCTGTCCATTCACCATAATCCATTCTGCAAATGCAATGACATTTCATTGTGACAAAAAATCTTGCTGTGGAGGAAAGCGACATTGTGTAGACATGTCAATGTGATGAAGTGCAAAGAAGAAACGAATTCCTACCCCACAACGAAAAATGCGTATCCATCCAGGTGATAGGTCTGCATCTTGGTCTCATTGTTCTGCAGTATGATTTCCATAAATCCCCTGTATGTTCCGTTAATGACTGATGTTTCCAACTTAGGCGCTCCTGTGAGTGGCCTGTTTGGAAAGTCAAGCTTGTACACGCCTTTCACCTTGAACCAGTCAGCAAGCCTAATGGGTGTGGAAGGATTGACAAATGAGATTCCATTAAGAGTTGCTCTCTGTTTCCCGTTAATCTCCACTAGCGGTTTGTTTTTCAACACATAAACGTCGGTCACGTTGATTGAGCCGTATCTAAAAGATCCCTGTGGATTGGGGCGAGCGCCGCTGGCTGATACATTCCATCTGCGTAATTTTGACATAGCAGAATCCTCAGAAGTGAACTACTAACGATTACTAAGCATCCAAATTTATAAAATGATCTTAGAGGATGATACTATGTTCAAGAGGTTTGCTTAATTAAAAATCTAGAACGGTAGAACCATTCCCCCTCTTCGGAAAAAAATGGAAATCGTGAACCATCCTGTAAGGATCACAGATCAACTCTCTAGATAATGAATGATTACTATTTAGTATTTCCTTAAAAAATTGGAGCAGAATTTATCAAGACAGAATTGACAGAAACAAGTAATCTTGGCCCCTGTCCTGCTTGCTTATAGTTGCCAATACAACAGGACCACAAATAGGCAATTGGGAAATATTATCACAAGCAGAAGCACAAACCTGATAGATCTTGCCTGGTTCATTGAGAATGTTTTGTCAAATTCATCATTTGGTCCCTCCGGCAGGGGACCATGTGCCTTGCCTTTGGAATTCGAATAGTGCAAGATGGCAACACCAGTTACTCTTTTCCATCGCGATTCGTTTACAAACCTAGCACTTGCTACTATGTAGTAGTCAGAACTTGCATTCTGATCCGTCGTCAGCAAAAATGAGTACGATTGCCCGACATGAATATCTAAACTAGTATAGTTCTGCTGGACTGTGTATGAACCCTCCGACTCAGCTAGAAGCAGATTGTGGTTTTGGATCCTGAAATTTAGACTAGTTGAGATTCCAACATTGTGGACGCGTAGGCGGTAAGTTTTTCCTGTTTGAGAATCCAATCATAAAAAATATGGTCAATAAACCATCATTAAGGACATACTAACCAAGAAATGACTTCCAATCCACAGGGTAATGTGTGCATTTTAAGTACTTTAGCACTGTTTTGTTGCAGCTAGTAACAAATACTATACAAATTTACAAAAGACAGGAGAATCATGTACTGTAAATAATATAACACTCTAGTTTGTGGTTCTTTCTGACTGAAACCTTAAATGAATGACAAGCTGAAAATAATGCTTACTTCCACTCTTCCTTGGCTTCACCAATACTTATAAAATTAACGTTCCTTTTGTTATTATTGCAATATGAAAGAGCCAATTCAGTAAATAAGGAAACTTAAGAAAAAAAGATTAGCCATTTCACATGCATGGAAATGACACGATATATACACTTACTTCAACTGAAAAGACTCAAAATTACTATGTTCAAACATGCACATTTAGATTTAAATGGTAGCCCCACAATGGAAAATGAAATCTGAGAGCAATAACATCAATGCTCACCTGGTTCGACATTAAATGTTTCATAATCGATGCCTTCTGGGACGAGCGTATCATTGTATCTGTAAGGGCCTTTGCCATTAATGAGAACTCCATCTGGCATCCCTAGATCTTTTCCTGCATCAAGGGTCTTCCTCAAAGCCTACACACCCCAAAATGCAGCTACTATCAAACACTAAAACTATAACTTCCTTTTCTTACTTCACAAGAACAGTCTGAAAAATCCAACAAACGATTACCGTGTGGTTCCTTGTGTACCAATCACCGATCAAAACGGTTATATCCCCATCAGGGGTGTCAAAAGGAATTGGAATTACAGCACGGTTGTTAATAAGGATGCCACCGAACCCACCGGATGCTCTTTGAAAGTGGAGAGATGGGAAGTAGAAGAAGCTACCTATCTGATCCTTGACCTGAAAGTTATATGTCCAGTTCCACTTTGGTGGAATTGGGCAATTGGTGCCCAAAACACCATCTTGCCATGAACTGCGCCGCTGTTGAATTCCAGCCCTGTTACAAAGATCCCATCAGTGCACTTGACTTAACTAAACCTCTTTAGGGCCATGTTTGGTAGGAGGGAAAAGCGGAAGGTGGGATAGGGTTGGGTCTTAAGACTTATGGTTAGACTAGACTTAGAGGCATGCTAATGCTATATTTAGCTTGTTATATTACCAAAATGCTAACTTTAGCATATTGGTTTCATTGTGCTCCTCCAATACTAAAAAAACAATGCTACTTTAATTTTTTATTCCAATTTATTTCTCAGAACAAAGCATCCAACAACCACTATCCAATTAGTAGATAAGAAATATATCTAGTGGCAACATTAAAATTTGAGGTACATGCTATAAATTAGAATGTGCTAAAATTTAAGCTAAAGTTAACCAAGTATTGAAAAGAAAAATTTGCTACTATACCATTGCAGCTGCTCTTAGAGGAGGGAATGCACAGTACTCCCATTTTGATCATTCCAGAATTAAAAAGATTGGAGGGAATTCATACCAAACACAAATTTTTACTTTCCTCACTTAAATTATCTATCTTTTCCTTCCTTTCTACTTTCTTTCCCTCTTACCAAACACAGCTTAGACATCCACAGTGTAACAATTCATAAATCACACTTCACAGGCAAATCAAATTAAATCATACCAAGTAATGAGAAGACTCTCGTCCAGTTTGTTCCGAACATTGACAACGACATTGTTGTTTGTAGTCGCGTTAATGGTAGGACCTGGAAACTTTCCATTAATGGCAATAACCTGCAATGCGTATAATAGTGCAGATTAAAAAAAAACGAAAATTACCACAAGCCCTCTTAAAAGAAATTACTGAAAAACTAGAACTCTTAATCAAGCTCAGTTTTTGGAATGAACTTAAGCACATTTAGTAGATCTGGAGCCAAAAGTGGAAACTTAATCGAATCTAAAAGCAACCCATTTCTCGTGTGTGAGTACTAGGCATACCCAGTGGAAAAAATCCTAGCTTAATGAGCTAAGTTAAGAAGAGTGTAGAGAGAGAAAGTAGAGAAAGAGAAAGAGAGATCCAGATGGAGAAAGAAGAAACCTGCTGAGGAACACCGAGAGGAGAAGCGGTAATGTAAGAGACCTCAAAGTTGTAGAAAACGTAAGGATCCGCAGCGAAGGAGAAGCTCACGAGCAGGCAAATGTGAATAACAACAACACTCAATAAGCTCCCCAGAGCCATTTTCTTACACTCTTTTAAGCTATAACACAAAATTCAATGCCAAAAATCTTTTATTTTCTTCTCTGTATTTTTACATAATAATCAGAAAAGAGAGAAGAAGAAGAAGAAGAGAAAACCACTCAGACACAGAGAGCCTAGAGAGAGAGAGAGAGAGAGAGAGAGAAAGAGGAAGACAAGTGCGAGTGTGGACAGACAAGTAGGTTTGAAAGAACGGTCTTTTTTTTTCCAAATTTTTTTATTTTATTTTCTTTCCTTTTTATTTCCTTCACTTTACATGTGTTTGTGGGGGGTTGTACACAAACTAGTGCAGGTTTTTTTTTCAGTTAACTACCAAAAAAAAAATAGAGAAGAGAAAACATTGGTTGGGTGATCTGATCTCAAGCTTTTGTCGGTAACCAGTCATCACTAAAAATAGCAGAAAAAATCAAATGGATGACAACTAGAGAGAGAGAGAGAGAGAGAGAGAGAGAGAGAGAGTTGACAGCCAGTAGCCAGTTCACACTTTGAAGTAGATTCATGAGATAATAGTTATTTTTTTATTATTATATTATATGCGTCAAATTTTATATACTATACCCACACGCTTATGCTTTTAATTTTGACTCTTGTACGTCTCAAAAACAACGATAAAGAAATGAATATTTTTTCTAAAATAAAAGAGGTTATTTTAATTTGTACCCAATATTTTAAGATTATTAAAAAAATAATATCTTATATTTTAACCTGTATTACATTTAAACCTCTAAATTCTGAATTTATGTTAAATTTCTATCTTTTCTTGATCAAGGATCAACTTTAAACCTGACGGAGTCCTAAATGACCACAAAGAAAAATAAATAAATATTTGAAAATGTAAAGAATATTTAACTGTTATTCATAGTCAAAAATCAATTTTGGACTAAAAACATTTAGCTTCAATGTGAAATTTGGAAGTATAAAATACAGTTTAAAATATGATTATTTTCATAATTGTCTTTCAAACTATGTACATTGATTGAAAGTGCCTTCTAATTGTTTAAAATGGTTCAAAACATCTTTCAATATATAAAAAATGGTTCAAAGTACTCTCTTTGTCCAATTCTGTCTATAACATTAACATATTTGTATGAAGAAAGGAAAAACAAAAAAAAAAAAAAAAAACCCTCAACTACCATCCCCTTTCCCTTATGGCACCACCACCATCCCATGCCGGTGACTCAACCCACCCCACAACCACCCTCCTGACTCACCTCGCCCCTCAGTTCAATGGCCCACCTCCCAACTTGATGGCCAGAGTCATCGTTGCTGTTTCTACATTGTCGAAATGATATCTTGTCCTCTCTCATTGTCCATCTATTTCTCATCGTTCTCTCATCGATAACTAAAGACTTTATGGATGTCAGGATAGACAGGTGAGGAGGTCGGCTAAGCCCAATCATCGTATTCGCATATGATGATAGCGTCTCCATTATCAGATATGCAATCTCCATCAACCACTGAGAGCGCTCAATTGTCGATAAACCCAGCTCGTAATACAAAGATCAGATCGCCAAACTTTCCAACACCGCACCAAAGCCAATATCTTGTGCTCATCGGATAAGTCCAATTAGACCACGAGGAGCCCTCTTGGACGAAACCCAAATTTAGATGAAACCCATATCTCCTTAGCTTGGTTGGTTTAAGAGATTTCAATTTAAAAAAAAAAAAAAAAAATTGAGCAAAAATAACTCGTTTAATGGTGTCTTCTCTTAAATAGATAACAATAAGTGTTGTAAATTAGTTAAATAGCCAGTTTGAATAATTGATAAACTCAAAGAAGACAAAAGTAGATGAAAGCATCTCGACACTATTCATCTTTAATGGCTCCGGTAATGAAGATTCTTCATTTTCATTGGCTTTGACAATAAAGTTGTGAGTAGAATATGAATGAGAAAAATCTCATTTTAATAAAATTGACATTTAAGTAAAACGTAAAAATATTGGTCAATTTTTAATACAGGTGAGGTGAATAAAAAAGTTCATCCAACTTGATTTTCCCTTGTTATTATCAAATTTTATGTTTTTTTATTATATTTCTAAATAAAAAGAGTATAAAAATCATATTATTT
This sequence comes from Morus alba, assembly GCA_012066045.3. Taxonomy (NCBI): domain Eukaryota; kingdom Viridiplantae; phylum Streptophyta; class Magnoliopsida; order Rosales; family Moraceae; genus Morus; species Morus alba. The sequence goes on from CP050235.2 coordinate 16,314,450, forward strand.
ATTTTTTAAATCTTTTTTTTTACTTGTCACGTGGATACTTTCGTTAGTTTAAGTCATTTAAATAATGTACAGATATTTATGAAATTAATCTTTTAAACTATAAGGTTTAGATTTTTTTTTTAATAATTTCAAAATGCATGATATTAAAAAACTTTGTAAAAATAAATGGAAGAAAAAGAGGGTCATAAATTAAATCCTTGGCAACATTCAGATCTATCTGAAAGCGCCACATGATTGCCAGCCTTGAGCCATTGTCCACGCGTGGGCCCACACCAACGATAAATGTAGGGTGGAAGGGTGTTGTTCGCCGGATAAGTTTACCGTTTGGATTGTTTACTTCTGATTTAAATTTTTAATTTAAATTAAGATATATATAATTATTTTTTATTTTAATAAAAAATTAAATGTAATTATTTTTAAAAAAATTTATCATAATAAAATTTAAATTTTAAATTTAAATTGAATGGTGTTTTTATTTACTGTTTGATTCTTCTCTTACCATCTGATTTCCTATTTTTGACTGATGATTCCCATCCGTGTCACTTGCAATCTGTTTCATCGTCTGAAAATTTTGCTTTTCAGCGACACTGACTGGGAAAAGGCCAAAAAAACAGGACAAACAAAATAATGGCAAAGTTTTATTTTTTGAAAAATCCTAATTGTACTATTGATCGTTCATTTTTTAAACAGAAATGGTTAAAACCAGAAACAAAAGAGTCAGGGCATGTTATTTTACCTAAAAAATTTAAAAAAGACAATTTAAGTTTTAATTTTATTTAAGTTCATATTCTTTTAAGTTTTAATTTTATTTAATTTTACTCAATTTTATTCAAGTTCTAACTTTAACTCAAGTTATAACTCAAATTTAACTCAAAAATCATACTCAATTTTAATATCAAGTCGAGTGATCTTCTCCTAACATATCAAACATTATGTCCTGAGTTAAATCTTTTTTCATGTAAAACCTACCTTATTTAGAGGGTATTTTATAGGTTTGCTCTCTGAAGTTATATTATTTTAAGTCTTATTCATTTTATCTATTCGAGTTTTAAATTTTAATTTTATTGTAATTTGTCTTTTGAATTTTTAATTTTAAAAAGTTGTCCCCTCAATTCATGAAATTATTATAATATGTCTTATTTTGTCGATGATTGTATTAAATTAGTGTCAAAAAAATTTTTAACATTCTAAATTTATGTAATATAAATCTTTCAATTCTTAAATTTTTAATCATTTAAATCTTAATTTAATAAATTTAATAAAATGAGATACATTGCAACAATTTAATAAGTTCCAAAGGTTGACTGTTAAAATTAAATGTTTAGAGGATAATTTACTAAATCACGATAAATTCAGAGGATAAATGTATTAAACACCCTTATTTAGATTAAAAAATCGTTGCGTTTGTGAAATCATGTGCAAAAATTATCACGTGCAAAAATTATCACATAGTTGTATATAAATTTCTATCTCATAAATATAGTATACGAGATTCCAAATTAAGTTATGGTTAGTGTAAAGCTTAGCTTGAAAATTAACTTAGGTGGTGTAAGTCCTATTAGACCATTTCAATTTTGTAAATAAAAACTTATCTTTGTAAGTATAGAAGCATAGAAGTCTACCCAAAATTGAATGTTTATATGACATTGGTTAGTTGCTATAAAAGTTTGTTTTATTTATTGGGAGTTTTTTTGATAAGATGAAAAAAATAAATTATTAGTGGTTTTTTATTTTTTATTGTTAGATATGTATTACAAATTATTTATTATATATATTTTTTTAATATGATATAATTTTAATACGAAATAACGGTTATAATTGACATTGCTAGTAGACCTAATTTATTTAAGAAATTCTTTTATTTATTTATTTATTTATTTTTCTTATTATGGATGATGAGGTTATGAATGATGGAGTTTGGGGTGGCAAAACCGAAGTGGTGACAGGAAACTGAAACCTGAATTGCTTCAAAGTTTTGGCACCTCGAGATGCCAAATCTGGTTGGTTGTGTATGGTTTTTCTCGGCAGTGCTGTATGTGGGGGCTGGTGCACTTCTTACAATCACTTTTCTAGCGTGGCAAGCAATGATGCTTGCACCGTTGGAATGGATAAGGAATTACCCATTGGATACTTGGAAAGTTTCTTTATTTTATTTTATTTTATATAAATTTACCTTTTGAAAAGACCACACTAGAAAGGTGGTTTTAGGATAGACACGGGCAGAATGAGTTCTATTCTCGGGTAGCCGGCGTCCATGTTTAAAATTGATTTTAAAATAATTTTATTTTTAATAAAAAATAAAAATGAATTTGTTTTAAGAATAAGTTTACGATTAATTTTAAAATTATGACCGGTTAATTTTTTTAAAAAATATAATAAAAAGAAAATTGAGTTTATTAATTAATAAATTATATTATTATTAATAAGTATTAAAAAATAAAAATAGAAAAATAAAAATAAATTTTAATTGTTTTTTAATTTTTTTACAAAAAATATTCTCACTGCTTTTGTTTTCATTTTTATTTTTAAAATATTTATTAAATAAACGTGATTTTATTTTTATTTTTATTTTTTACTTCTTAAAATACGTAAAAATCATTTTTAAAAACGATTTCAAACAAGTAATTAGTTTTTTCCTTTTAAAACTTGTAACTACATATGTACTCCTTTTTAAAATATGAAACCATATATCCGTTTGAGCTCACTTATTTTTCTAACTCCATTACTGGATAAAGACCAATTTATGTTGAAGGAAGGCTTAGGGCTACCTAAAACTGAAGTTATGAAAGTCCATTTGTTTAATATATTTAAACTTAAATAATTAATTATGTTATAGTGTTTTTTTTCTTACAAAAAAATTTAAATTTCAAATGCTAGAATCAAAAAGCATGATTTAAATATACTTAAATTCATAAATTAAGTACCTTATCTTATAATAAGAATCCAAGTCGAACTATATAGTTAGACCGAGTTGAATTGTAACAAGCAACTATCAAAATTTTGATTAGACTAGACTAGGGAAAATGCCGTGGGATGAAAAGTGAAATAAAAGGGGAGATCTACGTTTGTAGATTCTATATGTGTTGGTTAGGCTCGCGGAGATGAATAGGAGATTGTTGGGGCTAAATTGTGAGATTAGGGTCCCACATAATTATAATAATAATAATAATAATAATTATTATTATTATTATTATTCATTTAAAAATATATATATTTTTAAATCACAATATTTCCATACACAACCAAACACAGTAATATAATATTTTTAGGAATTTGAGAAAGATTTTTGTATAAAACCAAACACAATAATGTATTATTCTTAGAAATCATATTACCTTCTGTCACTTTCCTGAGAATATAATTTCTATTGATTCTTGCATACTAAACGCCCCCTTAGAGAGATCAATTATATATGATGTGTGTATATCTACTAGCATTAGATCCACTACTTACTATCCCCCAAAAAAAAAAAAAAAAAAAAAAAAAAAAAAAATCCACTACTTTGTGATTTTTGCTATATCTATTGCAAATCAAAATGATGAAAAATATATAATTATGTAATGTAAATGCTCAACAACGATGTAGATATATAGAATAAATTAGTGTAGTAAACCAATAAGTATTTGTGTTTACTAATGATAACTAGCTAGGTGTGGTCCTCATCAATTCATTAAAGAATGTAACTAACCTTAGGACTTTTAAGACTCGTCTAATTTCTTAGCTAACAAAGTGACCTTTTATTAGCTTCTAGGGCAAATCCCGCAATGAAAATTAACTAAAACTTATTTAAGGAACAGTTTTACGGACAAAGATATGATGGGATCACAAAAGCCAATTACAAGGTCCACGGCTTTGATTTTGGCCATTAATTTAACTATAAATGTCCTCGCCACCTAATTTCTCACTTCATTACTATCCCGTTAGAAATCTATACATATGCTCAAATCCAGTTATGACGGAATATACATCATCCCTTGTCTATAATTAAGAAACTATTATGCATTTTCTTTTTCTTATTTTCTCGAACAAATGAAATGAACTTAGTGGACCTAGTATTCTTACATAGAAGAACACATATGTCATAATTATACTCGCATATATTGCAGTGATTATTATTGTTGACACAATTAGTATAACCCCACTTTTGGATAGAAAATTATGAGAATACAACATATGAACCATAATTAAATGATAGTTATATTACAAAAAAAGAAGTTTTCAAAAAGAAAATAATTAGTAAAAAGGGATACATAATGTGCTTCGATGGATATTGTTGGCCTCTCTTAAATGCTACGCTGGCAAAAGGCAATGACCTAATAATAAAATTTAAAGTGCACAAAATGAGAGCTATATTTTAAGGGTTATGGGAAAGAAAAAATAATAAGGACAAAAGAAATTTCACCATAAGCTTTTTTTGTGTGGCATGTCTGTTAGTTTACTGATCCATCTCAAAAACTTAAGCTGTTAAGAGGTGAGCCAACAATAGTTTTATACTTTAATACTCTCCCTCACGTGTGGACTGGACAATGAGCAATTGTGTGAGTAAATTAATTAGAAAGCTCAACACGTGAATATTTAAGCCCGAGATATATTAAAGACCCAACACATGATAACAATTTTAATAGGGATAAAGAGTGTAATTACGGAGGTTTGAACTCAGGACCTCCTGCTCTGATACCATGTTAATTTACCAATCCATCCTAAAAGCTTAAACTATTAAGATGTGGGCTAATAATAATTTTATACTTTAATGATGCAAATGACAATAGTGTTCTCGTTGGCTCTAAATATTTTCATTGTTTTATAATGAACCTTCCCCAACCTAGCAACCAGAGAAAAGAAATATTAATATTGTAATAACTAATTAACTATAATAATTACTACAAGACAAGAAAACCTTGCACAAGGAATGAGTCTTGGTTGGAATACTATTATTGTTGACGCCTTAATCTAATCTTTTGTCACACTAGCGAATATGTTAATTATATATGTATATTAATAACCGATTTGGTTGCTTATTTAGAAAGATGAAACACTAAAGAAAATTAAAAAAAAAAAAGAAAAGAAAAGAAAAGAAGAATATTTAATTATTAGTTTCGACATAGCCATGTAGGTGTGTGCCCCTTTGGTTTGGTGAGGTCACATGCCGCATATCTGGCCGCGATTTCCTCCATTGGAGGAATTATCTATCTTATGCTCTTTTATTTTAGAGAAAATTATCCAATATTTAAATATGTATGGAAACCGAAAAGTAATGTGATTAAGGGAGTTGATTACTCATTATATATATATATATATATATATATATATTTATAAGAGGGAAATCAAATCTAGCTGGGATTGCTCAAATAAGGTCCTAGTTTGCCGTTGTGAATCCATGCATACAAATGGAAGAAAATAAAAATAAATATAAACTAATAAAGATACATCCAGATTATAAATAAATATACATACCGGGTCAGCTTTAGTAGGTATATATCCCAACTTCCATCTAATATTGAATCATTTAACTTTTTTTTTTCTTTTGTCCTTCGATGGAGCAATTGATATTCTATGTATACTTCATTTAATTGCTTTCCTCTTAAATATAACCAAACTTTTAATCCACTAAAAAGCGTTTCCTCTTTTGTTTCATTTCTCTCTTTTTCTTTAATCCTTCTTTGGTCCTTATTATATTGTCCTGTCTTTTATGTGAATTTCTAAAATCGGTAACTCTGTGAAAAATATTAAGAAGATGTTTAGTTCATATATTTAAAATTATTCTCATTTTACGTGTATTTTTTATAAAAAAAAATACTATAAAGAATTATAAATTATAATTCATAATTATAAACGAATATAAGAAATAAACAGACCCTAAAATAACGACACTTTTCATCATATTATTATCCTGAAAAAAAATATTATAGTTCGGAAGAAAGAGCAATTTTACATATCTTGTATCTTTATGTATCTCCCTCTTTATTTGTCAGAAAAGTATCAACTACTTTGGTAGTTTTCCGCTGCTTCTCTTTAGAATTATATCCGTTTCGTTTTGATAGGCTATCCATATTCCATGCTTTTATTTATAATCAGTCTTTTTGCAGGTTATGTTTTTATTTTTTTTAAGAAAAAATAGGTAAAATATATCTACATCCCTAGTTTTGTTATGCATACCTCTCTTCTTGTATTATATTTTGGTTTCCTATTTTCTTACCATTAGTTATCTTTTGAATTCCTATCTTATGTGTACACACACTCACACATCTATCTTCTATAAATCAAAATCTTAGAACTTTAGTCCCAGAAGATTTATTTTGTTAGGTGTGTGCATTTAATTATATGAGTAACTTCTTTTTAAGCGACACGTATGCTTACAATCAGTCATTAAATCTTCAAATTTTGAATTGCAGTCTATCAAAATGGTTCAAAACCTGCATTTTTCATGTTTTTATTGGGGATTATATCTGGACGCCAAGGGCGTGAGTTTTCATAGATTAGAAGATAAAGAACCGAGGCAAAATAAGAAAAGACCTTAAATAGGAACGACGGCTTAAAAAACGACAGCATCTCTGAAATGCGACATCTCAAAGGATAATCGAGAAGATTTTAAATAACACATCATATGACAAACGAGAAATAGTTTAAAACGACTTAAATCCAAAATAGGACATTACAATAAAAACAAGATCATCAAAATTGTAATATTGTATCACAATCTATTGGACAAATGACAATAATGCTCTAAACTGACGGCGTTTATAAATAGACAGAAATGACACTGGAAAACAATCGATCTTCAAGAAACCATGGTTCAAAGATTCTTGTTTATAAAATTAAAAAAAAAAGAAAAAAAGAAAAGGGAATATAAGAAAATATTAAGGGAACTTAAGTGCGAGGAACAGAAAAACTTATATAAACCTGCCACTACAATAAGTTTAAAGACGTCAACATATCCAATCACAGAAAAAAAATACTAAAAACGAGAAGAACAAAAAAAAAAAAAAAAAATCATAAATACGACAAGAAAACGGTCAACTTTCTTTAAAAATGACAACCACGATAAATATCAGAAAAACAACAAGCTAGGCATACAAGATATAAAAATAACATAAAACGACAACATTCAATCAAAAGCGACAAAGTTTTAGATGACAATTTATCAATGAAAAGAGAGAGATAGAGACGGAGAGGGAGAGAAGAAAGCCTGCGAAAGACAAGAACTTGAGGTAACAAAAACTATTTTTTTCCTTTCAAACAACTACATAACAAAGAAACGATAGGAATATAATTACTTAGACTGCAAAAAAGGTTAAAACCACGAACTTAACATCTTAAAAAAAAATTCAGAAAAATGAAGCCTTTCAAAAAACTAGACTCACTCTACTGCAACTGTCTTTATAGAATATGAATCATGTTATTCCATATTTTGAGCCATCAATTGAACTAAATGGCTGCTTTCAGAAACCGAGATTACCATATCTATTTATCTAGCGTTTTTTTTTTTTTTTTTTTTTTTTTTTGGCGTCCACTTTCGGATTACACTTCTGGTATCTTAAACAATAAATTTCCAGTCTCTTCCCATAATTTGGCTAATCTTTGCAAAAGAAAGAACATTTTAAAGTCTCAGCTTCAATAATTCAATTGTCTATTCACTACATTAATGTACATTGATCATCAAAAGAAGCTTTTAGCACATATAATTCCCACGTGATGGGACAACAAACAATTACCCTTTCTATCCTACAAATGGCAAAGGAATGTGGGGATTTAGAAGGGTACTTAAAAGTAATGACAAGTTTCTGTCAATTACTTTGGTGCTGTGGACCACAAAACAAACCATATCAAAAGCATCTCTACACTTGAAAGCTCTGTTCAATTAGAAGGTCGCTTCTTTTCAGGGTGGAAGGGCCGAATGAATGCGGAGTTCATCTCCCATATCTTAAGTGACGTCGTTACGGTGGCTTCGGTCGCATTGTTGAATGCGAAAATCCTTGCAGCTCCATAGATTGCCCTTGTTGGGTACACCCTCGATGTTATGCATGTTCTACCACCTTGTGCAAAGCTTTCCACTATGGAATGGTCAACCTGGAATTTCACCGTGAATGTAAGTTGAACCAATTCTTCTACTTTTCTCCATTGACAATTCTCTACTAAAAACAATCTTAATTGAAAAAACAAATGAACTCTTTATAGAGGACCACTCACCAAGATTCTGACAGATAGCTTTTCACCCTCTAAAACTGGAACGAAACTACCATAGATTTGTTTATTCACATCACTTGCCACAGAAGACCTACAAGGGAAAATTCATTCTCTCTTCTGATTAATTGCCTCAAAATTCTTTCACCAATCACAATATTTTGGTCTTATATACATATGTGTGTGTGTTTGGTGTGTGGAAGTACCTTGATTGATCAGTGCAGAAGAAAGTCTTGAGATTGCCATCAGATCCTTTGACAATATAAAAGTAAACAGGGGTCTGCTCAGACCGGATATCATCTGCAAGAACCAAGAGACCAAAGGGTCCCAAAGCACCACGTTGCACAGCACCACCACTTGTACTGCAGCTAAACTCAGTGTAATTGGCTTTAGCTGTCTCCTCCAAAGCCTTCTTATCCACCTCAAACTCCGCAACAATGTCTAGCTGTTACAATATTGGCATAAATGTTCTTTTTGTAAGTTCACATGAGCTATATATATATATATATATATATATATATATATATATTGTATGTTGGAGGGAATTTTGGACACAAATTTAAGTAGAAAAATACACTGACCTGTGTGGCCGTGCCAACATCAAGTGGCACCACCGATCCGGGCGTGACCTGCACATCGTTGAATTCTGAGCTGGTTAATCTCAAGCTCTCAACTTCCTCAACTGGCCATTGAAGTAGATTTGTACCAGTCTTCTTGTCCAACGATACTGTCCTGGGAATACCCTACAATTCATAAACATTACACAAAAAATGTTACATAATTACGAGTGAAAGATAAGTGTCCAAACTGATTACTACTTTCTTGTAGTATGATGTTATTTGACATCAATAGTGTCAGGCACTACTATAACAATAACAACAAATCTTAATTTCAACTTAATTAGGGTCAGCTATATGAATTTCGCTTTTCCACACAGCTAGTGTCAAGCACCACTACTCATAATAATTAAGTCTAATTATTTATTTGAGTTTTTGAGTTTTGGTACGAGTGTTGCACTATTAATGTCTTTTATAATATTTCTTTCTTGTCAATAAAAAACAAAATACTTGAGAGCACCACAATTAATAGAATGTAGGATTCACTTTCTGTTAGTTGTGGAGCTTAATATTACTGGTGCTCTCTAATATTGTTTTATGAGTAATTAGTGGTAAGATTACCTGAAGTGATGCCCATCCCTTCCTCACATCAGCAAGTTCACTATCAGATTCTGAAATCCAACCCCACAAGATTCTCCTCCTTTTATTTTGATCATAAAAAGACTTGGAAGCATAGAAAATGCCATAATCATACCTAATTCCAATCCCAACATCAATCTTGGGGTCATCAGGATACCATTTACTATTCTTTTCATCATAAGTCCCAATTGCATAGTAGTCATGTCTGTCATCATCAAGGCTAGCCTTAACCACATGCCTAACTCCGAGGCCATTGGCCGACGTCTCCATCCCCTCATTGGAGACCTCCGAAACCGGGTAGAAATCCGCGCACTCCCACATCCCGGTGCCAGGCACACCATGAAAGATTCCATCCAACCGCTCATAAGTCTTGAAATCAAGGGTGTCATAAACCAAAGAAATTCCAGTCTTGTTGATCTTAGACCCTATGATGATCCTCCACTTCCCTTCTGATGTCAACCACGCTGTGGTCGGGTCACGAAAGTCCTTCTTGTTGATGCCCGGTGGTGGGACTAGTACCGGGTTGCCAGAGTACTTTTCCCATTTGATGAGAAGGGGGTCAGAAGGATCAACTGGGTAAGCAAGATTTTGGACCTGCACTGACTCGTTGGTGGAGCCAGTGTATAACATGACAACTCTATTGTCTGAGAGGATTGTGGCAGAACCAGACCAGACGCCATTTTGGTCGTACCATTGATCGGCAACCATGGCTAGGGGAAGATGCAGCCAGTGGATCAAGTCTTTGGACACAGCATGACCCCAGACTATGTCTCCCCACACCGCACCATTGGGGTTGTATTGGTAGAAGAAGTGGTACCATCCTTTGTAGAACAATGGACCTGTGAAACATCGTATAAAATGTGTTATTGGTATTAGATTCAGACACATAATAGCCAAGAAAGGTTATTGTACTGTACTCACATCAAGTGGTTATACATTCTCAACATATTATAGATCAATTTTATAGAAGGATATGAGATATAGAAGAGGATATTCAACATAAGATTAAGGTATGGTGGGTTAAGTGAAAGAATGCTACGGGAGTTTTATGTGATGACAAGATGTCTATTAAGTCAAAAAGAAAGTTTTATAGGACTGCAATCCGTCCAGTTATGTTATATAATAGTAAATGTTAGGCCATTAAGAGACAACATATATTTAAGATGAGTGTGACATAAATGCATATGTTAAGATGGATGAGTGGCCATACGAGAATGAATCGCATAAGGAATGAAATTATTCGTAGTAAAGTAGGTGTAGCACTAATAGAAGATAAGGTTCGCGAATACCGCTTGAGGTGGTACGGGCATGTCCAACATAGATCGCTAGAAGTACTAGTTCGTGTTTGGGAGGACATTCTTATACTTAATACTAGGAGAGAGAGGGTAGACTAAGAATTACGTGGACCGAAATAGTTAGGAATGACATTCTAGAGTTAGGCCTTCAGGAAAATCTAATTTCAAATAGAACTATGTGAAAAAATGAAATTCATATAGCCGATCCTAATTAAATTAGAATTAAGGCTTGTTGTTATTGTTGTATATGAGAATAATACTCTTATCATTATTTCACTATTTTAGATAGTCAAATTATGATAGGTGGTAAATGAGATTTCATATGACAATACGGTTTAACCCAACCCAAATTGATGATACCATTTATACAAAATTGGGTCAATTTCAATTTGACTTGATGTATCAAACCTTTTTTTTTTTTTTCAGTAGTATCAAATCTTCTATCTTATATATGACATAAGAAAAAAAAAAAAAAAATTTAAAAGAGATTTTAAAATATAGATGAATGATTTAAGTAAGTAAATCAATACTCTATTTATTTATATTAGTTGTGATAATGAGAATTTGAGTGATGTTTTCATTAAACAGATAATTAGGTTAACTTAAAATTAACACGAAAATTTAAAGTTGATAAGAACACAATCTAAAATGTCACTGTTCACTCAATTTATTGTACCCATATCAAGTGGGGTACACAATTTTTTTCATGAGGTGGGGGAATTTAATGGTAGATTATGAATACTCTACAAATAATATACTATTTTAGACTTTAAGTAACAAAATAATGATTTCATATCATATAACTTATAAAAATGAAAAATTTAACGGTGGTCATTGAAAATTTGGGGATTTAAAATTACCAGTGTCAGATAAAGTTTTTGTTTCCCCTCTTTTTTCCCTATCATCAAAGAATTCTCTAAACTATTCGTTGTAATTTTTTTAAAAATACCGTTAGTGCCCAAAATACAAATAGGAAAACGTGGATTGTGACTAATTAGAGCTTTTGACATGTTTGGGCCGCAAAGGCATTGACAATGACTGTGACTGGTGCCCTTTGTTGTCTTTAATCATGTGATAATTTTCAATGAAAAGTCCGCTACAAACGGCTGCAAAAAGGTTTAGCAGAATTTGACAACTAAAAAATCCCTGAAATCTTGGGCTCGATCTCAGCCGTGGATTTTGTCAGTCCTAATTCTTAATTAATACTTGTCAAATCTACCAAAACTCATTCTTGTTTTATAAGTTACTTTAGGTGTTTCAGATTGATATTCATGGAAAAAAAAAATTGAACCATAATAAACACGTAAATGGAAAGAAGCAAAAGTGGACTTACCATTTGGATCTGAAGCAGACAGATGCAGAAGATTCACACGGTCAGAGCAGCGACAGTTGTAGACGCAACCAAGAAGGCGGGAAAAAAAAAATCAGCTTAACCATACAATAATTATATTTATTTAAAATCAACTGTAATAATAGAGCCGTAACCCCCCTTTTTTATTTTTATTTTTTCCTTCTTGAAAAGGAAAAAAACGCTTATTTAATGTTTATTTCACCCATTATATCCCATCATCTTTTTTCTTTTCTTTTTTTTGAGAGGATTATATCCCATTTTCTGTAGTAAGGTCTTAAATAATTACCCCACTTTAGCTGACAAAATAAGGAAAGAAATAAATATATAGGAAAACATGTCTTAATAACACCTTAACACTGAGTCTAGCCAGAAAAATAAGGAAATCTCAAAATCTATAGTCTAGATTTAGAGCATGTTTAGCTCGTTAATTTAAGTTTATAATTCGAGTTGAGATGTGATTTTTACTATAGTAAAAAAGTTAAATATGACTGTTTTTGAGAACTTTTTACTGTAATAAAACTCGAATTCTAAACTTAAATCAGTGAAGTAAACGAAATCTTAATAATTAATCAGAAACTTAAAAAGGAAAATAAAATTACCAACTTATTAGGAAAGCGTGTGGGATTTGTTTTTCAAAGTCTCCATAAAAAGTTGAAACATTTTCCATTACTATATATATATATTATAAATACGAATAAACCCTACAATACATAATTCTTTATTTGTTTAATTTAACATTAAAAGTAGTCAATTCCTATAACCATGTCTTTCGATGTAAGTACCAATTTGTCCCTCCGCCCAAAAATATTAAAAAAACAAAATAAAAAAGTAAAAAATATAATCAAGAAAAAAAAAAGGAAAAAATTAAATAAAAAAAAGGGAAAAACTAACCATTCATCCAATTTTTTTCTGGTTGAAAATGAAAGGCCGTTCTCTGCCACGACAACATGCTGTTATTCCACGGAAACGCGGCCGAGTTTTCGCGGCCGACAAGCCGGTTCGTCTTTTCCGACACGCCGGCTGACACGCCACGAGACAACGGCTTCACCGTCACCGCCGCGGGTTGTTCTCTCAATGTCGACGATGACAATGTTGATACATTTCCGTTTGTCGGGTCTTCATGTTCGATTTTGGTACCGAATATGGCGGCCATTAAAGCCACCATGAGCAACCCACAGGCCACCGCGACGAGCCCTTTAATGGGTCGGCGGCGGCGGCGATCCGGCTGATCGGCTCCGTCATGGAGAGAACCGTACGACGTCGGAATTAGAACATCCGGCGAGGGAGAAAGGAATGGCTGCGAGTCCACCATAACGTTATGGTGTGGGTTATATGTATTTATTGTATATGGTTTTTGGCAATTCGTAATCTAATATTAGAAAGAGAGAGAGAGAAAAAATGTCAATGGGGATTAGTATTGTATTTGTTGTGAAGAGAATGGTGGGATTTTCGGAAAGAGAGAGAGATTGAGAGATTTTCGTGAATTGGTTTGATTCCAAATATTAGAGGAACATCTATATATAGATGTAGATATAGTACTGTTATATTAGATGATGATATATGGTAATTTTTGTTGATTTGTAACTATTTGCTTGACCTGTTGAATGGAAAAATTCTTTTTATTACACCATGAAACATGCGTCAATTAAATTAAAGACCGTGATTTATATCCCAACATATGTAAAAGGTTGGTGACCCAACATTTTCATGTGGGAATTTTTTATAACTTTGGACTGTGGTTTTTATTTGGGACCATGTCGTCATTGCAAACTCTTTTTTTTTTTAAATTACTGTAGTACCCTTTTACTTTTATTTTGTTTGGAAGTAATAATTGAGAAAAAAAAAATCGAAAATTTGGTATAGCTGATTCAGAATTGACTATTGGTCTTTTGGGGACCTCAAAATTACTAAACAAATGGCATCTGCCAAGACAGCATTGCGTGGCATTTGATATGAATATATCCACACAATAAAAATTATTGGGTGTAAAGATGCTCGTAGCCACATGTTAATAATGATGACTAAGCCCCCCCATTTTTCATGTATATTATCTACAAAAATTCAAAGCTTGATTGCTTTTTGTCTCCCTTTTGTTTCCCTTCCATTGCATAACATTATTGAGCCCCCCCAACTATAAAAAAAAAAAAAAAACAATAAAAAAAACAAATCAATTATCTAAACCAGATCGCTATACTTTTGTTCTTTTCTCTATATCCTTTGCCAATCGGTCCACATGACCAACCGCCATTTCCACATGCAATTCTGTCCAAGAAAATAAAGAATATATTTATTTAAAGAAAAATAAAATATAGATCAATCAATCTATAGCGATTTTCATTTTATTTGATATATTATAAACAGAAGCAAACTGATCATAAGTAGTGTCTTTTGTGGTATAATCGATTGGGATGAACCCACAGACAGACTCAACTCAATCCAACAAATGGCCAAAACTGATCCTAACACGTGTACAGTGCTCAAGTCTCAAGTACTTATATTTCTATTATTCAGGGTAATCTTCAATTAATATCTTGTCACACTTAATCCGCGGTGACACATGTTAGTGTCCAAAGGGCTAGTACATATTCGGAGATTAATAAAAGGGAAAAAGGTTGTAATCATATTTAATTTGTATCCTAATTTAAATTTTAATTCATGATTTATTATAATATTTTTTTTTATAAAAAATATTTATAAATTAAAAATAATTTTAAATTATAATTTTAAATCTATCCATTAAACCTCCACTTAATTAGTAACTAAGCAAAGTACATTATTACACCTTCATGGACCACCGATCACATCATGACCCTTTTCTTTGGGATTCTCGGGTCTATAATGTGCCAGCTTGTTGAACCTTTTTTAACACGTCATGAATTATTGCCCACACAAAATTTTCTAATTCTTTATAGTGGATTATATTATTGGATCAAATGCATCATTGAACAGATGGATTAATATCCCGTTTATTTTATCGATTTGAATTTAAAATTTAAGTTTTATTACAGTAAAAAATTTTCATAAATAATTACATCTAATTTTTTTATTACAGTAAAAAGCTCTCACATAAAATTTCACATCAACTCGAATTATAAACTCGAATCAGCAAAGTGAACGGGTTCTAAATTTTTTTCTACCAAAAAAATAAAATGATGGACTAAGTTTTAATTTTTTTTTCTCGCATACGCTTTTGGATCTGGATCTTTAAGTAAATTAATATTGGCAAGTTCAGGCAAATTGTTCATAATAGAAGGGATAAAATTATCATGGCCAACAAGTAGAAGATTGATTATGGAAGAACACACGTCTTAGAATACTTAAATTAAAAAAAAAAAAAAAAAAAAAAAAACGAAACGACTTAGAATTGTCAGAGTTTTGAAACGTTCATGACAATGGTTTGGAAAGTTTCAAGTCAGCGGTAAAATTTAAGTTGGATTAGAAATAAATAAAATGGGAATAAAAAGTAACCAATAAAACCGTCATCCACGAAGGATTATACTTTTCTTTATATATAGATATACTTTTTCCCAAGGGCTTTTCAAAATCTATCTGCCAATTACGTACTTGACCCAATATCGATCATGAGGAGGGTTTATCTGATTTTTTATTATTATAAAAAACGCATCATAAAAGTAAAAACACTGAAATAGATAAAAGAATAATTTATTAAAATAACCAAAAACAAGTTAAATCATTTCATTTAATAAATAATTTCTTCACGTAGTTTCTTCATGTGGCGTGCACATAATTCTACAAGAAATACAAAATTTTGTCTCCATGAGAAATATCTCTTAAGCTCTTTCAAAATATACTTCTAATTATATGATAACATATATTTGATATTAATGTCGAAACTCGCCTACTTATAAACTTGAGATCAAGCTATTAGAAGTTATATATATATATATATATATATATATATATAGAGAGAGAGAGAGAGAGAGAGAGAGAGAGAGAGAGAGAGAGAAATATATAGGTTAAGATCTAGAAAAAGAAGTTGTAGAAAATAAAGAGGATCTTCTCTCTCCTACAAGAACACGAAAATTTAAGTCTAAAGGGCTAGCACACAGATTAATTATTAATAATTAATAAAAGAGAAAAGGTTGTGATGCATTAATTATTTACAAAGCAAGGTATATTACCACCTATATCGACCAGCAATCACATCAGAGGATATTCAGCGTCCATGTTGTCATGAATTATTGCCCACACATTATTGGATTAAATGCATCATTGAAGAGATGGACTAAATTTTTTCTACCAAAAAAAAAAAAAAAAAAAAAAAAAAAAAGATGGACTATGTTTTCATTTTTCTCTCACGCGTTTGGATCTTTACGCAAATTAATATTGACAAGTTTAGCATAATTGTCCATAATGAGAAGGGTAATTATGGGATCAAATAGAAGGGGAAAACTATCATGATGATCATGGAAGAATATACAACTCTGAAAATGAATGGTTTGGAAAGTTTCAAGTGTGCGGTAAAGTTTAAGTTGGATTAGAAATAAATTAAATGGGAATAAAAAGTAAACAATAAAACCATATATAGTCATCCTCGAAGCACATTATACGTTTATTTTTTTTATTATATATTTTTACCATGGGCTTTTACTTGAGAAATTGGCACTTGACCCTATACTATAATGGATCATGAGGAGGGTGTATTTGATTTTTTTTTTTTTTTTCCAAAGACACATCATATAAGTAAAAACATCGAAATAAGTATAATAGTAATTTATTAGAATAACAAAAAAAAGTTAAATCGTTATTCTAATAAAGAACAAACAGATTTTTTTTACACATTTTTTTTTTTTTTTTTTCATGTGTCGTGCACGCAATTGTCCAAGATACTTAATTAAGCTCCACAAAACAAATCTCTTCACCTCTTTCAAAATTCAAAATACGTACACCTCACCTTAAACAGTGAAGAAGACAAAAATTTTATCTAGATTGAGAAAATTAGACGATTAAATTTTTAATGTTTAATGGGAGTATATGTATATATTGATATAATAAATTACATATCCTTTTAAGAAAAAATAAATTGGGTAGGGGTTCACACTAAAGCCTACTTAGCTCCGTCCATGACCTTCTATGCATGCACGTACGTCTAATTAAGACGGTAACATAATTGATATTAAGGTCAATACTCATCTGCTTGAGATTTTGCTATTCGAAGATAAGAAGATTAGTGTGGTAGGATATCTTGTCTCAGTACATATTTTTAAATGTAAAATTTGATCAAAATTATATCAAAACCAAAAACTTATACAAAACCTAATACATATGGTTCAAAACAGAACCCTATCATTCATATAATACCATATTGTAAGATTTTCATTAAAATTAAGAGACGAATGAAGAACAAAGGAGCGGTTTATATATTTCCATAAAAGTAATAACTAAAAGTAAAAACTAGCTCTATCGTGCGCATAACGATAAGGTCCTCAAAGAACAAAGATGATTAAAATTTATCATACTGTAATTTTCTTTTCATATTATTTTAACTTGTTTTTTTATAAAGGGGAGACAAAACAAATGAGAGAGAAAGAAACTGCTGTTTTTCCGTGGAATATGTATATAATTGATGTCGTCGATCACGGAGCAGCAGCTAGCAGAACAATGCTTGTCGTCGTTTCTTGATTGAACTAGAAGAGTGTATTTGGAAGGAGAACGTGGAGCCTAGTGAAGAGTGCTACTCATTGAGGTCCCTACAGCACATAATAATTTCAAATCCATGGATTCAGGATGTACACACACACACACACACACAGATATATATATATATATATATATATATATATATATATGTTACACACTGTTTTGATACCGATAATACTAAGTATGTGTCCAAAATCAACCAAAGTGATTGGAATTGAGACCAGAAAATTAGTTATTGGGTCCCTTGTAGGAGCTGGCAAATTGAGAGGTTCCATGTGTATGTTGAATGGCCTTTGCACTTGCACATGATCACTGCAGTTTTCATGACACGCAGCAAAATTTGCATGACTAAATTAAAAAGTTTTGCAAGCCGTAGGATCACTAAGTGAATGTTTGGTTTGTATATTCAGAATCATGATTTAAAATTATTCTCGTTTTATGTGTGTTTTTTGTGAGAGAAAAACACTGTAAAAAACCATGAAGCATGATTCAGAATCAGAAATAAATACAGAAAACAAACGAGCTCGGGCTCTTGCTACCAATGATTTTACAATTCTAGTCCAATTTGAGTTGGATGAATATACCAATAAAACCAAATTTGTTCATAGATTCTGTCTGTTAAGCAGAAATCTCATTTCATTTAGATTAGTTGTGCACATACTTTTATTATTCAATTGTTATATATATATATATATATATATATTTTTTTTTTTTTTCTGATAGAGATAGCGATTTCATTCAATCAAAAGAGATATTACAATTATTGATCATATAAAAAAATACTACTATTAACATAATAAATGACTCATTAAAACAAACAAAAATGGTAAGAATGATTCTTTTACGTCCACTTTTTCTGTTTTTGGTGTGTGCGCAACTCCATAAAGAAAAGAAATAAAATTTTGACTCTTCCAAACACCACAATTCTCTAATGTCGATTAATATATAATAATGAACAAGTTGTCGATGTCGATATTCACCCACCTAAAATCTTACAGACGTTTGGAAAGAAATGACACGAAAATAACAAACCTGAATACGTTACTACAACCAATTCAATTTTGAAAGTGGACCAAATTTATTTATGACCACTACAAAATGAGATTTTAGTGGATTACTAAAATAGTACTAAAACTGCATAAAAGAAAAGAAACGAAATCCTATCAAAGAAAGACGTCATTAACTTCTTCTGAAAGATAAATGACTATTAATTCTTCTGATATTGGCAATTAAATCAAAGAAGAATTGATGGCTGAATATTATAATATGCACCAAGTTTTTAAATGGAGTTAAACTAAACAAAAGTTATGTCATAAATATAATAAACGTGAGATTAATTCAATTTTCTCTAATCCAAGTCAGCTAGAATTTCCTATTCTACAGCCAACCGCTCAAATGAGAAAATGAGAGATAGAGGATATATGCAAACGCTTTTGAAATTCCTTGAGGTCGACCCACATATAACATATCCACTTCAAATGGGTTCCCACAAATACATATGATTTAAGAGTATGTCCGGAACAGCGTCTAGGTAATGATAATTATTGACCAAAAGGTTTGCATTATTGTGTCTGACATCATGAAGTGTCTCATTGATTGGGTTGATTTTGGGGCCACGGTTCCACTGCCAGACTACCTACATACATGCAATATATGTGTGTATGTGTCTCTGTGTATAGTAATAGTCGAGTACCATGTTTTCATTTTTGTCATGAAGATTGTTTCCTGCAAATTCATTGAAAAAAAAAAAAAATAAAAAAATAAAAAAGAATTTATTGCTCACAAAGTGACAAAATACATTGTTCTAAAGGACCAGGACTAGATAGGAGTCAAAGCATATTTTTAAGAAGGTTGATTCAATGAACTTTCTAGCTAGTGTTACACAATTGAATAGAAGCACAACTTTATATATTCAGGTCCTAATTTCTTGTTGGTGGACGTATGTATGTTCCTAGTTTTTTAACAACTGAGCTTTGTTTTGATGCTATGAGAAATAAAAGATATAGAATCAACAACATAATTAGTTTCAATGTTTTCTTGTGTATATACCATTTAGATTTTGAGCTTTGCAAAGTGCTATTATTTTGATACCTTTTTTTTTTCAAAATTTTTTTTTTACAAGATTTAAGGAAAAAAAAACTTCCCGTCAAATCAAATAAATCTATTCGTCTTTGAGGTTTACAAAAAAAAAAAAAAAAAAAAATACGGTTTGAGGTTTTTGGACATTTTTCTATCGTGCACTCACTATGGTTTTTTCTAAGAAATGTGACTTTTTTGGACCATTTATTATTTATTTTTTTTTTTATCCGGCCCATGAAAAACAAGATCTGTTCGGCAAACAAATATTATGGGATATATTTTGGGTTACAAAAGCAAATTAGGATAACAATGGGTTGTGGAGACAAATTAGGTAAAATAAACGACCATATTATGAACCATCATTAGAACCCCGAAAGGATTGAAAACAGCTTTCAAATAAAACGACAATGTGTGAAAAGTTAACCAATGCAACAACTCCAGCAACGGCAATTTACAAGCCACCACAGCTTTAAACTCGAAGGCATATACGTAAAAACAAAAGACAACTGTATATCTTTAAAAAAAAAAAAAAAAAAAAAAAAAAAAAAAAAAAGGCCAGTAAAAAAATAACCTAAAATCTCCAAGGATCAAATAAAAACTTGGATAATCACAACATTGGGTCCCACGTTTGTAAAAACCATCCGGCCATCATCTCTGGTAAATTACATCAATTTAGCAAATAAACACAGTAGACAATTACTCTTACAAACGACAACATCACCCAAGAAACGACAAATTATTAAAGCCACAATATGAACTAAAGCTGAAATAAATATTCGAAAAATGACAATAAACATAAAAACAACATGATGTCCTGAAAACAACAATAAACATAATTTAAAAAGAACAAAAAACTCACAGATCCTAGAAAAGACATTGAACAAAATGTACTAATTTAAAGGACTGTGAGAAGCGACATGAAATTTGGAAACAAGCAATGAAGGGATGTCGGAGAGGACTTTGGGTGAGGGATTGTGAGTTCGACCCCATTTATAAATCATTTTTTCCCATTTACCAGATACCACATGCTATATAATATCTGCTTTTCTCTTAAAAAATATAAATTTAAGTTCCTTATTAACACTAAGGAAAGGTTATCGGTAGTTAGTTCTAGAAGTATTTTAAAGTTAAATGACCATTTTTAGGAAAAAAAAAAAAAAAAAAAAAAACTACTAAATAAAGCAAGTGACCCTATTTAACTTATGAACTATCTTTTCCAGTAATTTCATGAAGAAAAAGAAAGACAAAATATTTTAAAATAAATACAAAATATTGTTGTTAAATTTCCTTAAAAACTAGAATATTTGCATGTTAATATGACTTTTCCGTATGATTTTTAGTTATTATGTTATTAGAATACGATGCTTTCAGGAAATCCTTAAAAAACTTAGTGCCAAGAATCAAAACTTAGTGCTGGTAATCAATCTTTTTTTTTTTTGTTTTTATCCACCAGGGTATGGTGTAATAACACAAAAACGGATGATGTGCTAGAAACGACAACATATAATGCACACGACGGTACGAAAAGAAAAGGAATAATTTAAAGTACAATAAAAAATACTTTAAAACGACAACATCTTCATCAACGACAGTACCTAACCCCTCTAGTTTTCCGGTTTCTAACAGAAGCAACCGACGGAGAATCATATTCTCCATAACTTCAAGTGAGTCCCCTAGAACAAGTTTCTAGGTGTCCTCCCCATTGGAAGAGGTAACAAAGGCTCCCGAAACACCAAAACCCTCAATCACATCTCAAAACCTCGAAGTTAAACCATTTTCGAGCTAAATGGTTAAACCATTTTCGCACCACGTTTTTTATTTACAAATGGATGAAGTTAAACCAAAACCTACGTCCGTCGGATTCGTTTTATTTACAAGCAGACGGATGATTTAGACCCCATTACCCACTTAGAAACCTCCTCCATAACCGGTCGCGTTTCTCTCCCACACCATAAGTTCATTTGGAAGATCCCTTTGAAATTCTCTCAACGTCACGGACCATAAGCAAGCGGGTGTCGCCCTCGAATCTTGTCTTCCTCGGGGACATCCGGGTTACGCCTACCTCATCCGGGGCCAACCTCAACATTCCAACCTCAATTGCCGACGCTAGGAAGGACCCTCGGTAGCTCCCACCGACCACCAAGGTGGATCGCGATCCTGGCCGAACAGACGAGGCCACGAGTCCCGAGCCTTCCACGTCGACATGGTCCTCCCAAAAGAGCCCCAACACAAAGTTTTGACTATTATTTTTGTGGCTATGTGGCGCTTTGTGTTTTTCATGTACATATGTTTTTTTTATTTTTTTTTTTTTTTTATTTAAGGAAAAAAAACTTCCACGTCTATACTCCGTTTCCTTTCTTAATTAATTCTCTATTCGTCTTTGAGGTTTCATTCAAAAAAAAAAAAAAAAAAATACAGTTTGAGGTTTTTGTTACTCTCTATTTTTTAGCATCACATTTTTCTATCATTTTTGCATTCACTATCTCTATTTTCTAGCGTCACACTCTTTTTTGTCACTTTTTACATTTACTATTTATCTTTTTATCACTTTCTATATTTACTATTTGATACAACAAGAACAAGATGGTAAGAAACTGACAAAAGATTAGGAAAACATCATTATCCCCTATAAACGACAATATGTATGAAAAAACAACATGCTGTTCGACGACAAAAAATATTATAAAAGATATATTTTGAAAAAAAAAAAAAAAAAAAAAAAACCACTAATAATTTACAAAAGCAACATATAATAGAAACGACAATGAGAAGAAAAAAGTAACAGTCAGACAAATTATGTAAATCTTTTAAACGACCATATTATGAACGGCATCATCTTAGAGAACCCACGAAAGGATATGAAAACAAATTTTCGCATATAAACGACAATGTGTGAGAAGTTAACCAATGCAACAACCCCAGCAACGGCAAGATTACAAGCCACCATAGCTTTAAACTCGACAGTGAAAATATTTTATTTTTTTTTTTTTAAAAAGAAGACATAATTACGTAAGAAAAAAAAAAAAAGCTAACATAAAGATAACTGTATTTCTTTTTAAAAAAAAAAAAAAAAAAAAAAAAAAAAGGCCAGTAAAAAAAATAAAAATAAAATCTCCAAGGACCAAAGAAAAACTTGGATAATCACAACATTATAGTCCCGACGTGTCCTGTAAACGAGAAATATTATCTACACTGCAACATCTCTGGTAAATTACATCAATTTAGCAAATAAACACAGTAGACAATTACTCTTACAAACGACAACATCACACCAAGAAACGACAAATTATTAAAGCCACAATATGAACTAAAGCTGAAATAAATATTCGAAAAATGACAATAAACATAAAAACAACATGATGTCCTGAAAACAACAATAAACATAATTTAAAAAGAACAAAAAACTCACATATCCTAGAAAAGACATTGAACAAAATGTACTAATTTAAAGGACAGTGAGAAGCGACATGAAATTTGGAAACAAGCAATGAAGGGATGTCGGAGAGGGCTTTGGGTGAGGGATTGTGAGTTCGAGACCCCATTTATAAATCATTTTTTCCCATTTTCAAGATACCACATGCTATATAATATCTGCTTTTCTCTTAAAAATATAAGTTTAAGTTCCTTATTAACACTAAGGAGAGGTTATCGGTAGTTAGTTCTAGAAGTATTTTAAAGGTAAATGACCAATTTTAGAGAAAAAAAAAAAAAACTACTAAATAAAGCAAGTGACCCAATTTAACTTATGAACTATCTTTTCCAGTAATTTCATGAAGAAAAAGAAAGACAAAATATTTTAAAATAAATACAAAATATTGTTGCTAAATTTCCTTAAAAACTAGAATATTTGCATGTTAATATGACTTTTCCGTATGATTTTTAGTTATTATGTAATTAGAATACGATGCTTTCAGGAAATCCTTAAAAAACTTAGTGCCAAGAATCAAAACTTAGTGCTGGTAATCAAACTACAGTACATAATCAAACTTAGTACAATAAAAAATACTTTAAAACGACAACATCTTCATCAACGACAGTACATAATCAATGAAAACCAGAGAGACTATTAAAAGGACTCTACATCCTACAATACTACAATACAAACTACAACTTCTGAAACGTCAATAATTTTGAAAATATCGCCTCATTCATTTTACTGAGTCAATTTGAATTTAAAATTCAAATTTTATTACAGTAAAAAACTCTAAAAAATAGTCACATCTAATTTTTTTATTACAATAAAAAAACTTTCACATAAAATCACATCTCAACTCGAATTAAAAACTCGAATCGACGAAGTAAACAAACTCTTAAAAAAACAAAGTCACAATTGAAAGCCGACATTAATCTCAGTAACAAGACATTTAAGTTAAGACGATTAAACCTGGCCTAAATGACGATCAATATCTTAAAGACTTAAATCAACAAATTTCAGAGTCGAAGTTGAAGAACGAACCTTTCAAGAAAATAAAAAAGGGAATGAACTTGACATTCTAAGGTAAATGGGAATTCAGGTTAGTCATGTGCCAAACTTGTCCGACTTTTGCCTTAAAGCAATTATGGTGTGGAGAATATAATGCTTAACTCGTTCATTAAGCAAAGTTTTTCTTTTCATGTTAGTCAAGAAGGCGAGGATTAAAAGGTTCTGAGAGAAAACAGAGGAGAAAGAATAGAAAATTGAAAAAAAAAAAAAAAAAAAAAAAAAAAAAAAAAACAAACAAACAAACAAACAAACAAACGAAAGACTATTCTTATTTCATCAAGGCAAGATCTGGTTGGCAAGAGTGACAAACTCGGCTAGATTCTACACATTGGGAGGCGGCCAAATCTTTCCAAATAACTCCTCAACTCGCCTCGCTTGGTTAGCGTTACCATCCAGTCCTGTGGTCAGAAGCTCAACGGCAGCGGGCCCCATAGCCGATGCAAGGCTCAGCTGGTCCCACTTTGTGAGCTGAACATTCATAGCAACTTCAGTCAATTAGCTGATTAGGGTAGTTCAATAATCAACTTACAACACAAATTCTGAGCTAAAGAAGTGAAAATGCGCATTGAAAAGGAAAGTAGACCTCCTCTTTACTGAAGTTGTAGATAGCAGCAGTTTCTGGAGATAGCCTCCTCGCAAAAGAATACTTCTCACCAGGAGCAGTGACAGATTCTTTGAGTGATTGCAAAACTTTCAATGGTGCAATGATATAATCAACCCTATAAGCGAAAAAGAAATCAGCATCCACAGAAAGTTATTCGAGTCAACATAGTCAAGAATTTCCCATTAGTTGTATATAGTTACCCTAGGAGACTGAACAAATCCTGCTTGTTACGAACTGCTGCAGCCATCAACTTTGACTTATGTCCATATTTGTGGATGTAATTGTAAGCTTTTGTCACCTGAAATGATTTAAGAAAAGAAAAATCATGTGACAAAAGCAATTTCATAGTCAATTGTCTTTGGGAAACGTTCTTGTGCCACTCACATGAGGAGATTAATCGAAACCATTAGAGACAAGAAAAGAAACTTGGCTATGAAAGTGTCTCAACATTCAGTTACTAATGCCGTTGTATGATACAATAAGACCTCAAAAGACTTCTTCCCTATGAAAACAACAGAAAGCAATTATGCAATCAGAATATTAGAACCGTTCAACTAACCAATGCTATCCCAGGATCCTCTCCCCTTTTGAGAGCAGCTTCTACCTCAGGGTCACCGGAATGATTACGAGCCCAACCCTGAATAATAAAATGAACCTCAATGGAATGATACAGAGTAAGAAATAGTCAGTAAAGAATAAAGATAGAAGATTACCCTGAGGCGACCAACAAATATTTGAATGACAGAAGCACCAGCTTGGGCTGCAGCTGCGGCTTGAGCAAAGCTAAGAAAACATAACAAAACCTTCACGATTCATGAACCAACAAGATGGGAGTATACACAATTGAGAAAGAGCAGGGGACGTCAGAAAAGTTTGATGAAATTTAAGTAGATGAGTGCGATGGCAAAGCTATGCAAGAGAAGCTAATCTGCTCGGTTATGGGAACAAATATAGTACCTGTACACAAACGTCAAGTGAGTTTGTATGCCCTCAGATTCCAGTAATCTCGAAGCCTCTATTCCCTGAGCAGAAATGAAAGTAGTGAACCGCAGCAGAATAGTGAAATAATAAGTAGGAGGTTTCATGTAAGAATTTAAGGAATAAAATTATCTCGATGAGCGATATAAAAACAATATTTTACTGGAAACTTACTTGCCAAGTTGAAGGAATTTTGAACAACAAACGCTCAGGAGGCACATTGATTTCATCATACAATTTTAGCAAATCATGGACCTGCAATTCTTGATAAAGTACTCGCATTAGACTTCAATCAAGCAATAGCAGAGTGCCAATACAGTTGACATGCACAAACAACAATTTGGTGCCCAAGAGGCCAAGCACACACAACCAAAGAAAAGGTGAACGCATGATACGTTCCCTTTTCTCATCCTTTGTGCATCTGGCCCCTCCATGGGCATGCACCAATGAAAGTTTCACGAAAACCCACATGGTGAAGCTAGGATTCCAAATAGATTTTGACAGCTAAAGTTGAGCTGAATAAGTAGATTGAGATAAAGCAAAAAACCCATTTAATAAAATCATTCTAGAACATCAGAAACTACACAACTCATTGAAACCAACCATACAACTCTAGAAAGAATATAGGGTTGCATATAAAACAAGAAAAAATAAAAATAAAAAGCATCAATGTTGTCTACCACTACAACTCACACAACACTGGTTTAAAACAACAAAAGAAACATTTTAATTGGGAAAGAAACCTATACCTTTCTAATAATGCCATGAGTGTCATAGGCAAGTCGTGCATCTACCTCCGTTGAAACTCGACCAGGGACTAGTTTTGACAAATCACCACCAACATTGACTAGAGCCTGCATCTCCAAACAAAAAGTATGTGAACCAACTAATCCATTCACCCAAATATATACTCTTTTCCAATAACTATATTGTAATCAAACCAACCTTGTTAGAGAAACATGACATTTTCAGCTCGGAGTTTTCCAGCTTAGAACACTCTGAATCTGCCAAAGCCATATCCACAGCGTTCTACCAAAAAAAAAAACAAATGAACAATCTTTATACGCAATATTCACACTTTTCTTGTCAAATTCCATGAAATTGAAGATTTTACCCTGAAAATGGTGTCCGGAAGACCGCATATTCCCAAGAGAAGCGAAGAGCTAACTGTAGCAGCAGTTGGAGGAAACCTGCATCACAATTAATTAAAAAAAAAAAAAAAAAGAAGAAGAAGAAGAAGAATTAATTAAATCTTTACTCAAAAACGAAATTTAGCTCCAATTACGCAAAATATCCGAAAAGGAAAAATGTATATAGATGAAGAAGAAAAGATTATATACTTCTCGAAATCATCGAAAATTACAGTGTCCGGAACGATCTCGCTGAAAGTAGATACGGCTTCTAATTCAGTGCCGGAGCCTAAAATTAACAGAAAAATTAGAACTTGAGAAGTGAGAAAATGCAAAATTAATCCGATAACGATTATGATGACTTGAAATCCACAAAATGCATTGAAGGAGAGAGAGAGAGAGGAGAGAGAGAGAGAGAGGACCAGTGTCGAGAGAGGAAGAAGAGTCAGCGGAAGCTCGGATAGGAGTGAAGGATTTGGGGAGGTTGAAGACGATGAAATTGGAAGCTCTGTATCGACCGGAGAAGCTCAATCCTCTTCTTCCCTGAGAGCGAAATCGAAGAAGTTGAAATAAAAACAGGAGACGACAAAGAATAGAGAAGGATTGAAGATTGAGAGAGGAATCAGGGAAGGGAAGTTACCTGGAGGGATGAAGAAGAAGAAGAGGAGAGAGCTGAAAATGGCGGAGATTGCGAGGACACTGACGACATTGGAATGACACTGTAAACCGGAAACAATTCAGCTGGAATGATACTGAAGTGGATCGGAAATGCTTATATATTTTCGGGGGACTTGGATATTTTCTTTTTTAGTTTTTTATATTTATGTACGCAATACTTTAATTTTTCTCTTTTTTTTTTGGCTGAATAAACAATACTTTAATTTTTCATTTCTTCTTCAAATTTTTTTTTTTTCGATGGTATTTTTTTTTTTTTTTTTTTTTTTTCAATTCAATGTAAAAAGAGAAAATAAAACACACACACGATGTTAACTATTTTTTTTTCTTGGAAAAAATTTCAGATATATACTTCAAGATAATGAATAATAAAACTCTTTTAAAGAATTTATATCTTGATTCGAATCATTATTCATAATTTTATTATAATATTTTTTTATAAAAAATATATATAAATTAAAAATAATTTTAAATTATAATTCTAAATTAATTAACTAAACATTCACTTATATTCAAAAATACGTTCCATTACTCATAAATCCATATAATAACTTGTCATTTTCTCAACAAAAAAAATAAATAAATAACACTACTGTATATTATCAGGCTTCTCTTTTTTCTTTTCTTTTTCTTTAGCAAATGGGCTTGGTCCAACTTAAACTGTTGTCCTCTTAGGAAGAAAATTTTATATTAAAAATTTAAATTATAATTCGAATTAATAAAATAAGTGTAACCAATTAATTCTATATTATATAAAATTAAACGGCTTTCTATTCTCTTTTTATTTTATTTATCCGATTATTATTA
The DNA here is from genome assembly GCA_012066045.3 of Morus alba. NCBI lineage: Eukaryota > Viridiplantae > Streptophyta > Magnoliopsida > Rosales > Moraceae > Morus > Morus alba. The sequence continues at coordinate 16,342,890 of CP050235.2, forward strand.
ATCATTTCATAACGGGAGCGGCTTACCATTTTTTATTTTTGTTCTAGGGTTACCAACTTATGAGGAGGAAATGGAAAAAGCAGTTGAAAATAACATGAAAACATAGTTGATAATTAGCAAGAAAAGTTGTTCAACTAATTGTAGATTTATTGATTTGTGTACTAACTCAAAAAAGAGTAAAAAAAAACTTTACATTATCTTTTGTAAAGCTTTTGCATTATTTAGGGGTGTAAGGTGTATCGCAACCCAAAATATCAGGATTGGGATTTTTCCTAAACTTATAAATCAAACCACAAATATTGGTTTTTGCAACTCTGTAGTCTGGGCCTAAGATTTGGGCCTCAAATTTGTGTGGTTTGGGCCTAGGAGATCGATCTCATAATGACCCTTTTTGATTACTACCTAGGCTAGATAGTTACACATCTAAATGTAAATTATTCAAACTGTCTTTTAGATAAATAATAATAATAATAATAATTTCCATTGCTGGATATATTATTCAATAACCATTCAAATAAATAGCATAATTATGCCTCGAGTAGGGAAAAAAATCTAAGGTGCTAGGAAAAAGAAATAAACATAAGCATTTCTCTCTTTGGCAAAAATAATAATAATAATAATAATAATAATAATTGATCAAAGATACTAATGATTGAAAACAATAAAGACAATAGGAAGAGAAAAGCAGCAACTCTCTCTTAGTGGCCAAGAAATTATTAAGAACTTATGAAAATCTTCAAAAGCTAAATACGCCTAGAATAATAATTATTATTATAATTATTATAATGTGCTTTTAGAATGGTAATTAAGCGATTTCAGCTTCATCCTGCTCCTTCCATCTCACTAGGGACTTGAGGAACTCCATCACCTGCAAACATAATTTAGAAAGGGTTTTATTTTTAATTCAGATCAAAAAGGGCATAAACACAAGTCATTAAGGGCATAATTACACGTTAAATAACTCAAAGATGGGATTTAAACCTCGGAAGGATCTTTAAGAGAGTAGACTGCTTTGGTTTCTTTTGGGAGTGAAGAGACTAGAATTCCATAGCCTTTACTCTTTTCCCTCAAAACCTGAAGAGATGTTGAGAATTTTGCTTATTAAATTGGACTTCTATTTGTGATTAATATTAGTATTAAGAAAGTAAAGTACTGAAACTCACGACCGACAGGGAATTTATTAGTTGTTACCTTAAACGCATCTTCGTCGGTTCTATCATCACCAATATAGATAGGGAGCACACCATCACTACTATCTAGCCCTGCACCAGTTGTGGACATTCATGTAAGATATTAAGCAAGAAAATATAAATATCAAAAATAAAAATATTGATTGTCAATTTGTCGCATGTGGTGATTATCACTGAATTTTTACTACTCAGAGACTTTTAACATATAAAATTATGCAAGTCCTTGTGTCATGAAATCGTAGATCTCAGAGTTGATAAGTCGCGAATAATACGTAGGTTTTAGACACACACACGTGCATATACAGAGAGATAGAGAGTGTACCAAGAGATTCAAGCAGGAATTCAACTGCTTTTCCCTTGTTCCAGTCAATCACAGGGCGAACCTCTAAAACCTATTAGCAAATGGAAAAAAAAAGGAGTAGAAAGTGAAAAACATGATCCTATACAACGATAATTAGTCGAGTAAGTGATTAAATCTTAAATAAACACAGTTAATTACCTTACGCCCATGAGTTAATCGCAAACGAGGGTAGTCTTTTAAAATATCATGGACACACTGTGCAACCGTAGACCAGTTCTGATAACAGATATTAATTGTTAACTAAATTTTACATTTTTTTTTTTAAATAACACGCTTAATGTTAAGTCTTACCTTCTCATCTACATTACGATAATGTACAGAAGCACAAAATTTGTGATTTTCAACTTTTGCGCCTTCAATTCCTTTAGTATTCTCGACAAGGGTTCTAAAAACCTGCATAAAAAATCAATTTATTTTGTTTTTTACTTTTTTATTTCTTTTATACATAACTAGATGAAACAAAACAAAAAAAATATAAAATATTATATTATATTATATACCTCATCGATCATAGGTAAAAACTCTCTAGCGGGCTGGAAGAGCTTTAGCTCCTTACCCTGTAACAAACATCAAGGATAGAGAAAATGATTAAGTTGAATAATTGAGTCTTAAGAAATTAAACTAAGGTGTTAAAATTAGGAATATATATATATATATAATTATTACCTGTTGATCAGTAGATTTGACACAGTTAGGATGGTCATCTGACACTGTATTACTATTAATAGGGCCCATAATGTCCATCCCATGACTACCAGCATAATACAGTTCTGTTAGTCCTACTAATTCAAAAACCTGTAACAATAAAATCAAATAAATTAAAAAGAAAAAGTTGCACCTAGATTATAGAACAATTGGAAAAAAGATCCCTTTTTTTTCAGGTTTATGAGGATACATATGCAAGGAAAAAAAAGCAAAACCGTTGAGGTTTTTGGTAATTTCACCAAGACAATAAATTTCATAAAATCAAAATCTCTCTTAGATTACCTTATCACGGCTTCTTCCACTTATGATTGCCGTTGGAAAATACAATGCCAGATTTCTCACAGCAGAACGCGTCTGATTTAAAGACAAGGAGTTTGATTAGAAACTCAGAAACAAAAGGACAAAGAAAGAAAAAAAAAATTCATAAAAACAATTCTTACGGCATCAGACATAAGGGCACGATCTGGATCATCCACAATTGGAGAAAGAGTCCCATCATAGTCCAAAAAAATTGCTATTTTCTTGTTACTCGCATGCTTTACTATTTGCCCAAAACAGTAAAGTGCTGATGGATACTTGAGCTGCGCCATGAAAGCAATCAAACATATTAAAAACACACATACAAACAAAAGGCGCATACCGTATAGTCAGTCTAGCGGTAAGTCCATACTCAAAAGTTTTGAGTTCAAATGTCTAACCGCCTTGTTTTAAAAGCAAGGAAGAAAAAAAAAAGATTGCAAGAACACATTACCATCCATGAGCAATAAGGGCTCTCCGAATCATCGGCTGCAGCAGTGACCTCAAGGGAGAAGTCCTTGATGAGCTTCTTCCGAGGGGGTGAGGACGATTTCATTGCATCCAGCCATCCGTTGGACCGAACATCATCGAGCTTTGCCGGCTTTTTCCTTGGAATCGAGATGTACTTTCCGGAGGCGGAAAACGACGGTCCTTGCTGTGAGTAAGGCAACAAACCGGAAGGGATGCCTAGTCTTGACTTGTTCACCGGTGCGGGGTCAGTGAGAACAGGAGAAGAATGGTTTGACTTCAACTCCATTAGATTTATTGCAATGTACTTACTAGAGCGAAATTAAGACAACTACTTGCACTAGAAGAAGGAAAGAAAAACAAAAACTTGTGCAAATTATCCCTCCAAACTAATTTTTTCTCTCTTTTTTTTTTTTTTTTACCCAACTCTTTTGTCAATGAAGAACCACCTCTTCAGTGTTTTCTTGTCACTGCTACTTGGTGAGCAGTTGTCCATTAAGTAAGGGCTTCTTCCTGAAAACTGTTGAATCAATTTGGCATTAAAGAGTCAAATAAAAAGCTTGTAGATTTTCAAACTTATATATAATAAAGAGCACAAACATAAGAAATCAAAGTGTTTAATTTCATACCTTCTCATCCCAACAACTACAGTGCATTTATTGAAGGTGAATGAACATTCTTTCCACAGAATTCTTTGAATATGGTTTTGATACAAGATTTTGGACCAGCAAAAGTACACCTGTATTGCAGCAGAAAAATGGTAATGGCTAATAAGTTAAAAGAAGGATTTTCCTTTGGCTAATTTGAGGTACTCAAATAGTTATATTGGAACTGATGATAAAAGATGAAGATTTAAAAGTTTGTTCAGAGTAAGAAATATTAAAATCCAAGGTCTCGTTCACTTCGCAGATTCGAGTTTCTAATTCGAGTTGAGATGCGATATTTTCTGAGAGCTTTTTACTGTAGTAGAAAAAGTTAGATGTGATATTTTTTAGATTTTTTTCTCGTAAAAATCTAAAAGAAAACTCGAATTGCAGAGTAGAATCAATTTCTAAAGGCAAATTGACAGAGGCTTTATTCAGGGGTGGGCTCTACCTAATAATGGATTAAATGAAAACTCATGACTATGCAAAGTCAGAATTCAGAAATAGGAAAAATCATTAAACTAACATATATGCACATGTGAAGAGATTTGAATATACAACAATTAAACTTCAATATATTTCTCTCTCCTCTAAACTATCCTTTTATAATTTTTTAACTACATCCCTTTTACACCTTTTTTTTTTTTTTTTTTATTTCTTTTATTAAAATCGTATTATATTTCATTGTGTCACATTCATTACATGCGTTGATAGCTAAGTTTTCCAAAACGGAGACTGATTAATATTCTATTGAAATTTGAACCTTAATATAAGTGGGGCGAAAGTCAGAAGCAATTAGGAAACTTTTCACCCCCAAACGATTCAAAAGCGCAAAAAGAAAGTGTTTTTTTTTTTTTTTTTTTTTAACAATAATAATTTTTTATTTTCTGAAAAAAAAAGTAAGGACAGAAATAGAAGACAAATTTTTCCACGTTGCCACACCGCTTAAGATTTAAAAAAAATGAAATTTGATATAACAGAATACCATGAAAGTTATAAACATCTTAAAAAAATCAGAAAAACTACCGATAATCTTTTGTTTTAGTTTCTTAGGGGGAAAAAGAAGTAGGGAATATAGTACGAGTGTGCATAAAAATAGACAAATTTAAGTTTCTATCAGAAAAAGAGGAAAAAATAAAAATAAAAATAATGGAAGGGAAAATATCTGTCAAGATGGGAAGCCATATTCACATTAAATTGAACATTTAAGAAGAGTAGACAATAGCATATATACAACCCATACGACATTAATTCCCAGGTCCCAACAAAACATACGTTTGTATGAAGACAACAAGTATATAAATCACATCATTTTCATTATCTCCACTCCACGTATGCTTCACATCACCCACTATGACATTTCTCATTTATATATGTTTATACTTTTGAGTCTATTTTTGTAAATTACAAAGAAAGATACATAGATGAAATATGAGTTGGATTTTCATCTTGTCTGGTAGGCATATACTTAAATGCATATATATATATATATATATATATATATATATATATATATACACACACACACACACACACACAATGTATATGTCGTCTATAAATGTTACACAGGTCATGATAACCAAATAAAATTATAAGAAAAGGTGTACCACACAAATAAAATGTAACTTATTTTGTGGGCCAAGATAGACATACATTAAACTATAAAAAATATAGAAATAATAATAGAAAAAAAAAAAACTCTTGTATTTAGATCTAAGGGCCCGTTTGGTTCAGAGATTCGAATCATGTGATTTGAACCATTTTCGATTTACGTGTATTTTTTGTGAGAAAAATTACTGTAGCGAACTACGAATCATGATTCGAATCGGGGAACGAATTCCCCAACCAAACGGACCCTAAAACACCAGCCTCTCAAATTATTTGTTTTGCCATGGTGACAAGACACTGCAACCACCAAACAGACATATATACGCTCGCTTAATTAGCCCCTCCAGAAGTACAATTATTTTTGCCCCAATAAGGGAAAAAAAAAAGGAAACTGGAAACTCAAAAGAAAAACTTTAAAAGGAAATTGGAAACTCAAAAGAAAAACTTTCTGGAACTTTATTAGATTTTCTCAAGAACCAAAAGTCAAGACTGACAGGAATTTCTCTGCTGAAAGCAAACAGCCAACGTTAAAAATTGGCAACTAAAAAGGGCGCTTTGGTGTTTTACACTTTGAATGGCCTCATCAATTTTTTGCCTCTTTTTTTTTTTTTTTTTTCAACAACAGGTTTGATTAAGACTTGGCTGCAAAATTCCCACATATTTTTCTCGGTTGAACCAACCGAACAAACAAAAATTCTACCAAAAAATTTGTTTTAAAAAAAAAAAAAAATAGTACGTCAGGTCGTTTTTCGGCTAGTACATATAATATATATACATTTAACACCCAAAAAAAGAGGTTAGATTTTTACTGCGAAATGGAAAAAGGGTATAAAAGCAAACAATGAAATAGAAAAGCGATTAATTTGAATAACAAGAGACCAAATACTTTTATGAGCGACAAAACAATCAGAGATCATAAAATGCAATCGAAAATAAACCAGACAAACCATTGAAAGCTGAGCATCTTTTCATCAAAAAAGAAGGAAGCGTACAAAAGTAGTAGATCTTTAGAGTTTTAAATACATGAAAGGCAAATCCTTTTAAAGCAATTCGATATATAGGAATTATTGAACAAGAGAAAAGACAGAAATGGAGCTTACCTGAAATATTGGCGAGTGAGTTTTACTTTTCTTGTCAACCAAACAGGGAAACAAAGAAAAAAAAAAGAGAGAGATGTTTGACAATGCAGATTCCGAATCAAAAAAACTCGACGTGTAAATGAAGAAAGCGGCGGGAGAAGTTTCAGAGGAAAGAGCCAATAATGATGGAATAATTAAGCGAACAGAAAGTAGAGAATATAATATGGAGAAGAAACGATAGAGAGAAAAGAGCGACGAAATAAGCGAATCGAAACGGAAAGAGAAGAGGAAATATGGAGAGAGAGAGAGAGAGAGAGAGAGAGAGAAGGAAGGAAGTGAAAAGGGAAAAGGGTGGGTATTTATAGGAGTTAGTTTGCGATTGATTTTGATATATTTGATAATGATGCCTCAAAGACAAACAGAGACGTGCTTCACAAGGCAAAACACTAACACCCCGTTTGGCCTTCTTTCACCTTTGGTTGTTGAATGGGGAAACACACACAGCCACCACCCCACCACAATTTTACCATTTGCCCCACTCTTCTTTTCTCTTTCCTTTTTTTTTATTTTTTATTTATTTAAGAGTCTTTTTTGATATGCCGGCCTACTACTAATAAAAATAATTTTTGATTGTCACGATCTAATTGAACTCACATTAAATAACGGTTAAAAAATAAAAAAAAACTGATAATTTATTTATTTTTCTATATTTCCAGAAAAATCCCTTTTACTTAACATCTTAATTATTTATCTACTTTTACCAGTTTTAATTCTTTGAAGAATTCAATGACGGTAGAATCTTCTCAGCAAGGTACAGATCTTATTAAAGATATATTGAGAAAATATAAAATTCACAAAATTTTATATAATTTTGACTTTCTAAAACAAAGTTCTACCCTTGATATTTTTTCGCTTTCCTACCATAAAATTATAATCCTTATTTTGTGATTTAAAGTCTTCAAGTTACATTGTAATTATATCAAAATTAGAAAGAATTAAATTTCTTAATTTGATAAAATTTTGGCGATTCAAAAATACATATTAGTTGAGCATTTTTTTTTAATTTATCAAAGAATTCTCTTATTTTCTTTTATTAAAATTTTTTGATAGAATGGAAAAGAATATATTATTAGTAAAAAAAAAAAAAAAAAGAAATAGAAAAATTGAGAGTTTAAGAGGAGGGAACACGTGGCACCGTTAGCTTAAATGAGGAATAGCGGACACCTGCGAATGCAAATGACATGGCCACGTGTCAGTGTGGACCCTGCCAGTAGGGACGAACGGATTTCGTGCTCCAGTTGCTTTCTTGCACAACTGGCAGTCGTCGGTGGCGTAAATATAAATCACCGGGAATTTCTAGTTTCTTTTTCTTTTTTTCCTTTTTGGAGCTAAAGCTAATAAAGTCAGAAAAGGAGAAAAACAAAAAAAGAAAAAGAAAGAAAAGTGCACGTGGAAAAAGGAAAAAGGTGAAGGGTGTCACGTGCGAGAAAGTTGTTAAATAATTAGTTGCCATTTATGGCTGTGAGTAGCACGTATCTCGTGTAAATCGGCCCTTTTTTTTTTTTTTTTTTTTTGTGAAAATGTAAACTTGGTCATGGAGAAATGAAAAAATAAGTAATAATATTAAATAATTAAAAAATATATTTTAGTAATAAATTAAATAAGTAAAAAGTATTTTTATATTCATTCTTTTTTTAAGGTTTAAACGGTATTTTTATATTCATTTTTTTTTTTTTTTTAAATTCTCACTTTATTCTTGAGTTTTAAATTATTCTCCCTTTAACTCCTTTTGTTACAATTTTTATTAAAATTAGACAAAAAAAAAAAGGTTAAGTGCTGTTATGTGGTTCTTATATGTTTATTTTTAATAGAAATTTAAACAAAAATACCACGCGATTACGTCCCGTTTGGTTTATTAGTTCAAATTTTGTTGATTTGAACTTTTTATTTGAACAAAAAAATTAGAATTGTGTGGTTTAAATTACAGTTCAAATTGGCGTTTAGATGAGCATCTAAAGTTTTAATATGAACATGGTATGAAATTTAAATGTGTATTTGGTAGGTGTGAAAAGTGAAGAGAGTGGACATTTTTTACTGTTCAAAAATGATTTAAATAGTTGAACTTAAGGGATGAGCTAAATTCTAAGTTGAACCGTTTAACTCATTTCAAATGGGGAATATAATTCGGATGTGTGCTTACTAAACACTAGTTTAAACTGTTCTCACCGTTTGAACTTAGTTGAACTGAGCTAAATTATTAAAACAAACGGTGGTGCATCACTCTCTCTTTTTTTATCAGTTTTTAACAGAAATTACAATAAAGTGAGTTAATTAGGAACAATTTAAAGTTTAAGGAGTAAAATGTGAGCTTTTAAAATTTAAAAGGTAAACTGAAAATGAACTTAAATTTCAAGAATATCAATCTTTTTTTAAGGTATAAACGGTCATTTTATTAAGCCAAGGAAGCATTTTGATATTCATTATTTGTGAAGAATGTTAGAATTCTATGATATAAGAGGGTAAAAAATAATTTGATAAGAATGGATATTAATAAAAATAAATTGTTCATATTTTTAAATTCTTTTTATTCTTATTTTGTGGTACGTAGAAGTGAAAATAGAAAATAAATGGCAAAAAGAAAAAGTGAATGAGGGAGGTGGTGGGGTCCACTTACAGTTGGTTTTTTTTTTTTTTTTTTTGGGTGATGGCGACGGATTCTTCTGTGGTATTCATGAAAGAGGTTTTGCTAGGTCAACATGACTAGGTACGAAGTAATTTGTGCACTCTTTTTCTCTTGGTTGCTTTTGAAGTTTTGATATTAACAAGGGGACCGTGCTTTCATTTTTCTGTTTCCTTTTTTAGAAATAGTAAAAAATAAGTAAATATAAAAAGTTAAAAAAATATATAAATTAATTTTTTATTATAAAAATTAATTGGTCATAATTTATTAAGTTATGATTTATAATCAGATAAATTATAGATAAATTTATTAAGTTATAATTCATAATCAGATAAGTTATAGACAAAAATTGTGAATTATAGACAATAACTTATTAAGTTATAGTTCATAACCAAACAAGTTATTGACAAAAACAGTAATTTAGCATATTTATTAACTTATGTAAACTATTGGTCTATTAATTTTAATTCATCTCAAGTTTTAGTCTATTTCTCTCTTCCCCCTTTCTTTTTCCCGTAAAAAAAAAAAAAAAAAAAAGGTTTGAATCTAAATTCCTTTTTTCTTGTGATGATCAATTATTTTCTTTTCCCCCTTTCGGTGAAAGCGAACATGTTATATTCATAAAAAGTAAACTAAATATAAGTAAGAAGAAATTATTGGAGAGATTGATTTCCAAAAGTTATATATTATCTCTAGCTAGCTAGGTTCAATAATGTACAACAATTAAATTCCTTTCTTACGTCAAAAAATAATAATAATGTACAACAATTAAATTCCTTTCTTACGTCAAAAAATAATAATAATGTACAACAATTAAATTCCTTTCTTACGTCAAAAAAAAATAATAATGTACAGCAACTTTCGCCTTCAATTACTATAGAATAGAATTTTCCTTTACAACTTTATGATTAGCTTGCCTTTCGTAATAAATGAGATTTTATTATGACTCATCTTCTTCCTCCTCTTTCCAATTAATCGGCTGTTATCATGCGAATATAATACTTTTAAGGTCATTTCTTTATATTAAAATGGTTTTTGGATTTTTTTTTTTAATATTTCATTATGCCACGAATATTGATTCCTTTGTTTTTATTGGTTTTGTTGAGGTATTTAATTGGCTGACTTTTATATTCTCTTAACTCTTCAATTGATCCCTTCCTTTGTCAATGTGTTTAATAACCGATAAAAGAACAAAAAGATTGTGAAAATACTAATGCTTTATGACTGGTGAATTAATTTTTGATCAAGTTAATTAGCCTTTCGAGGGTTTGAGAAGACAAGAGCCAAAATATAATATATATTTGTGTAACGGTCGCTATAATAGTTAGCTTTGGTATTAACTATACAACTATATGTAGTTAATGAAGGCTAGTTTCTAGATTAAGGTCTTATGTCAAATAAAAACCATGAGTTGCTTTCAAGCGCGCATATAATTTTTTAGTCATTGTATAATAATTATTGACAAAGACTTTTCGAAGTATATATAAAAGAAAACTATAACAACACAAGATTTCCTAATCTTCTATTGGTATTCCTTATTTAACAGAGTAACGGTCCTGACAAAAATTTGAATTGATAAATTTATCATGGGCATTGAGAAATGTTTGTACATGAGGTGCTGATTAATTCATAATGTTCCTCTATCTTTATGAACTAATTAACCAAAAACTGGTTCCTGATCTTACTTAGGCTAATTATAAGTACACATTATGCATGCCGTCTTTCAATTAGTCCCAAATTAAGCTGGTAGTAAATATATAAGACTAGCTAAGTAACTCCTACATAGGAATCATATTGAACAAAAAAAAAAAAAAAAAAAAAAAATGCATAATGGAGATCTAGCTAGAAAAGAAACTCATACAGAAGAGAGTACTTTAGTGATCTCTCTCTCTCTCTCTCTCTCTCTCTCTCTCTCTCTCTCTCTCTCTCTCTCTCTCTCTCTCTCTCTCTCTCTCTCTAATAATAGCAATAGTAATAATAGTAACAATAATACAAGACTCCTGTATAATCTAGCTAGCCAAATTAGGATGTGTACGAGCATAGATTGTCAACATCTAAGAAAGCAATAGACCTAACTTTCATGAAAAAACAGTAGTGGGAAAAGAACTAGTTAACCAAATAATTAGCCTCCTTCTTTTGCCTAATCTCCAATGTTTAAATCCCTTCGCTGTCTTTGCCACTAAAATAATAGCCACTATCAATTCTAGGGTTGAAAATTTCATGTTGGCTTCCCCGGCCCACTCTAGAGCTAGCCAAGTCTTGGTCCCTTGAACACAAACTTTCTTCCATCAATCAAAAAATATTTATACTTTGGTTTACATATCAATGAAAACGTGGAGATTATTTTATGTTTAGTGTGCGTTTACACACACACACATGTATATACATATATGTATATGTATATATAAATACATAAATACACACTCATACATACATACATACATACCTATATATATATATATATATATATATATATATATATATATATATATACCTGCATGTATATAGTAAACAAACTTGGGATTCGACGTGAAACATGCTTTTATTTATTAATTAATTTCTTTGGGACTAAGTTTTTAGCAACCGCAAGTCAAGGGTGATCAAACCTTAAAAGTCATCCAATTATAACCTACCATTTCATCTGTTTCACAACAGAGATTGGGAATCAACTTCTTAGAAATCAAGCAGTTGAACCGTCAAAGCAACTGAATTATTATTATTATTATTATTATTATTATTATTATTATTATTATTATTATTATTATTATTATTATTATTACTGTTGTTATTAACTTGACTTTCAAGCGTAGAAAATATACTGCCGCTTCCACACAAAAATGTTGCACATAATTAGTTAAAGTTTTGCAAACTGCACTTGTGAATATTAAATTAAGTATAATACTGAAACATCTTTAGGGTTTTTTTTTTTAAAGTAAAAATACGATACTGATCTCAAACATGATGGTGGAGAGCTCCTAAGAATATAATTATCTGAGTAGCTGCAAGGTTGATCTAGTGTGTATTGATACCCGCCTCTAATAATGTGGTCTGATGTTCAAATGATCGTTTCATCCTCAAATTCAAAAAAAATGAAAAAACGAAAAAAGAGTTTGGAACCAAATTGTCTTTCAAATTAGTACTTTCTCAATCCTTTGCGTTGTCATTTCAAGCTAGGAAACATATGATGGCACGAATGTACGTAAGTCACAAGTAATTTTTATCTTCCATGTTTTTTTTTTTTTTTTGGTAAGAGAAATTTTCAATATTCTTGAGAAGCAAAGGGCACTAGCCAGCTACCAAACATGACACGGTACAACATGACAAATATTAATTGTCTTGATCATTAGATGTTGTGTTGTGAGTTGTGACGCAACATTGAGACCAGAACATCGTCGGAAAAATCAAAGGAATTATTTCTTTCTGTACATTTTCCCGTAATTTCATATTGCAATTTAAAATTTCAAGGAAAAATATTATTACATGTACGTATATGAAGTCTCTGGGTAATTATTCATTCTATATATAATATAGTTATTCTAGATCAATATACCTTCAAATGGAAATTACAAACCCCTTTTTGACTTAAGGAGCTTAACTAAAAGACGTACATACATACATACAAGCACATACATAACATACATACATATATACATATACATATATATATATATACGTTTTATATATGTGTGTGTGTGTGTGTGTATATATATATATATATATATATATATATCGCTGTCCCAGTATTTGTGAAAGTCAGGAATGAGCAATATGCAGTCTTTTTCAAATCATGCTGTGGTGCTAATAAAACATTGTAGGGTTGAGGCGTATCTATTGCTTATGTGCTTGGCAAGATTTTTTCTTTAAAAAAATCAACAAAAAGTGAGATCAAGAGTACTATTTGCCTTTAATTAGGTACGCAGTCTGTGCAACCATTAATAATAATGCCTCCAATGAGTTTAGTATCGTTATAATTAAACCGAGTTCCATTTTCTTATTTCAAATTGCAAAGTTTTAGCTCTTTTGAAGATCTGCACCAAAGAAGAAAGAATATATATATATATATATATATATATATAAATCAAGGTTCGGTGAACCATAGTCTGGTGGCGTGAATGTGATTCACATTGCAGAACAAAAACGCTTTTTTTATGAATACGTTACGCCTTTGCCATTTTATTAATGTTGTAAAGAAAAAGTGAGTCATGGTAGGCAAAACTTGGAGAATTTCATAACCAAGCTAGCTAGATATTCCCACAAATTAAACATGCATTAATTCAGGCTAAAATTATTCCAACCAAAACACTAACCACTCTAGCTACCAATACAGAAAATAAATAAAAAAAAATGCTATGTATATACGACAATTTTGTTGTACGATAAAAATCCTACTGGTATGTCACAGTTTTAAATGGTTAAATATTTGTCAAATTCTGTTAAATTAAGTATATTCTTTAATTTGGCTTGATTCTAATTTGATCCTATGTATTCTTTATTTTTCAAAAATTTTGCAATGATCAATTTCTAATTTTATCTGACGTGACTTCACTAGGCCATCGTACACATTGGTATATGTCATATATCATACAGAAATGGAAGGGAAAATCTTGGAGTTGAAGGGTTTGAAGGTGTCCCCAGTAGGAGCAGTGGAATTATTGGCACTCATATGGCTCGCTTTAGCAATGCTCTATAAGGAAAATTAGGGGACAACTTCTTTCTTCGCATTGTGCTTTCACGACCAAATACATACTATTGTGTCATTTGGATCTTATGATTGATTGAAAACGTTTAAACGACATTACCGGTGCCTAAAAACACTACTTATAAATGATAAGAAAGTTCACGAAGAGCATAGTCCAAAAACACTACTTCTAATGATAAGAAAGCTCACGAAGAGCATAGTACTCGAGGGGTTCTAAGGTGCATATACCATGTGGCTCCCACACGTGTGTGGGGCCTGCATTTTGTCTCTTCCAGAGTTTGGGAGCTAACTCCTTAACTTTAGCGTAAAGTGAGTCTCAAAATGTACAAATGGTACAAGACGTTGATTCGAGTTTTTAATTTTTGATGTTATGTACTTTTCTTTGTAGTAAAAAGGTTATTTTTTCTTTCTCGGAGGATCAAATAAATGATCTAATGAAGAAATTTTCTTTCTCGGAGGATATATGATCTAATGAGAGAAAAATTACAATCACAAGCACATACATAAACTAAATAAATACATACATATATTATATATCTATACATATGTGTATATTTAAGGGTTAATTAATGCTGTGGTAGTTGTAACACTAAGAAATTGATTTTAGTGTTCTTGATAATTAGTCACTGTATAGTGAATACTTGAACATGCTTCAATTCTATCTAATTATTTCATCCTCGAGCAAGAGATTATAAAATTCTAAGAGGGATAAAAAAGTAAGGCCTCGTTCATTTTTCGATTTGAGTTTTCAGTTTTAAATTTTTACAGTAAAAAACTCTCAGAAAATGTCACATCTAATTTTTTTTGTTGTAATAAAAAATTCTTAAAAAATGTCACTATCTCAACTCAAATTTAAAATTCGAATTTACAAAGTAAACGAGACTTAAGTGAAAGCGGTGTAGTACACTTATTACGCATGATAAAACAAAAAGTGTCAGTTTTATTTTTTGTTCATTTTTTGATGGATCATTATACTAATTCATTTCAAAGTTAACCCAAAAAAAAAAAAAAAAAAGCTAATTAACCGAAACAAATAATAGCAACAAAAACAAAAACAAAAACAACGAAATTTTTTTTCCCACTCAAGTGGCCCCCGCCACTGAACGCCTACAAAGTAAAGCAGCCAAGCCATGCATGCAAACATCCGATTTTCATTTTATATACACTGTACTGCTTTTGGCTTTATGTTGCCAGTTGATTGAAAGTTGATTTTTTTTTTTTTTTTTTTTTTTTTTTTTTTTTTGTGTCAATACATTGTGCATAATTAATATGAAAGCCTTTTAAGCTGTAGTCAATTTTTTACGCGCAAAGTTGTAACTATTTTTCAAGCACAAAATCACATTTCAAAACCAGCCTTATTCTTGTAAATATTTAATTAAAATCCTACATTTCTTTTTGAGATATATTTGTCCACTATATCTTAACAAATTTACCTTTTTAATTTCCTTGGTTTCAATTACTATCCTTCATTTTTCTCTTAAGAAAAGCTACTAATTCTTTTTTAAAATTGTTATATTTGTTATAAATCTAAGATTTTATATGGATGTCTATTAATCAGATTCTACAATATTTTTAAGGGATTAAAGTCACAATTTATGTGATTGTAATCTATAGTTGATTGAGATTATGATTGATTAAAAACTGTAATTGATTGACCATTAATTTTAGCAATCACAATTATGTATATTTTTTTATTATTGTTTTGTAGAATAGCCTATAAATAGAGCCTTATAGAAACATTATAATGATCTTAGTGAATCAAAATATTCATTTCTTTCTTCTCCCGATTCTCTTTATTCTATTGTTTTTGTTCTTTCACTCTGTTGTTTTCTTTTATTTTATAATAATATTGAATATACATGAATTCTTACTTTGAATTTTATCCAATATATATTTTTTTTTGCTCTGAATTTTCCAATGTTAATGTAGTCTACTTTGTTTAGGTTGACACGCAAAGAATATACTTTCCTTTACTACACGAAAACATATATATATATATATATATATATAAATTAATACCTACAGGCTGTCCCACAAAACAAAACGAGGAAATTTAAATTTATGAGAGCGTGGAGACTATGTGATTGAATAATAAGCAGTATCTGCAGTTTATTACATTATTATTGAAAGTTACAAATGTTGTAACCTGTATAATAAACTGCTTAAATATCATTAGTCACTACAATAATATAACTGTTTGCTAATAAAAATAATATTTAACCCCACCAAATTTTGTAGAGAAAATACTAAAAAAGAAAAATATCAAGTAAAATTGTAAATAATAAAAAAAAAAAAAAAAAACACATTGAAAGTGAACCTTTAGAACGGAAGCAATGAAACTAGTACAATAATTTGGAAATGACGTAAAACTACCATTTCATTAAAAAAAAAAAAAAAAAATTGACAGAGAACTACCAATAAGAGATATTTACGCGCTGTACGACTAGCCAAGTATACAACAATGATTAAAAAATATATTAAAAAGTTAAAAAAAATAAGAATAAAAAATATGGCTTATTTTATTCATTTGATTTTTAACAAATCCAATGAGTAAAAAACAATATATTTAGCCACCTTAAAATATATATATTTAGCAGAAAAGAAAAGTAGAGAGAAATATTGGGGCAGACTTAAAGAAAATTAAATAAAAAGAGAAATTGAAGATGCGAAAGTTTAACTACCAACGATTGTACGGTCAAGTGGCCACCTAGGATACACGAAGCAAACCCTCGTCCTCACTGTAAATGACAAGCCCAATGTGGGCCCCCCATCCCCCACCAAGTACATTTGGGCTTTTCTTTTCTTTTTTATTTTTCAAAAATTGAAAAAAAAAAAAGAAAAAAAAAATTGCTTGGAGCCTTCTGCCTTGCCCAATCATTGACGTAATACGATGACGTGTCTACTTGTGCTTAGGCGATCAAGAAAGCGGACCAACCAGTGGTGACCAAGACCGCCAAATACGGAATCTGTTTTGAGGTGGGTCCCTCTCGAGTAACAAGAAAATTATAAGAAAAGTTTTGGAGTGCTGACTCAGCGCTGTCGTGGTGCCCATTAGATGCCATTTGAGTCAGAGCTGAGAAGGACAGGGCCACTCACTCCCTCACGGAAGGAAAAAACGAGTTAGGGACTTGGAGGGAGCTTCATGGAAAACACAGGAATATTTTTCTTCTTTCTAAAAGAAAAAGAAAATAACTCTGTGAAATTACAAATTCAATAAATATTTTTCACTTACTTTAGTTTTGCACTTAATTGGCAGGGTTACTTATTTTAGTATCAACAAAAATAGTACTAAATCCTACGAAATTGAATTTTCATTATACTCATAAATGATAGGTCCTGTCCTGGTGTGTGATATATGCAAATTGGGTTAAACAGAGTATACTCTAATATCATAATTGCAGGTTGCAAAATAAATTGTTTAATAATGATGTGAAATGAGTTGTTACTTGTCACATAACTATGTAATATTAGGTGAGAGTATTTAAATAACTATAATTGGCATCAGTACTGCTATACCTTCTCATGATAACATATCGTATTTAACATGTTTTACGCTATTAATGTATATATAATATGCGTGTCTGGCTTACTGAATGATTTCTAAATCAAACTTCATGATATGGGATATGACCTTATTCTGTTTTGGTATCTTTGATATATTTCTGTGGACTAAGAATCTTCTATTCCAAACGCAAATATATATATATATATATATATATATATATATATAGACACATGAGCTGCATACATGTATATAGGACGTGGAAATTGTTATATGAGTGTGGAATCCATGGTGTACACAGCGAAGCAATTGACTTCAAGTTCAAGCTAGATGCATGCAGGTTCAGTTGAATTTTTGACTGTTGAAATCACTGATGGCTTTTCTTAAGTCTAGAGTAAAAGACAAAAGGCATCTCCTTGAAAATATTTCTTTAGTCCCTTTTCGTGGGTCCCAGCTAATTCACATCACACAAAAGTCAAATAAGAAGTATGGTGAAAAGAGTGCATTTACACATATATATACACACATAGTAGTGCAACTGGCTTAGCTAGTTGATGATTTGATGTGAAATCTTGGTGCTTCAGTTTTACAGCTTGGTTTTCCCATCAATGTGAATTGTGAAACCGCTTGTTTGTTGTTAACAATTAACATCAACGATTATTTCGATATTATATATTGCATGCCTTCAAAGAATTGGAGCAACTAAATTAACGGCTACATTAATTTATGAAAGGAAATTTCAATGATTAACAGTTCACACTCTATCATGCCCGATCTAGTTAATTGAGACAAAAATTCCAATTATCAAGATTCAAAACTGTACTAATTAAATAGTAACTTAATGATTTTTTTTTTTTTGTCCATTTGTCGGTAAATATTTGTATATATTTCGTGTTGAAATTCTTTCTCCTATTCCCCTTAGCTAGGTTTCAAACATACGTATATGAATTCAGACGGAAATTTTGATCATTTCTCAAGATCCTGAACTGTAATATTTAAATAGTAAATTATGATATCTTATTGGTTTAACATAATTTCCGTATGCATTTTTATATTTTGTTAAAATTTTTCATTTTATCTCATGATATTATTGCTATTGGTTAGTTTTCCAAGTTATTTATGTAGATACACATATGTAAATGTATCATGATATATAACACACACACACACACACACACACACACACACATATATATATATATATATATATATATATATATATACACTCACGCATGTAACAAGCGAGTTTATTGTCTAGTATCAACGACCGACATTAAAAGAGGTTGGACCACTCTAGGCCAGGTGAACAATAACAACGTTTTAGGTTCATGACTACCATTAGTGATCTCTGATATATACGTACATATATATATATATATATATATATATATATATTACCCTGTCTCTATTAGCTAGGCGTGCTCAACTGGTCAGGTCATATGATGGCCAACGGATAGTTAGTATTTAGTATTGGACAATTGACAGCTATATTGTTTCTAGCTCTATGATAAATGGACAAACTTGTATCAATTATTTCAAACCACCATGTCGGCCACTTTCATATTAATACACGTGGTTTATGTCACGTCAATATTGTACAATCATGTTATAAATGAGCTCTTGTATGCATAAGTACTTCTTAAACATATGCATAATGTTTATGATTAACGTAACAATGTAAAGTACTAGTACTGCTAAAATTTTGTTCAAACTCTCAATTATGATTAAGCACAAATGATTCTCACCTTTCTTGTTCTTTGGAGGGACGTTTGGAGTTTCGTTGTTGTTTCATCATGAGGACAGCCAGATTCGTTATATATATTTCCTAGACCTAATTATATGTTATTATATATTTTATATATGTATGTGTGTGTATGTATATCTTTGTTGGACTCCGCTTCGTGGCGCCGCACTCACTATTTGATATCTAGTATTAGAATTAATATTTATGATATAATTATTATAAATAATTATGAATACACACACACATATATACCTAAGAGCACATATAAGCCACAGTACGTGAGACAAGAACTGATCATGAAAAATTTTGATTGATGGGATAACATATTTAATGGAAAATAATGCAGAAGAACTTTGTTAGTATCTAAATACTTGTTTCAGTACTATTGAATCGTGATCGATAGTGAGTCAGATAAAAGAGGAAGCCAAGGATACAAAGATAAGAAAACTGGCCAATCTAATTGAAGGATAACATTTTAAAAGATAATTAATGAAAAGACAGCTTCTTATATATATACATCTCGACATTATTAATGGCTTTTGTTTATATTCTCAAAATTAATCGTTCCTCTCTGACACGTACGCCAAATATATCTTCATATTAATATAAGCAACAGGGATATATGAGATTCATGCATTTAATATTGGGACTATATAGAAGCTGTGAAATTCACTTTGACAATATATATAAATATATATGTCTATATGTATGTATGTATATAGAGTATAGACACAGACACATTTATATATGTGTGTGTGCGTGCGTGCATGCGATCTAATACAGAACTGATCAGACAAGTGCGACAAATTATATGCCGAGTAGTTGTGACGTGCATGCACATATATCGTTCATTGACTTCCCACTTGTATAGAAAAGCAAAAGGCCTCATCAAAACCATTAGATAATATAACCTTCTTCCCTGTCCCCAACTTGTATTTTTTTTTTTGTTTTTCAAAACCAAAACTGCAATTAACCAGGAATCTGCCTTGTGAAAGGAATAGGGCTTTTACTTTTTAGCAGTAGCATACTGTATATGGCCTGTTCCTGAAGTTTCTAATATTTTGCTACTTATGTCTCTTAATTTTTTTTTTTTTTCTTAACAGATAGTTTCGTTTGAGTAGCAAATTACTGTAATATTTGTTAACCGAAATTTATTTTTGAATAGAATATTAATAATGATATTTTTTCACACTCAATTAATGCCCCTTAAACTTTTCATGATGTTATTCTTTCGTTTTTGAAAATTTGTTTTATAGCATTTTAATATTGTCTCACTAAAATAACACTACTGACACTAGTGTAATGCTACTGTTTTGAAAATTAAAAAATTAAAATGAAAATGAATTAAAAAAAATTCAGGGACAAAAATGTGTCAAAAGCCATGAAAGGTTCAAGCAATGTAATAAGCACAAAGGTGGTAGCTAGCTTAGTGGCGTGAAGCTTCCTACGAGGTCTCAAGTTTAAGTCTTTGAATAAGCACTTTAAAGTATATATTTTTGAGTTACCGATATGATATTAAATTTAGCTCCTTAAAAGATTAAGGTAATGTGTACATACGTACTTCGTCTCCCAATACAAATAGTTAATACAAATAGTTATGACTTAATATGAATATTATTTAGTGAGTGAGGTTCCCAATGGTTACGTTCTAATTCAAAACAAAAACAGCTATAGCATATGTGTGCATATATATATATATATATATATATATATATCATAAGCTATACTAATAAGTTAGCTCTCTGAAAACAAAATATACCTAATTTTATTTGTCACTATAACCTAATTATCGGTAAGGACATAAGTGATGGTTCTTGAGAGCCATACAGAAGATTTGAAATTAAAGTTCAGTTTGACCTGCAGATCATCAATACAGAAACTGATCTACATATCCTCCTGAGTTCCCACTTGTGTATTTATGTATGTTTGAACTAAAAACCTCATCAAATTACCTCAAAACTGAACATATATATATTTTTCTACTGTCCATACACGTTCCCCAACTTGTATTTTCCTTTTTGTTATTCAATTTTTTTCTTAAAAAAAAAAACCTCTGAAACCTGCAGGGAACGCCAGCAGCGTATATAAAAGAGATATACACGACAAAGAGACACTATAAAGCTACTAGCTACTTGATTATAATGAATTATTTGTGTTTTGATCCTTCGATCCTTTCTTCTAAGGGATCACTACATACAAGGTTACGTGCTATTATATATATATATCTATATATATCATATATATGTTCGATTTCCTCTATCTCTGGATCTCTTTTATGACCCACTTGCTACTGTTGTTCTCTTTAATTTACTCATGATCAGTCGACAGCTGAAATGGATATAATTAAGAGAATCAAAACATAACGGTATTGTTCTTATAATCATAATATGGATAAAGACTGCACATTTCTTCGGCCAGAATTGTGCGCTGACAAAATAATGGTTTTGGTTTTATGCATATATACTGACCGATCACATGATCAACTAGAGATATATTATATTTGTATCATCATGATCAGAATGCTCATAAAATTATGTATGTATAGTTATATATATTGACACACTTAGGCCCTGTTTATTTTTCCGATTCGAGTTTAAAATTTGAGTTTTGTTACAGTAAAAAATTCTCAGAAACAGTCATATTTAAACTCGAATTAAAAATTCAAATCAGTGAATTAAACAGGCCCGTAGTTTATATAGGCCATGCACCTTTAATTTTAGTCCAGGTGATGTTTGCAGAAATCATTAATTAAAACAGCGTAATTATTAATCAGAATGGTCATAATTATGAATTAATTAAAACAGTCTTATTGGAGATAAGACTGTCGCATTTTATCCTGCATGGTCCAATTTGAGATAAATAATTGAGCCAATTCGCACAATGTATTAAAGTAAGAAGATGCTAATATATATATATATATATATGTATCTATATATCCTGTGTGCGGATATGAAGCGTAAATATTTCCCTAGCTAGACTTGCACTTGAGTTTTCTTATTTCATCTTAATTCATCTACTTGCTTATAAAATAAGTATTTGCTTCTGATCATTAACAGCTAGCTTTGTTGCATTTCAATCCCAATTTGGAAAATAAAAAGGTTACCATTTTTGTGAACCTGACCCGATGGAGGTCTTAGGATTTGTGTCAGTGCACTGGAATCTGGATCAACTAAGAAATGTATAACATACACTATAATATAATACAACATATGTATATTGATTATACAGACTGTTTATATTTGTATATTACATATAATTGTAGCTCATTTGACTCTTTGCTCTCCTTGTTTTTATCTAACTACTTGTATATCTCTTCATTGACACGTCAATTCTATATCGATAAATACCACTTCAGTTAAAAGATTTTAATTTGATGTGACTTGGAGAACGCAGTGTAGACCAAATATGTTATCGTTAATTAGAGCCACCGGATCTCATTTGTGATGTTAAATGTATTGTTTTTCATTGATCCAATAACTTAAATGTGCTAGATCGTGTAACCTCTTCTTTCAACCTAATTAAATTCTTGATGATATCATGAATCAGTTCCATATATTCATAGCCCTGATCAATTACAACTATATATGACTTTATGTTTTAGTCTTAAAGCCTATTCTGGCATACAATCTTAATCTGACACTCATCTAATAAATTTGGTAAACTTGATGTACACACGCGTTTATAAATGCATGTATCACTTGATCATTGACATTTTCATTCATGGACTGGTAAAAGTTACATCTAACGATGTGAGGAAACAGTAGAAACTAAAAAAAATAAAAAGAATGAAATTCCAATCAATTTAAAAGTACCAAAAATGTTAAACTTTATAACATGCTCTTCAAGAAGTTAGTTTATTTTGAAACTTAAGCCAATCGTAGCATTTTCTAATCAATTATTTTAAAAAAAACAAAACACAAAACAAGAGATGATTACACTACGTGACAAAATTTCATACCTTAAATTGATATGTAGTAAAACTTTTAAAATATCATAAAATAGAAAAATTAAATAGTAATTATCACAATAATGTCATATTTTATACTGTATGAATTTTTATGGGAGAAAGAGGAAAATAGGTCAAAATTTGAAATGAATTAAAATTAATAGGCTAATAGTTTACATAAGTTAATAAATAGGCTAAATTATTATTTTTGGTTCATATAAGAATAAGTTATGAACCATATTTTGACAAGTTATTGGTTCATAATTGTCCATAACTTGACAATTATGAATCATAACTTGACAAGTTTTGTCCATAACTTAGACTGGTTATGAACCAAAATGACAAATTATGACCTATTAATTTCTATAACTAAAAAATTATTAACCTTAAACTTTTAATTTATCTCATTTTTTATTATTTTCCCAATTTTTATTCATTATTTATCCCATTTAGGCCGTCAAGGGAAGGCCCATTAACAGCCCATTAGCAAATTCAAAAAGAAAACCGTTACCTATATATAACGGTCACCCCCTCCAAAACCTGTCACTCTCTCTCCATCGAACAACCAAGAAGAAAAGAAAGAAAGAAAAGAAGAAGAAAGGAGAAGAAGAAGAAGAAGAAGAAGAAGAAGAAGAAGAAGAAGAAAGGAGAAGAAGAAGAAGAAGAAGAAGAAGAAGAAGAAGAAGAAGAAGAAGAAAGAAGAAGAAGAGAAATTAACCCAAAGAAAACCCCCCAAGATAATGATGAAATCCTTAATCTCTTGCCGGAAGAAAACCGGCAGTAACAACCACCGCCGGCGTCCGTTCAAGGAGTACCACGAGGAGTGGTTCGATCTCCTCAAGAACCGTCTCCTCCCCAGCCTCCGCCGCGCCATGCACGAGTCCTCGGTCGCCCAGCTCTCCACCCACGTCGACATCCTCCGCCACCACCTCACCTCCTACTACGACGCCCTCGATCTCTCCGCCGCCTCCGACGACGTCGCCCACCTCCTCCACCCCTCCGCCTGGCGCACCCCTTTTGAGACCCCCTTCCTCTGGCTCGGCGACCTCCACCCCTACCTCTTCACCAACCTCCTCCGCTCCTTCCTCAGCGACGACGACGAGAACGACGAGGACGACGACGTTTTCCAATCCGCCAACCTCCGAAACCGCTTCCTCTTGAACAACAACAAACAACAATGATGTGAACGAGCTGTTTATCCGGCCGTGGCACATTGTCATGGCGTGGAGGAATCCGCCGGCGAGTCTGATGGCGCGGATCGAACAGATAGAGTGTGGGGTCCGGCTGATGGTACCGGCGCTGGCGGAGCGGGCGAGGAAGGCGCAGGAGAGGTTTGTGCAGACGGTTGCAGGAGATTATTGGGGTGGAAGGAGGAGGAGGGACAAGGAGGAAGAGGAGGAGGCGGGGAAGGCGGTGGTGGGGAAGGCGGTGATGGTGGAGATGGATGAGATGGTGGGGGTGTTGGTGGACGCCAACAGGCTGAGGAGAAGTGTTTTGGCTGAGATAATTGGGGCCACGAGTGTGTACCAGGCTGCTCTGTTTCTTGAAGGGCTTGCCCAATTTCTTGTTGGGTTTAGAGATCCTGATTTGGTCGCTGAGTTTCAAGCTTGCAAGACCCCTCTTAATTAGTCAATCAATTTGTGTAATCTTTGATGAGGAGTACTAAAAATTGTTTTGGGATTATGTTTCTTGTTCTTGTACTAATTGAACATGATCCATTGTTATTGGAGTTTTGAATGATGGAGTGTTAATTTCAGATCAGTTGATCTTCTTGTACTTGTTGCTTGTCAGCATGTTGTAGAGGAAAATAATTTTTTCTTTGGGACGCTTTCTCAATAAACTGAGGCACTTTAATTGTTTTCTTGAATGTTTCAGTTTTGATGGTCTTGTAAATTTGGTTAATGGAACTTTTGTATTCAGTGCTCTTGTTAAGGATGCTTTCAGAGTATTTGTACAAGGCAGAAAGTGGCCTTTTTGGCTCTTTCACAAGTTCCATGCTACATTTACATGGCGCTCTACTACCATTCTTTTTTTTTTTTTTTTTTTTTTTTTTTTTTTTTGAGAATTACCATTCTTCTTCTTTCATAGAAATTTATGTTGATGATTGGTTACATTTGAAATTTTATGGTTTTTCTCTCCTTGTTAATTATAACAAAAATAGCGTTGTTTTTTCCTTGCTTGGAGGAGTTTTGGTCATTTTGTGCAAATCATCAATAATTTGAGGACATTTTCTTTTCTATTTTTAACCCGCTATGTATACCGTGTGTAACAGTGTAATTCACTCCACCGATTACAACCCAAAATTTTATGGGCCATTTTCAGTATTCATGGGCTCTAATTCAAAAACTTAGCCCACACAGCACTTGAATCCGTACAGAACCACACAAACTTTTCTCTCTTTTTTTCCCTTTTTTGTTTTTTTTTCAGGAAACGCCGGCGCATTAAGTGGAAATGATTTTTTTACAGTACCGACATTTCCCGGGTCAAACTCCATCCAACTTCCCATGCCATGCAGTTAATAAATCCTTTTTTTTTTTTGTTATTTTATCTTTATAAGTATGTAGTTAATAAAACACATTTTGTCTTTAGAAAAACAGAGAGAAACAGAGGAGATTAGTAGTAAGAGAACAAAAATTTACTTCCATACCAAAAACCAAAAAAATAAAAAAATAAAAACAAAACAAAAAACAAAAAACAAAGAACAATTAATTAAAGATAGTTTCGTCAACACTATGTATGACTGTGTAATGGTGTAAAGAGGGAGACAAAAAAAAGTCCGAGCATTTTCTCTACTTTTCCTTGTAATTCTCCGCAACACCCAATCTCTCTCTCTCTCTCTCTTCCATGGCCTGCAAAAATTATTCCTTCTTCTCCTCCTCCTCTTTATTCTTCTTCGTAATCCTATCCCAATCCGTCTTGTCTCAGAAAATCTCCGACAATGACTGCAGCAACCGTCGGATCCACATCCGCCGTCTCCCGCCTCGTTTCAACCTCGATCTCCTCGCGAACTGTTCGGAGTACCCGATCTCCGGCGACTTTTGCCCTTTCCTCGCCAACCACGGCCTCGGCCAGAAGACCCACAACCGCTCCCACAGCTGGTACCGAACTGACCCCATGATGCTGGAACTCCTCTTCCATCGCCGTATGCTCGAATACCCATGCCTCACCTCCGATCCCTCCTCCGCCGATGCCATCTACCTCCCTTACTATGCCGGCATCGACGCCCTTCGGTATCTCTACGGCCCCGCCGTCAACTCCAGCGCCGATCACGGCCTCGACCTCTTCGATTTCTTGCAGACGGATGGCCCCGGCGCGTGGGACCGACGCGGTGGTCATGACCACTTTCTGGTAATGGCTCGCCCGGCATGGGACTTCTCCCAGTCTCCGGCGGCGGATCCGCCGGTGTGGGGGACGTCGTTCCTGGAGATCCCCGAGTTCTTCAACGTCACGGCACTCACGCTCGAGTCCCGCGCGTGGCCGTGGCAGGAGCAGGCCGTTCCTTATCCGACGTCGTTTCATCCGCCGAACCTCGCGCTCTTCGACGCGTGGAGAAACCGTGTCCGCCGTACGCGCCGCTCCACGCTCATGCTGTTCGTCGGCGGAGGCGGAACCGTCTCGTCCTCCTCCGCCGGTACGCCAAACATCCGCCGCAGCATTCGCGCCGAGTGCGACAACCTAACCGCCTCTGCAACCGCTGCCTCGGGATCTGGCGGCGGTTACGGTTACGGACCGTACGGAACGAGTTACTCGGAGCTATGCAGAGTTGTGGACTGCTCGAACGGAGTTTGCGAGCACGATCCGATCCGATTCATGAGGGCGATGCTGGAGTCGAGCTTCTGCCTGCAGCCGCCGGGTGACACCCCGACGCGGCGGTCGACGTTCGACGGGATTCTCGCCGGCTGCATTCCGGTGTTCTTCGAGGATCAATCGGCGAGGTCGCAGTACGGATGGCACCTGCCGGAGGCGGAGTTCGACGAGTTCTCGGTAACGATTCCCAAGGAGGAGGTGGTGTTGAAGGGACTGAGGATCGTGGAGGTGTTGCAGGGGATTCCGAGGGCTAGAGTGAGAAAGATGAGAGAGAAAGTGGTGGAGATGATGGGGAGAGTGATGTACAGAAGGCATGGAAGTTCCATGGGTTTGGGAGAGAAGAAGGACGCTTTTGATATCGCCATTGAAGGTGTTTTGAAAAGAATTACTGACAGACTCCGACAACCTTCTCTTTTTCGGCGCTGACCTTTCGTCTTCTTTTGATTCATAATAAATATTTTGCATTATTGTTGTAAATTATTATTTATTAATTTTTACTTGTTAATTTATGTGAGGTGAGGAGTTATTAATTCACTGCAAGCAAAGATGCAGTGTGAGAGTTACTTGTAATTCACAATAATTCCATTTTTGTTAAAGTTTATGATTGATGTCTTTATTAGACAAATCAAAGAAAAATGACAACTGGTAGTCTTTATTTATATGTTGACGTACTCTGATCTTTCATCTTATGATAAGAATAGGAATGACTATGGAATGACTGGGCGCGACCACTTCGTCATTTTTGCTAAATTCACTTTATTGAGTAGTCAATCGTAACAAATTGAGCTTTTATAGTATATATATAAGGCATGTTTCGGAGTTGAGGGAGAGGGAAAAATAAATTAATTTTATTAAGGTTGCCAAAAACTAAGGTAAAGAAACAAAAGTGACAAAAGCGAAACAATCAAATGCGAGGTGATGCTGCTGAACATATTCGTTACATATGGGAACATGGAAACAACAACTTCAAAACTGGACTGCTTTGTTTTTGGGAAATTCTCTTTTGGACTTCTTCCGTTTTTTCGAGAGTGGGCAAGGAGGGGTTGATTTTTTTTTTTGCTTTAATTTCATTATCCCCATCTGAGAATAGCAGAACCCCAAGTGAGACCAGCCCCAAAGCCTGCAGCTGCAATGGTATGGCCTGCTTTCACTTTCCCACCTCTAACGGCTTCATCCAATGCCAGCGGAATTGAAGCGGCGCTTGTGTTGCCGTAGTTTGCCAAGTTCGATATGACTCGCTCTTGTGGGATTTCCAATCGAGTAGCAACTGCATCTATGATCCTCTGGTTTGCCTGCACCGCCGCAATAATGATCAAATGAAGTTACATTTGCCTTTACAACAGCAAGTCTTTGTCTCGGAAAATAATCATTCATTTAGATCTTCTTTCCATACCTGATGGAGCAGTAACCAATCGATGCTGGAACTAGGGATGCCAGCCCGTTCAAGAGCAGACTCGATTGATTGCGGCACGCACCGCACTGCAAAGCGGAAGACCTCTTTTCCATTCATCTGAATGCATGAATAGTTAGAGCGTCGCGGAGGGAAGTCCAACACTGAACCGTTAGTACCCAATGCATGATCCATTTCGTTCTCTTTGATACTTGCGTTCAGATGCCTACGGTTTACGAAAAGAGTTGTAGTCATAAAATGCTCAATTGCTCATCAAAGATAATTAAGAACCCTTTTCCCAAGAAAAAACCAGGAGAAGGATAATTGAATCAAAACCTTTGGCCACCACCGTCACTATGCAAGTCAAAACCAAATAAACCATCTTCTTCGCTGTTACAGGCCTGTATGGTAATTCTTTTAGTATGAATATGAGAACACAATATTTTTATGATTAATGGATATTTAGTAAAGCAACGTGAGACAACCATCATCTTATCCTACTCTTGAAACAGAAATCCTACTATCTTCAAGGAACGACAACAGACTTCGCAGACTAAGCATTACTTTATACTATGACTGCTAGAAGTTCTAATGAGTAGCTCGACAAAGTGGAAATTATATACCAAACCAGAAAATAACCGACCACTATTGGTTATGAAGGAAAAAACAAATCCAACAAAAAGAGTGAAAAACAATCTTTGAAGGAGACTGAGTTTTGAAAGCCATAACGTTTTTGAGCAATTTCTTAATTTGCCTAGAGTAATAGAACCTATGTTACACAACATAAGCTCAAATTGAACGTCACAAATAGGAGACTTTTCTTGATCTAGATTAGTGCTAATCAACAAGAAGATATCTATTTACCTTTTGATACATGAAGGCTATATCAATATGATTTCCATTTAGTATATGTCAAAAATAAAAACATAAAATTTAAAAAATAAAATTAAAAAAAATGAGATGTCCATCAACCCACTTGCTAACATCATATGTATTCTATCAATTTAGGATAGTATAGTGATACTGATGAGATGTCTTTGTGCATTGACAATCCGAAAAGGGAGATAATGACCTGTACTAATACAGCACCAGCAGCATCCCCAAAGAGTATACAGGTTCCTCTGTCAGTCCAATCGACATATCGAGAAAGAGCATCGGCCCCAATCACCAGAACGTTTTTAAAATCACCACCTATATGCATAGGTAGAGTTTTGAGAGATTTAGACATAAATAAGAAGAAGAATTGAGTTTCTACGAGCAAGAAAGAAAAACTATTACCCCGGATGTGACAAGCAGCAGAAACTAGACCCAATACGAATCCACTACACGCAGCTGTGATATCGTAAGCCAGAGGGTTTCTTTTGCAACCAAGAGCTTTTTGGATCTGAGAATTAGAATAAAAAGACGATTGATGAGCATAGAATAGTACTAAAGTGGATATATTACAAGTACTTAGGAATAAATCTACACAAGTACTGGGGAAAATACATTTAATAGCTTCTGTTTTGTGTTCTCAAATGTAAAGAGCTCAATAATCCTCCACGTAAAAATGAATAAAATGCAACATCTAACAGTTCTTAGGGCTAAAAAACCGAGCAATCCCTTGATAGCCTAATCTAAGGAACCAAATGCAGAAAACCAATCAATTCTCTTCCAGAACATTTCATTTGGTGTGTGTGAGTATAGATAGGAAGAGAAAGAAACTAGAATAAATAAATCAAGAAAAGTTGGAACATGTAACAACGTTGAGCAAAGTTTGCATTTCCTGCTAACTCTTTTATTGTTTCTTTCCCCAAACGAGTTTCTCTCTCTTTCCGAGGAAAGTTGGAGATTAAAAAAAATAACTGAAAAAAAAAGAAGCAAAAACAAAACAAAAGGTGAAGCAAATTTCAAAAGAAAAAAAAATTATATAATATATATATACATATATATATATATCTCTTTGAAATCGAAAGCATATAAAACAAAAAGTAGATGAACCTAAAATAATTTAAATAAATAAATAAATAATTGTACTACTTTTGACTTTATGCACCAAAAGGAGCATTGAGAACGACAAAATATGGAAACCTAAACTTGACTAGAGTTCCCCATGATACATTATAGAGAAACTACTCATTCAATTTGTATGATTCTTCAGAGCACACGCCATATTCCAGCTTCCCAGAGTTATTTAAACATGCAATACAACAAGAAAAGGCGCATGCACATCTTTGGATGATAAAATGACACGAAGATTCTTAACGTGTTCTATTGTTCTTATTAATCCAATTCTTTGTTACATCTGATATCACATACCTGAGGAGCACTGCCAAAAAGATCCTCAGGTGTGGATGTACACATCAAGACTAGGTCAATATCATCTGGATCAACCTGCGCCATCTCAAGCGCTTTCCGTGCTGCCTCTACAGATAATGACGTTAAGCTATCTTTGCCTGTAAGAAAAATCCCCACTTAGAAAATTTGTAACTATTGACCGCTTGGCAATATTAGGATGTCATTTCAACATAAAGTGGCCCTCCTGATTTTGAGAAAGTTTCATAAAAGAGAAGAATTGGAAAACAACCTTATTGAAAACCAACCAAAACCAAGTAGAAAGAAGAAAAGCCACAAGAAATTAGTAGCAGCATCAAACTTATGGTACATGGCATTACAGCTAGACGAACTGACCTGATAGGACCCGTCGATTACGAATACCAGTACGAACAGATATCCATTCATCAGATGTCTCAACTATTTTTGAAAGATCATCATTGGAAACCTTAAGAGTTGGCACTGCCGAGCCAGATCCTACTAACTTGCATCCTTTACTGACAAGCCTGTAAAATTATAATATTTATCAACTAAAGGAACAGAACAAGAAAGTACAAAGGTAGTCAGGTTGCCATTTCCAATTCCAAGAACAATACTAAACTGCAATAGGACACTCAAACTACAAGTTTCAGCAAACCAAGCCAATTTCCATTTTCTTTGATAGGAAAGATGTAATGGGATGATTAGATGTTATGACTTTTCAACCGTGGTCCACATGTTATGGTTTAGTCTCCTCATGTTTTCACATTGTTTCTTCACTGTTTTTGGTTGTTATTCTTGAAGACAGGTAAGTTTAAGCAAATTAGCAGCAGAGCAATCTCAATAAGACAGCAAATTTCTCCCTTCTGACTCTATCCATTTCTTCTATATACTGCTTATAGAACTCGATTGGTGAAACAGAACGTCTTTACACCATAAACTAAGCAAAATTTATTCCCACCACTTAGCCTAAGAATTAGAGCGCTTATGCATTCAGCTGAATTTCACTTAACCAGATAAAATTTTCCTTCCCAAATGGAATCAAATTCGGATGTTTCATTGAATCATATCGTCCCAATCAGTAAAATTCATCACAAATAACCCATCCTGAAGAGTAATTTGGTAGATTCAAACCCATTGTTTCTTCAACCAAGCAATAATTGTTAGCTCCCAATAACAATATCCTTGTTCATCATTAACTTCACAACATCTATACCAAAGCTCAAGAGATCAAAAGCAACAAACTTTATACTCTAAAAGACAATAACAGTGATTCAACATAGATTCTAAATCAATTGACGCCTTAATGACATGACATGCAAAAATCAATCCAAATCAATAACTTCGATACAACCGAGGTACCCAAAATAATAATAATAATAATAACAACAATAGTAATAATAATAAAAATAAAAGAAAAGAAATTTATGAACCAAGTAAAGATCCTAAACAGTTCTCCCGAAACAATGTTCATCCATTGGATAAACAGTCAATTAAAAAAAATGAACTCAATTGCATGCGAAACGAATGAAACAGAGAGAAATCCGAATGAAAAGAGACCTGGGAAGTCGAGATTCGGAAGGTGCGAGCTTTTCAGCGCCTTGATTAATGGCGTTGGAGCAGAAGAAAACCCTTTTGGAGAATCCGTCAGAGGAGCAAAACCCAGATCGGTAAATCCCTATCGAAGGCTGAATGTTCCTCCTCACCCGAGGAACTGTTGGGCTGGTGAAGAACCCAGATGCATTGGCCATTGAAAAAATTAAAAAGAAAAAGGAAAAATCTGAGAGATTGAATGAGACGGGAAGATTTTTGTTTGTGTTTCAGCTTAGATAATGGAATTGGAGAATGCAACAGAGAGAATATCTGAAGCCCATTACAGAATACGAAGAAAATAAGCCTTAAAAGATCTTCTTCGGAGGGTCCAAAGCAAAGGAAGGATACAGACTTTGGCGATTATGCAAAAAAAAAAAAAAAAAGACCAAATAAATTGAGGAGGAAACTCCAATGCTCTCTCTCTCTCTCTCTCTCTCTCTCTCTCTCTCTCTCTCAATATGTTTAAGCAGTTGGAGGTCCAGGAGAGACAGTCATGCAATTGCAAATGCTTCCCTTCCCTATTCCCAAGATTTTATTTTTCTTTAGTTTTGGTTTTTTTTTTTTTTTTTTTTTTGGTGTTTCTTTTTTGGGGGGTTATTTTTCACACGAACCCACGTGGGCAAGTGCAAGGTGGGGCGGAGGATATACAGAGGCTTTGACATATAACCAAAACTTGTTGGCATTTATAAAAGGCCTTTTTTTATTGGGAAATAGTAGAAAATTTTCAAGAAATTTTTTCAATTTTTAGTTATAGAAATTAATAGGCCATAACTTGTCAAGTTATGATTCATAACCGGACAAGTTATGGACAATTATGAATAATAACTTGTCAAGGAAAATAATAATTTGGCCTATTTATTAACTTATGTAAACTATTGGCCTATTAATTTTAATTCATCTCAAATTTTGGCCTAAAGGAAAATTTTGAATTACTTTTTGAAACTATTGGTCCATATTTATATATTAAAGGAAAATTGAAGAAACTAGCACAATTAATAATAAATTATAGTATAATTTCATATTTTAATTTTTAAATGTTATTAAAAATTTAAAAATACTTATAAACCTCTTTTTTTATCTCATTCCTCTCTCTAAACATCTATTTTTTAAAAAATAGTAAATTATAGCATTTTTTTTAAAATAAGTAGATTATAGTTAAGTCTACCATGGCCAGGACTGGCGGCTGGCTCCGGCGACCGGAGACCATTTTTCAACAGTCTGTGACCAATAATCGTTTTTCGGTGAACGTTTAACACTATATTTACTGTAAATACTGTATTTATCGTTTAATACTATATTTACTAGTAAATATTATACTTACCCGAAAAGTTGACTACCGACTTCGGTGACCGTTTAACGCTGTATTTACAAATAAATATTGTATTTATCAATAAACACCGTATTTACAAGTAAATATCATATTTACTTGAAAATACGACCATCAACTTCGGTGACCATTTAACATTATATTTATAAGTAAATATCGTATTTACAAGTAAATATCATATTGATCTGAAAATTTATGCACTGATTCTGGCGACCGTTTAACACTGTATTTACTAATAAATATCGTATTTACTAGTAAATAGTGTATTTATGGGTAAATATCATATTATCTAAAAATTTGACTACCGATTCTGGCGACCATTTAACATTGTATTTACTGGTAAATACTGTATTTACTAGTAAATATCATATTTATCTGAAGATCTCGCCACCAACTCCTACAGCCATTAAACATTGTATTACTGATAAATATCATATTTACTAGTAAATATCAACTTTATCTGAAATCTAGCCATCGACCCTGGCGACTGCTAAATACTGTACTTATTGGTAAATACCGTATTTACTAGTAAATACAATATTTACTCTATTTATCTGAAAATCTGACAACTGATTTCTGACGACTAGTTAACACTATATTTACCAGTAAATACCATATTTACTAGTAAATTCAGTATTTTCTATATTTATTCAAAAATCTAGCGACCGACTTTGATGACCAATAAATACCACATTTATCTAAAAATTTGACTGTCGGCGACTGGTAAATACCATATTTACCTTATTTATTCAAAAATTTGACAACAAGCTCTGGCAACTGGTAAATATTGTATTTATTGATAAACATTATATTTATCGATAAATGTCATATTTATCATATTTACCATATTTACACAAAAATCTGGTCACGGGTTTCGGCTACTGGTAAATACTATATTTACCGGTAAATATCATATTTACCATATTATATTTACTAGACTCGAACTTATTTAGTACAACATTTACTAGTAAATACAATATTTACCAGATTCAAATTGGAATTCAGTAAAATATTTACTAGTAAATATAATATTTATCATATCAGAATATGAATTTAGTGAAGTATTTACTGGTAAATACTGTATAATGCACAAAAAATATAAAAAATCCACCAAAACAAACAAACAAATAGCCAAATTAGATATGTTGCTGCCACCTACACGACTGAGCTCCGGTGAGCCCACGCATATCGTGCTGCCAGAACTGACCACCGGAAGAGGTCATCAGCGACAAATCGCCATCATCATCAGGAAAAAAATTTCATTTCTCAAGTTTATAAAAATCCAAACTCAGACAATTTTGAGACTAACAAATTCAGTCCTTGAAACTAAGAATCTCAAAATCACAAACTCAGAACATGTAAATTAGACTAAAAATACCTAGAATCCCAAATTAACCTTAGTGGCCCTATCAAAATCTTGGATTCACATTACGAACCAGACCACGACAAAGCTCGATCGTGCTAGAGATGGTCGTCTCTGACGACTGTTCCAAATCATTGACTTTTAAAGATTTCAGCTTGCGAGGATCGTTAGCATAATCAGTGTCGGGGAAGATGACCTGCTCGGCGTCGCGAACTAGATCCGGCTAGATCTCACGGTCGCAAGGAGCTCTATGGCAGCTTCTCCATCATCCTCAATCTTTGTCATCGTCATGGAGGAGGAGAGATCGTGGATAGGAGAGAGAGATCGCGCAGGGAGGAGAGAGAGACCACGGAAGAGAGAGAGACCGTGGAGGTGAGAGAGATTGCGGAGCAGAGTCGAGATCTCTCACGCGACGTCATGATCGCCAACAAGTTGGGATATAGAGAAAGAGAGGCCATATGGAGAGATAGGATGAGATAAATATGAGGAACAGAGAGACAGGCACATCAAATTAGGGTTTTGAAATTGAGGGTAAAATACGAATTACAAATTTAGTTGTTTAAAATATGCTATATATTTCTTCATTTTTAAAAACATGCTATTTTCTTCAAATGTAGGTGTAAAATATGCCATATAGTGTATTTTCCCTTTATTTAAGCTCAATTAGGTTTCGTTATCTTCTTCAAAGCAACAAGTACCAACTCGGATGTAATCTAAAATCTAAATCTAAAATTGCATTAATTTCATGAAAAAAAAAAAATTAAAAGTTTGTTCAGCTAACAAGGCCTGCCACCTTTATTTTTCTTAAGATTACCATTTGGGTTTAAATTGATTACTGCACTTATACAGTTTGAATTATATATGGGGTGGTTTTAGGTATCACTGAAATGTGAGTTTGAACACGTTAGGGTTATTCTTGATCTGATGAGTTTAAAATTCCAATTTTGCAAAAATTAAAACCGTAATCAATAGGTATTAGAATTTGATTGATAACTAATCTACCACCATGGGTTCGACTCGGTTGGTAACGTTCGGTATGAGCCTACACAAGTAACACAACACACATTTCAACATATCCCAACACTGTATGGAACAAAAAATTTGTATTTTTTTAGAACACATTGTAGATAAAACTCTTAGATCTATAAATTCACAGCAATTTTTAAATCAAGTATCGAGAACAACATATTCTTAAAACAAACAAGATTGTAGACGAAAGTTGAAAAAAGTAATAAAAAAGGAAACAAAGTCGACAGAAAAAGAAGAGAAATCGTCAACATCTCAACCAGATGGAGAGGGAGGGCAACACGAGGCAAGACAAGGTGAGGATTGATTTAATGATGGTAGAAACAATCTCGTCAAAATTGTCAACATTGTTATCTTTTGACAAGGAATAGAAAGTAGAAACAACATGAATTAGATGTTCAATGGTTCATGGTTGGTTGGGGCCGAATCCTCTCTAAAGACATCATCTTTTCTTTTCATCCCTCTTCACACATAGTGATTTTAAGATCTATTAAAAAGGATTATAATTTATAAAAGGCAAAGAATATTATTGAAAAAGAGAAGACACACAGATCACTTTTTTAAATTTTGAGTTTAACTTCGATAAGGTTAGCGAATTTTCATAAACCACGAGCCTCATTCATCATCCTTATACCTATTTTCCTTTGAACTTTTTCAATATCATGAAAGTCTTGTCATGCTTTCGTCGTTTATGGTTTTAAGCCTCATTTCCATATTATTGGCACCTCCCCATTATAAAGAAAATTTAAGTACATAACCCGCTCTAACCTTTTTTTCCACATTAGGCGTTCCGCTTAAGAGTGTGTGAAGTTTCACTAGGAATAGCCGTGACTTAAATCCTCATGCAGCCAAAGGCAAACTGGATTTGAAGAAAAACAGAAACTGCTATTTAAAGAAATTGGCTTCTATATTTCTTGTTCCATGGCTTGGAACATATGAATATGAATGGTATTTACTCCACCTATCCATTTATTGTCACATCTAACCTTCCATGAGGTATTGACTCGTGTTATATTAACTCTTTACCTGAGAAGTAACAATTGTCGCACTTAGACCATGTTTAGTAGGAGGGAGAAATGACGGGATAAAGAAGCAAGAAGAATAGTAGAGAGATTTTGAATGAGTATCATCATTGGTCTTGTAGATAAGGAATGACATGATCCGACCCAAAAAAAAAAAAAAGTGTTCTTATATGAAAGGACTAGCTATAAGTAGAGTGATGGTGGGGTTTTCAGAGAAACACATAGGTCAGCGGCTACTAAAGATAAGTTATTATTATGAATAAGTTTGTGCCGTAATTCCTGTTGAATTCTCCACTGGAAGGACAGCAATATTAAAACTATACAAATCCCAACAAATATACAAATAACAATATAAACAAGCTTTCAGTAACAAGCCATGGATCATTGCACAACCTTCTTGATAAACCTATATTTTACTCTTTACGCCGAGATTGGAGACCAAAAAAGACACCGCAAACTTGCAAAGGCGCAAATTATGGTCGATCTTCTTGTCAAAAAAAAAAGTGTAATACAATAGGGGATGAGTCTAAATCTGTAACAAAAATAGATTTGATTTTGATGTTCACATCATATCACATATTGTACTCTTGATATGGTAACGCATGTAAAAGGTATATTCATTATATATACACAGACATGTGTGTGTGCGTGCGCGCGCTTCATTGAAGTACTGTTTTAAATAAGGCCCCAACTTCCCCTCTACTGATCACTCTTTTTCTTCATTCAAGTGTTTAACTCCTCTTCTACCGTTTACTCTCTCTCTCTCTTTCTCTCTCTAATCTCTATATATGTCCCCAGTTAATGTGCAATCTTTCTTGATGGCACTCGTACTGCATTGTCTTCATAATCCACGACAAGCCCAAACACTTGGAAAAACATCAAAACAAAACAAAAATGGTGAGCTTCTTTATGGTGAATTTGAATTTCCTGTCCTCATCACTTGTACCCTTTTGTTTTTTTTTTTTTGTTGATCAACACGTTTTTCTTGTTGGGTTTTGCAGGTTGGTGCGCTTTTCTAATATTCCTGAGTGGCTGGAGACTCTTCTAGGAGAGAACAACTTCTTTAGGCCTTGTTTGGTCCATGAGTTTACTAAAAACAATGAAAAAAACATATTTTGTTTGGACTGTTGTACCACCATATGCGTCCACTGTTTACCTCCTCACCGTCTTCATTGCCTCTTACAGGTTCTTTTCTTTTCTCTCTCTCTCTCTCTCTTATATATATATATATATATATATATATATACGTATATATATATATATATATATGTGTGTGTGTGTGTGTGTGTGTGTGTGTGTAGTATTTATATGATGTTTCTTTTTTCCTTTGTAATAGATAAGAAGGTATGTTTATCATGATGTGATACGTTTAGGGGATGCCCAAAAGTTGATTGATTGTTCTCTCGTTCAAGTAAGGACACTTTAAATTTAACAAAATCTCACTCCTGAATTTTCTACTAGACAAGAAAAAGGAAATTATAAAATTCACTAATTAAGAGCTTCTTTATATATATATATATATATATATATAATGATAATTAAACAGCCGTACACAACAAATAGTGCAAAAGTGGTGTTTTTGAAGCAAAGGCCAATCTTGTCACGCCCCTTCAGAGCTTCTTTTGGTAACTTATGCATAAGTTGTGATCGCAGCCTCCAACATTCATATCTCTTATGCTCCCTCTCCTGCAAGGTTCTATTTTTTACACCAATTTCTCCAAATTTTAGTACTAAGAGAACTCTGTTATGAAAGTTTTTCAGAAAAGTATACACCAATTAGTATTGTGTAATTTCAAACAGTAAAAACATAAACATTTAACAAAAGCTTGAAGAAACTTTATGGTCTAAAATTAAGCAATACTACTACAGTTTTCTTTTACCCTATGACTTCTTTACAGGCTT
Source organism: Morus alba (assembly GCA_012066045.3). Lineage (NCBI taxonomy): Eukaryota > Viridiplantae > Streptophyta > Magnoliopsida > Rosales > Moraceae > Morus > Morus alba. Next base: position 16,381,535 of record CP050235.2, read on the forward strand.
TATTTCGTTGAGAATTAAATATTGTATTGCACTCTTTTGAATGACGAGATATTAGATAACATTAAAATTTATCACAGTGAAAAGAGTGAAATTTTAACATAATTTACGAAAAATGAAGAATTACTAACTATGCAATACTATAGTACGATATCTTTTTGGTACCCCACCACCGAAATCTTCTTATTTCACTGTCTTTTATTTGCCCCCCAATGCCAATGTATTAAGTTTATGGGTTACTTACTAATAAGTCCATCATCTCGCGGCCCTGAAAAAAGAAACCACCAACAATAAGGAACGAAAACCAATTCAAAACTGCGAACTTCTGCTTCAGCTTCCAAAAAGACAAAAACTAGAGAACCTCTCGGAGACGGCGGATGACCAAATTCCCCCCCGACTCAGTCCTCAACTCGCCGGTTTTGCTCTCCGGGTCAACCGGTAGTATCTCTTCAGGTGGTGGGGAGAACAATCGCACAACAGTTTTCGTCTCCTTTTTAGCAGCCAGAGTTTGTGAAGAAAAACAAGAATCAAGAAGAAGGGTGTTCCTCAACGGTCACCTTTGTATTGATATATATAATGTAATAATAATAGTATAGTATATAACACAGTACAGCTTGAAGGAGGTAGCTCCCACTCAAATTTTTTTGAAAAAAATACTATCTTTAAAAAGTTTAAAATTTTACACTTACATCCTTACTGAAATAATATATGTCCTCATTAAAATAAATATATTTTTTTATATGCTCTTACTAAGATAATTTGTTAAAAAAAATTTAGTGTACGCTCTCACTAAAGTGAAAGGCTGGCTCCACTACTGGTATCCTAACATAATATAATGTGGTTTAGGGGCTGAAACAATTTGAGGGACATGTATGGATGATTTCTGGTGTAATTACTTTTACTGTTTTGGGCGGATACAACAAAGTAGAAGAAGAATAGGGATGAACATTTATTATTGCTTCCTAATTTCGTATTCACAATCACATGTTATTTATGTAGCTACCCAACTAATTCATGTTTCACAACCACTTTAATTCTACTTTTTGCAAATATTTCATAAGCCAATAGACACTTCATGAGTTTCATGAATGGAAAAGTTAATGAAAATTATTTTAGGAGAGTCGAATTTAAGATATTCGGTTTATGGTTCACCTAATAGTTTACCACTAAATGCATATGTTAGTTATTATTATTATTATTATTATTATTATTATTATTATTATTATTATTATTATTATTTTGACTAGTTCACGTGTTGTTTATTTGAAATTATAAGATTTTTTTAAAAATAAAATTATAAAATTATAGCGCGCGCCATATAGTTTGTAAAATGATTTAATGAAAATAATGAATTGTTTAGTTTTTAAATTTTCAATTTAAAGGTGGATTAACTCGAGAACTGCAAGAACATTGCGTTAAGATTTCAAGCAAACAACTTTGCTTACTTGTTTTCCAAAATGTACAGTCACAGACTCACATGTTTGAGGCTTCACATTCATCGTTTCAAGGTTTTAACTAGTTAATGAATATGAATTATAAAGATTATTTAGCAACTTTTCTTATGTTTTCCAAAGTAAAATATTATAAAATTACTTTGGTTACTTTTGTCGATATTGAGTAGCAATTGAAATAAAGTCATTTTATCAAGACAAGAATACGACTAATTACTTGACTTCACTCGTAAACTGTTGAACTTAAATATGTGATTAGTACTTAAAATAAAACCAAATAAAAAAAGCTACACATAGATTTAACAACAATTCCACTATATACAACCATTAAATCATTGTCTAACAAAAATAAAACTCAAATTTTAGCCATAAAAAATAAAAAATAAAAAGATTCATACTGTACATGGACAATGTCACGGAGCTTCGAAGGCAAAGTGAAATGCTACTATAACAAGGAGACAAAATCTCAAAATTTCTCACCAATACTCTTCTATTTCTACAGTTTGTCTTACCAAAAATTCTAACCAACTATCAAGAGAGTTAAGTGAGACTAATTTAAAACTTGAAGTGGTGTAGTAATAATTTTTTAAAACATTGTGGGTCAAAGTGAGAAAGAACAAAAATATTGGGGACACAAATAAGAATAATCCAAAATGAAAAGCAATAGTTATAGAACCCTCCTTCTAAAGGACTCGTCTTTTGCTCGAACGCCACCGCTCTCTCTCGCGCTCTCTCTCTCTCTCTCTCTCTCTCTAGGACGACGACAAGAGTGAAGAGCTTTCCTTGCTTAGCATCTGATCTTATACGTCCGAGTTCTGAAGCAGGTAAGAATTGAAATGGCTTGAATTTGATTAAAGAGACAAACTTTTTTCTTCCCTTCGATTGGAGCTCTAATCTAATGCCTGCAATGCAAATTCTACACTTTCTTCTTCCCAGAGCCGCCGCCGTTCTCTTTCGCGCCCAAAATGGCAAGTTTTTAACTGAGTTTTATGATATTGGCTCGGAATTTTTGTTTTTTTTTGGAAAAAAAAAAAAAAAATGTGTGTTGCTTCTGTGTTAAAATAGCTCTGAAATTTCGTCTTTTTTTTTTTGTGTTTGATTTTGTACAGATTGGGATTGGTCGATTAAGTCGGTTGGGATTGAGAAGATTCCAAATTATTAACCATGGCTATAGCAGTATTAGTAGTATAATGGTGCAAAAGACTGCAAATTCTCCATCACCATTGGAGGTACCTTAGAAGTATCAAATTGCTTTTTTATCATAAATATTTGATCGTTTTGTGGTAATCCCATTGTCGTTTCGTCTGAATTCGATTGATATGTTTCTTGGATGTTAGCTCTGTGGCAATGATATTCTGGTTAATCCTTGTTTAACTGTAGGAAGACGAATTTAATCTAGAACGTTGTTTGTATCTCTTATCCACTACTGTTTTTCGATTAACTGTTAACTGCTATCTATGCGCATTCTAGGGTCAACGCAACATCCAAGCCCCCGGTCATCAACACCGGGAGAAAAATGCCGCTGGCGATATAGACAAGTACCGAATCTCTGGAAATATTGCGAAAACGGACAAGGTCGATTTTCTAGTGAAGACCGTAAGTACATGAATTTGAGCTTTGCTATTTATTGAGTTTTAGCTCTGTTTTTTTTCTGTAAAGGTATGATGTTTCTTGTTTCTAGCACTTCCTATTAAGACCTTGTTTGGTAGGAGGAAATGAGGGACGGGCGGATTAGTGAATGGATTTTAAGACTTATGGTTGTTTGGTAGGAGTGATTAGACGAGGGAATAGATTAGGTGAGTGATTCAAAACCCCTCCATGGGACTCGAATTTTTACTCCTCCTAGATTACATACATTTTCTTCCTTCCTATTCTCTGTTCATCTTACCAAGCACATCCTAAAAGAAAACTATTAAGATGCCTACAACTTTGCAGCTTCGTGATCTCAAGAACAGCAAGGAGGCTGTTTACAGTGCGCTTGACGCTTGGGTTGCGTGGGAGGAAAACTTCCCTATAGCATTGCTTAAAAGGGCACTGCTTGTTCTTGAGAAAGAACAAGAGTGGCATAGAGTTGTGCAGGTAATTATATATCTCTCTCTCTGTTCTATGCCAATCTTGGTTTCTGAATTTTCTCTTGTAGGTCATTAAATGGATGCTAAGCAAGGGGCAGGGAACCACAATGGGCACATACGGGCAGTTGATACTAGCTCTAGATATGGACAATAGAGCTGATGAAGCACATGAATTTTGGGACAAGAAAATCGGCGGCTATTTTCATTCGGTTCCTTGGCAGTTATGCCGGCGAATGATAGCTATATACTACCGCAACAACATGTTGGACAAACTCGTAGAGGTAAGCTCTTTTCTTTTGCCGTAAATCATATGCTTTTCAAGGTTGTTGCTTGATTTTTCAGCTATAATGCCCTGCAATCGCAAGTTATTTGTATCAAAATTCACAAGCAATGTAAGTTGATTTTGAGCCAGTTTGGTAGCTTTTGGAGTCCCCAATAGTTCTTCACACATAACACGATACGAGTTGGGTGTTTGGTAAAAGGTATAAAAGATATTTGCAAGTCACGATCATGTTTTCATTTTTGATAGCTTTTCGAGGAGCTGGAAGCATATGATCGAAAACCTCCTGAGAAATCAATAGTGCTTAGAGTGGCAAACGCATACGAGGCTTTAGGCAGACTTGAAGATAAAGAGAGGATCTTGGAGAAGTATAATGATCTTTTCAGCAAAGATGAATCACCCAAGAAGAAGTCAAGGAAGCCCGTTTCTAAGAAAAAGAAGTAGAGCAGTCGTGGCTGTAACTCATTTTAGTTTCTTGGGATTTTCACCCAATTTCTTTGATAGGTACGCTGCTTCTTAATGTAAATTAATTTTTTACTATATGGGAAAGAAGAAGAATTGTATTTCTCGTAGACAACAGATCATTTATTGGCAATAAGGTCCCTTCAACCTATTTTTGTTTGGGTAGTCCCTCGTACAGTTCTCTGCGAAAGGCAAGACATGAGAGCTGCATTTAGCTCCAATAAAAAAAATCGATGACCCAGAGGGAGAAAATGGATAAAGAAACATGGATTTAGAAAACGACAATTGCCGAAGAAGAATCGAACAAGGACATCAAACATCAAACATCAGAGTAAAACCAAGACGACAACGTTGGGAAAAACAGAACCAAGACGACAACGTTGGGAAAAACAGACGGCAATGTCTTAGTTTGGTATTATTTTTTCATCCTAAAATTTGTTTTTGTTTGTAATAGAAGTTGATTTTAGTGTTTAGTAAATCTCTTTAAAAGTGTTTTTTGAAGAATTTTTAAAGAATTTACAACTAAAATTAAAAACAGTTTAAAGACAATTTTAATTTTTAAATTGTAGGGGAATCAATATAGTACAATTAATAAAACTTTCATAATATTCATAATACTCTTAATAAAATTTAAAATTAACAATTTTCTTAATTTAAAATTCATAATCGTAATGTAATATAATATAATATAATAGTAATATTGTGACAAATAATATTATAATTATATTAATAACTCTAATGTTATTATTTTATTATAAAATAATATTATAATTATTTTAATAATATGATATTATAATTATAATATAATTATAATATGATATTATAATTATTATTTTATAATATATTGTATATTATATTATATTGATATAATTATATTTATTATATTAATAATAATTTAATAATTAATATAATTAAATATTAATATAATTTTATAATTATAATATTATTATATATTAGTGTATTATGATTATATAATATATTTATTTAATATAATATAATAATAATTATATAATATATTACATTATATTATAATATACTCGGTACTTTTTAATTATATTATAACTAAAATATTAATATTTCTTATGTATTATTATAATTGTTTTATAATATTGTAATTGTATTAATCATTTTAATAATATTATTATATTCTATATCATAGTTATATAATATGTTATTTAATAATAGTTTTATTTTATTATATTAAATATAATAATAAATATACATTATATATATTAAATTGTAATTATATATATTATAATATAATATAATATAGTCATAATTTTTAACTATCCACATCATAATTATATAATATATTATATTATAATAGTTTTTTATTATATTAAATATAATAATAAATATATATTAAATTGTAATTATATATATTATATTATATTATAATATAATATAGTCATAATTTTTAACTATCCAAAACAATTCAATCTCATAAGTTACCAAACGCTATTATGTTGATTTTAGAACTAACACAACTACTATAATTATAATTTACCAAACACTTAACTATTTTTTATAATAACTGCTTTTTCTTTTAATATAGTTAAAAATAATTTTTTAAAAATTTACAGTAAGAGACCCTAGTCGCAAAAATAGCGGTGAGTTAAGAAAATGGCAATGACTTGAAAAAGGGAACGACAACATGAAATCACATTGAAGAAAACGACAATACCAATTGAAAAGTCAATATTCAGTAATGAGAAAACACCGATGTAAAAGGATGACCTACTTAAGAAAATGGCAGCAACTGTCAAACGACAAGAGCAGGTACACATTAACGTAGAGAATGACACCGGCAACCAAAACGAAATCAACGATGGACAACCTTGGAACACAAAACATGACAACGACAAAAAACATCCATATATAATACGAGAAAGATTAAAGAGCGAAGTCCACTGTAAAAAGAACCAAAACTGGTAAAACAATGATGACATAAAAACCAATGACTTAAGGAAACGGCAATGAGGAAAAAAAGAAACTATGAGAAAACAAAACGACAATGATCAAAAAACAATATGAAAGGTATCAACATAAGTCCCATTCATTTCACCGATTTGAGTTTAAAATTCAAATTTTATTAGTAAAAAAACTCTTAAAAATAGTCATATCTAATTTTTTTTATTACAGTAAAAAATTCTCATAAAATCACATCTTAACTCGAATTAAAAAATCAAATCAACGAACAAAATAAGATCACAGAAAGCGACAACAATTGGCAAAACAATCATTGATCTCACATTGACAACAACATGAAATGCCATCCAACATGCAAAGCAACAATTTACACAACAAAGACACAGGAGAAAACGACATACCCTTTATAGTCTACTTCCATCCTATGAACAAAGCATATAGTACAAATAAGCAAAAAATTTAAATTAACAATTTCATACAATTCATCCCAAAAAAGATAGTCGATCCAGAAAGAAGTGTTGCCAATGGAAGTATTTCAATAAAATAAAAATCATGAAGCTCCGATCCACACAACAAAGTCAAGAATTCAATTATAACTTAGTTTTCAAGTAAGAAGAAAGAAAAAGGGAGGGAGGGAAAACTGGGTTAACGCTATATTAAGGCTTGTCGGCTCTTTCCAAGGTTTAGGGAGTAACTTTTGTGTCCTGATTATTGTGTGTAAAGAACATGGCACAAATGGGCAGAGCTGATTTTTATCATCAACCTCGCAGTTACAACCATGTCAGAGTCAGGCAGCAGCACCAGTTCAGACCAAAACAACTTAAGACATTGAGATGGGACGCTACTCTAGAACAGCCCGCAATTATGCTTTTCTTCAAACTCATGATTTACCACACTTATAGTGGCATCAATTATCCCTTACCCTGGAAAAAAAAAATAATAATAATGCTTTGTATTAGACTATTAGTTGAATTGCAGCTCTAGCATTGTGACTCCTGTTTAAGAGATTTTGGTACCTTATGAGGTGGAGTTCCTGGTCGTACCGTGCTGTTCCCAATTCCAAGCTTTCCCTTCTTGTCAGAAGCTTTAAGGATCTGGAAAGAACATGTCAATGAATCATCGACACTCATCATGGCACCAGCATTGTCGAACTCACCGCAGTAATTTGGAGCTGAAAATATTGTTACCAGCTGCCGCTTTGCAAAAAACTCATATCCATCCTCAACAACCTAAGAAACAAAAACCAGTAAATCCTAGATGAAACCAAATAAAAAGAAAATAGTCACTCAACATTTCTAACATTGTTTCTTCACTAAAGGGCTGAGCCAAAGAAAATGTGTGCCAAAATTGGGTTGAGATTTACGTGCTAATAGATAAACATTAAACAATAGTGATCATGTATTGGTCCAATTAGGTGAGACAATTGAGAAAATCAATTCATTAAATATCTTCTCAGGAGTAGAACAAGTTCTACACTAGATTACTTTGTGATTTCTTGTCAAACAGGATCCTAGCATCCACAAGCACCGAGCATGATCACTAATTACTAGTTTACTATAACAGTGCACGAAGGCACCCATAATACGCAGTAGACACTTCATTAACGTAATATCCTATACCAACCACCCACTCCACGCGTGATGTAATCACAGAGTTTAGGAGTAATCATGGAAATGAAGCATATGATATGTTAGAAAACTAACAAGTCGAGCATATACACAGGCCTAAACATACAAATAGAATCTAAGGTCGTGACTAACTCCACTAGTTTTCCCTCCCCTCATTTACCAATGTATGAATATGATATGCATTATTAAGCGAAACTAGTTAAAAATAAGTTCCCAAAAGTTAATATTCAGCTCAGCGATATTCATGAGACCACAAGCATGAAGCAACAATAGACCCAAAAGATTGATTGGTCATATCACCTGGTGAGCACGGCAAACGAGGTCAAGGTCATGTTTTTGAAGAAATTCAGCAACTTTGTCAGCCCCAAACGTATATGAAACACCTCGGTCATTTTCCCCCCAGCCTTCAACATCCTTATCTGGATCAGCCCATAAGAGATCACAGAGAAGTCCTTGATCTGGCACATCAACAGGGCGAGCAATATTCCTAATCTGATCCAGGTGTTTTAAATCAGGAGATAAACCTCCGTGCATGCAAAGGATCTTCTCATCTATAAGAGCGGCAACAGGAAGACAGTTAAAGCAGTCAGTAAACGTCTTCCAAACACGAACGTTGAATCTCCTCTTGCACTCATCATAAAACCCATATATTCGGTTGATGGAAGCACATTCATGGTTTCCCCTGAGAAGAAAGAAATTCTCCTTGTATTTGATCTTGTACGTGAGAAGAAGGCATATAGTCTCTATGCTTTGCTTACCACGATCCACATAGTCCCCAAGGAACAAATAGTTCGCTTCAGGAGGGAATCCACCGTACTCGAACAACCTCAAAAGATCAGAATACTGACCGTGAACATCTCCTGTAAACAAATGCAGAAAAATGGCATTAACAACCTATTAACCAACATGGAAATGTATCTTAGACAGAAGTTCTGATACATAGCAAGCCATGGACATAATCAAAAACACGATCAAACATTTTATTTTCCAATCCAACATAATTCTTTAATGGCTAAACCGACAAATACGGATAATAAGAAAACTTGCAATCATAAATGACTTAAATATCTTCAAAGCATGAACTGACAACGTAACAGGCAAAAACTAAATTCAAATAAGTTCATTTCTGATAGTGCACGCAATCAACCCAGATCCCAAATTCAGAGCATATTTGAGTTAGAGCCTTAACCATCACAAGCTTACTTTGTTTTGAGTGTTGACGAGGAACATGATGGTTTCATGGTAAATTTTAACAACCAGCAATATCATTTCTAATACAAATTACAAATATTTCCACCCTTCTTAAGCCGCTCAGAAAGCTTTTGGCTAAAAAACTAACCGTTATGGCAAATCCCATCTCAAGTATGTCCTTAAATGCCAAATAAAGAGAAAACCAACCCTTTTTTTATTATTATTTTACGAGTTACCTCTTTTTCCCCCCTCTGCATTTTCACACATAGCTAAACAAATCTCAATCACAGTAATAACCCTCTCAAAGAAACCAAAGAAAAAAAAAAAAAAAAAAAAAAAAAAAAAAAAAAAAAAAAAACCTTCCTTAACAAATAAAATTCAGCAAAATCGACGAGAAAATAGTTCACTTTCAATGAAAAAAATCTTTTTTTTTTCCTCGCACTCCCACATCCAAATTCAAAACATAAACAAACAAGCAACTGAAATTGCAAACTTAATAATATTAAAAAAAAAATCCGAAGCAGAAGTTAAATACCAACAAAGAAACAACCGAGAAAAAATATCAGAATCTTTCTTCAACCCATAAATACAAAAAGGAATTACCACAGATCTTTATGGGAGCTTCGAGCTCGAGAAGATTAGGCTGGCTGAGAAAAATCTCCTTGGAGGTCGCACAGAGCTGGCGTATCTCGGCCTCCGTGAGCAGAACCTGCTTGGTGGTCCGTCCGTTCTTCGCCGCAACAAGACGCCTTATGATATCATCAAGAACACTCTCGTCCATCGCCCAAAAAACCAGCAACAATTTAAGAGAAAAATATCCCTAACCCTACAACCCTAATCAAAAAAGTTTAAACCCTTATCTATCTTCGTCGATCGATCCAATTGAATTGGGCAAAGCAATCGATGGACGAAACCCAAAGAGAATCGGAGAAGAGAAAAATAAAGGAGATTTTCGTGTTGCGAGAATCGAATCGAAACGAAGAGAAAAGAAGGGTCAAAAGGGAAGAAGATTGTGGGGAGGGTTATACATATGAGGAGTGAGTGGTCGCCATTTCCCGCTCGAGAATGACAAGACGGAGTTGAAAATTTTAATGAAATATATGAATACAATACAAATACACTTTTTATAACTTGGGTTTTTGTGTGGAGAGAGAGAGAAAGAGGACGACTTCTATAGTGCAAAAGAAGCCCTAATGATGGGTTTAGAAAAATCTGTGAAGTGGTATATTGTCATTATTAGTGGTATGAATCACCCGCTTAACTGTTTTAATCGCTAAAAATTAGGGATTTTTGTTTAGTATTGGATTGAATCGCAATTACACTTTTACAAAATAAAAAATTTTAAGAACTTTTTGAATAAACTTGTGTGGCATGCCATAATTTTTATGTTCTTTTGGGTTTATGTCAATTTCTTTTTTTTTTAATGGTACATATCAAAAGCTCCAATATTCATGTTGTAAATCTGAAATTAAAAAAATGATTAATTTTAAAAAATTTCTCATAATTATGATCTTTATAACACTTTGTTTTTTAAATTTCAAAACGTAACATCTACTTTTTTCAAACTTTATTCTGTTAATAAATTTTTCTCTTCTGTTACAATGAGTGACATAATTCACCACATGTCACGTAAATGACTAATATGAAGAGAGTATTATCGTAAATACCATTCAAAAACCCCAAATTATTAAAAAATGATTAAAAAACTCAAATGCATAAATATAAAAGGATTAATCTATTACAATAGACTCCTCATTCGCCTTCACTCTATGTAACACATTTAATTTTTCCTCCCATAAGGGCAGTGATGAATGCACCAACCATCATAAGAAAAAAAAAAAAAAAAAAAAAAAAAAAAAAAACAAAGATAATCAAGCAACCTTGGTTACATCTCCAACAAGTGCAATATCTCAAGCTGAAGTCTTAAAAAATTATCATATAAGAATAAATACTTTA